>OZ005749.1:805000-1305000 GCA_963930835.1 Spongia lamella
CCCATGTTTTGATGTATGCAGCCACGCCCCTCTCTCTCTGCAGCATGCAATAAACTACCAACAGTATTTCCTGCAGCCGTTGATGAAGTGTATTTGTGATAAAAGTCCCGCAGTTCGACAAGTAAGATGATTTTAACAATTGTATTTATTGAAAGTATCATGTAGTGGAGAAATTGGAATTTTAATTCAGTTTACAAAACTACTGAATTTAGTTCCACCAATCACTCGTGTTTGTACATAAGGCATTCATTGGCTCATATTTTAGCCCTCCACTAAATTAGAAAATGTTGTGTTGTTTCATTACCCCCACAGGCTGCGGTGTATGGCATAGGGGTGATGGCACAGTGTTGTGCTAAAGATTTTTCTCAAGCTTGCATTGGTTGGTTACAATAGTCACGCTCCACCTTGGAGCATGTCTCAAAAATATTTACAATTTCTAATAGATGCTCTCCCTATGTTGAGTTTAATAATATCGGATAGTGAGTCACGTTGTGACCTCCCAGCGACTAATGCCACCGAGAACGCAATATCAGCGGTGACCAAGGTTTGCCTACATCTTGAGAATCAGGTCCCCCTTGAGTCGATACTGCCTGTGTGGTTGTCATGGCTACCAGTGTACGAAGACAAAGAGGAGGCACCACACATATATTCATACCTGTGTAAACAAATCGAGAAGTATGTGTTCAAGATAACTTGAAGTGTTTATTTTTATTTCCTTACTTTAGCAACAATCCCTTAATTTTGGGCCAAGATAATTGCAATGTACCAAGACTATTACAAATATTTACTAAAGTTATTGAGGAGGATGCATTAGTTGATAGCCCAGAAACCTACGACAGAGTTCTTAACCTCTGCAGACATATACAAGTGAGCGATAAAGGATTATAAGAATTGTGTTTACGGCTCTTTCTCTCTCTCCTTGTAGTCGTCAGGGAGCGTGTGGACTGCCTGTTTAAAAATGTTAACAAGTGAACAACAAAAAATTTTAACTACAGCAATAGCTTAGGCACATCAGCTCATGATAGCATTAACAAATAATTGTTTTGTCTGTAAATAAACTGCCGTTATTGTCAATAAATTAATAGTATTTTCTCTTGTGATCCTTGCAATAATGTTAGCTAAGGTTTCTGACTGTTGGTTGAGAGTGTAGTAGCTGCCAGCCAGACAACTGTCGTGCAGCTCCATGTCCATTGGTAAAGCAAAAGTAACATGACACATTAAGAATGCTATTGTTCAAAATTTGTGGATAGCAAATTTTAAATAAAATGTAACTGAGTGTGAAAAACATGTCAGCACAATTATACCCAAGTTAGATCGATATTTGTGTTTTTTGGCATAACTAGTACGATAAAATGAATTTGAAAAATTAGGCAATTTTCACAGACTTTTGCACATATTACTATTGACCTTAAAACATAGCAATTGCCAAACTTCACATAAATGGGCTACCAGTTGAGGCAACAAGAAATTTTCTTACGTGACTCACTGTATGTATGGTAGTAGGATGAGAGTAAAGTGCTAGTTAACTGGCAAACAAATTCTGTAAGTTGTTAGAAGATAGTGCCATCCATCATATGTTTATTGCTAGCAGGTACTCCACACGTGCAATACATTTCAAAAACACACAAGATATACAAGATACAGTGTCACAACACAACAAATGGTGTGTGCCTGTAAATATGGTGATTGTATCAGTTTCAAGGAGGAAAGCATTCAGCTAATTTGCAGAGCTGGCTGAGTCATCCAACTTATATGGCTGCCACAGTGGCATTGTGTTTCAGTAGTAATGGTGAATATGATAACTGACACAGTGAATAATGTTTCAGTATTATATAAAAATTATTAAGTGTGACGATGCTTCGCTATATTAATTAACACATGGTTATTCTTCACCATGGTAGCGTAATAGTAAACACACATGCCAAACATTGCAATGGCCTATCACATTTGAGGAAAAGCAATGATGATGATGATGAAAGAATTTATTATTGTTTACTAGCTATAAGTAAATCTCTTGTTTGTAGTTAACATTATAGCATATACCCCCACAATATATCAAGTTATGATTTTATGTTTCATTAGTTGGTTGAGCTGGTGTGTCTTCTGCAGTAGTGTCAGTGGTAGTGCCGTCATCCTCTACTGTATGGTCACAGTAATAATAATTATGGTATGGTACATAGAGCATAGAGCACACAGCACACAGCACACACACACACACACACACACACACACACACACACACACACACACACACACACACACACACACACCAGCTGTGGTATTGTCACTATTACTTGCAGGGTTGTCAACTACCCATACATATTATGATCAAATATTGTGGTAACAATTAGCCTACCTGCTGGTGGTGGTGATTTTGACAACATAGCGTTCAGTTCCATGTCACCGAATATCATTTTAATGGCATCTTTTGCCTTCCCTGCATCAGAACTACCATGTACGGCATTCTTGGTCAGATCAGCACCAAACAATGCTCTCAAGCTGTTAATATTTCCAACATATATGAATTAGGAGCAAGTTAATAAATGACCAAACCTGTCAGGGTGTTCTTCCTTAGCTTTGCCAGGATCAGTGGGTCCCATAAGAGCCCTCCACCCAGACACAGCATCAGGACGGGATAACACCATAAATAAACTGGGACCACTGGAGAAATAGGAGATGTGTGTGTGTGTGCATATCCACACTAATATGAGATCAGCCTATCACCTGCACATGAAGTCTGTTAATTCACCATAGAAATCTTTATTCTTGTGTTCTCCATAGAACTGTTCAGCCATCTCTTTTGTGAGACATGTTTCAGTACTCAGTGATACATTAAATCCAGCCTCTTGTATCTTCTCCATAATATTATCTGATATTTTACACAGAGTTGTGTGTAGAATTAAAGTACGTATTGTAGAGTTTAAGTACCTTTTTCACTGAGAGCATTGGGTTTAATGACCCCTAAGGTATGCTCGGTAGGGAAGAAATACTCAACTTCTTTTGTGGCATCTTCTATAGACGATGAGCCATGCAGTTGGTTAAAGGGAATATCCTCTGCACTGAACTGTGCTCTTAAGCTGTTTAATAAACACACTGCTACCTACACATGTATGCTTAACATCTTTGTCACCTGTCTGGACACTCGGTCTTAGCAACTTCTAGTTCTTTAGGGCCCAACAAATCTCTCCACCCCTGTACAGCATCTTCCCTAGCCAATGCTAATGCCATGACTGGACCACTAGGAATAAATGTAATTAAACTTTTTATGCATCATGTACAAGAACTGCTATATAATTACACATGTCTTGCAGTTCTATAAATAGCACAATGATGTATGCATATATGTATATTCCTTCTATAAATAGCATGGTATATGTATACCTTGCCATGTGAGTGGTAAGGGAATCATAATAATCCTTTCCTTCATGTTCTTTATAAAACTCTTCAGCTTGTTCTTTGCTCAACTGAAGTTCTTTCTGGAATGCAATCTGAAATCCTGCTTCACCGATCTTCTCTACAATCTCGTCCTTGTGGTCTTGCAGGGCACCTGGTCTAATAATAGCTAGCGTTCTCTGTATCGGTGGCTCAGTGCCAGGCACCCAAGGTACCACAAACTTGGGTAGGAAGAAAGCTAATTCTCTGTTGAACAAGGATGTCAATGGTTGGTGAGATGGCAAGATGCTACCTTGCTGCACTATCTTGTGAATCACTTCCATGTACTGCATTCATCCTAGCATCAGTACCATACTGAGCTCTAAGACTATGAACAACCGATAATGGGTGAGGCTAAAGTATCAGCTTTACCTGGCGGGGGCATCTTGTTTAGCCACTTCAACATCAGCCGGTCCTAGCAAATCTCTAAACTCATCAATCACGCCTTCACCAGTCTCCCCCTTACTCAGTACTACTGTCAAACATGGTCCGCTGTATAATAACAATGTGAATATACAATTTGTTGCCTTGTTACTACCTTGACATAAACTCGATCAGTTCTTCAAAATGGTCCTGTATGGAATATCAACTCTGCTTATCATCCGTAAATTAATGTATTTAGCTTACTGAGCCCTCGTGCTGTTTGTAAAACTCTGCTGCTTCTTCTTTGGTCAGAATCCGCTCCTCTTGATGGAGAACTTCTAGTCCAGAGTTTTTAAGCTGTTGTAAGGATACTTGTAAGGGGAGAGTAATCTGGTACTCTTTGTTTACTCACCTTCTCGATGATCTCATCAACTAGTCCAGCCTTTACAGCATCAGGCTTAATGACCGCTACTGTAATCTGTTTCTTCTTGGGGACTAAGCATTATACATCATACAACATGTGTGGATACATCATAGTATATGCTACCTATGGGCTGCTCTTCAACTGGCTCTGCAGGTTCGTCATCTTCAATTAGTTGAGAAGACTGTAAGCCCGTGTCTTCAATCTAGTGAGGATGATCACCATTACATTGCGATTATAAACATTAACATACCGGTACTCTTTCAACATCTCCGCTTATAGCTTTGTGTTCATGCTCCAGTTGTAATTTAACTGTTCTCTCAATGGCCGGGCCATTTGCTCCTCTAACAACAGCAACCAGTACCCTACCTGTCTACAAGCAACAATCACAACACTGATGGACGTAGGTATATGGTATCAATATAATTATGATATAACAACAGTTTTAACAAACCATTACTTACTGCATAGAATAAAAAACAAGGTTCTGATTTGCCACGGTAAAGTTCTAGCGTATTGATCTCATCTGTCTCTGCCTACAAAATAATGGAAGTTGACTGCTAAACTTTTCATTCTTACTATAGCAAATTTCAACAGATCATCTCCTAATTCATTCTTGATTCGTCTAAACAATCCAGTCACCGCTTTGCACGGTCCGCACCATTTCGAGTACACATCTACAACTGGACAGGGTGCGCCAAAATCACGTGCACGTGAGTGTACTGGCGCCCCTTTGCTTACCCAGCAATCCTTGTTCGTTCATAAAATTATCCCATTCATCCTGGTTCTGTATTGTTACCTGCCAACAAGCCGTAGACAACTGTGTTTTGCTTGTGTTTTCACCTGTAATTGTACTTGTTTCTTGGGAGGCATTTAGTATTCGAGCACACCTACTATTGCTATAGCAACATATATTTAAGCGCATGCAAAATAAATTACCTCAGCGCCAAATATAAACACGGAAATCATTTCCGTAATTTAAAAGTGTAGTGGTCTTGTCGAATTAAATATGGCGAGGTTTGCGTTTCTTTGAATAAAGGAATAGAACAAGACAGTATAGATATTGCCATCGTGTAGAATTTATCGAGGAGTAAGAGACTTTATAATTTTAACTCTAGAGGAAAGTTTATCATACACCGCTGGACGAGTTATCGAATCTAACGGATAGTTGGAAAGAAACTAGAAAATATATTAATAGGATTTATTTTAGTATTTATTTATAGTAGTATTTAGTATTATTCAGTTGAGAACTGGGTTAAAGTAGTAATGGCAGACTCAACAGATAGCGCGCCCCCACCAAATGTTCCCTCAAGACATGGCTCGTTACGACCCAACAATTCCAGTCACGGGCACCTAGTTCAGCAAGATTCTATCCCCGGTAAAGGCGGTGCTGGCAAAAAGAGAGACAACAAAAAGAGTAGTAAGTTGGGTATGTGTTTTCAAAAATTAATGGACCACTTTGTGATTAGCAGGCAAAGCATACAAACCAGATATTTCAAATCCAGTGGACTTTGAGCACATGATACACGTTGGCTTTGACCCAGTAACCGGAGAATTCACAGTGAGCAAGCAATTTATATAACAATATTAATACAATAGGATGATATGGGGGATGGTCCATTGCTTAGTGCATCATAAAACCCACTAATTTTGCAGGCATCACATGATCTTCTCAACTATGATGGACACATGGCATTCTTACCATAAATGGTTATATGATATTTCTATTGTTATCAATATATTTGACACTTCAGCCATTTTCCTAACAAGTACACAACCTAATGTTCATTCTTTGGCTGGCTTTCTATATATGTGTGCAAGTATTAAAGATATTCTATAAAAGTGAAATTCAATAGGCATATAATGGCGGTTCATTCCATCTTTCCATATGTGTCACTTCATTTAGGGGATGCCAGATTCATGGACCAAGTTGTTACAAAAATCTGGAATCACAAAGTTACTCGCTAAATCTGGTGTGACGGGTGATGAGATGAAAGAACGTTCAAAGGTGTGTTGTGTATTTATACGTGTTGTTAAAACAAAAATTTTTCCTCAGGCTGTAGTAGACGTGTTGAAATTTTATACTGCTACAACTGGAGAAAGCTCTTCGGAAACAAAATTCATGACTGTATCGAAGAAGATAGGTAAAGAGAGTTAATAAGAAAACTAGTTGCTTTAAAATACATCTTTGTTTAGGGGCCAATACAATGGGACCCATATTAGAATCGTCACCGATGCCATCACGTCCAAAGGTTAACGATGATGTATTCTCACCATTACAACCGGTAACTATGGCAATGTTACATTATTATTTATGATTGTGGGATTGTGGCATGTCAGACACGGCCGGCGCCAGAACCACCAGGTGATGACACACCTCCCATCCCCCCACGGCCTCTTGTCACAAAGAAGGTAAGGTAATATGGTTGGTCCATATGCACTAGTGTAGCATGTTAAACAATGAATGTACTCCATATACTTCAGTTAATATTTTACACTGTAGTCAAGTACTTCAGGAGAGCAACCGCCACCCCCTCCTCCAAAACCAACAAAGCCATCCACCTCTGCAACAAACCAACCACCACAAGGTATGTCAGGGTGGCATGCCATTTTTATTGTAGATAAGATATTTGTCCTATTACCTCATTTAGTGTATCTTAATAGGTTTTAATGGTTGTGTGATCACTGGTGTAGTAGTTTGATTGTGTTGGTTTATTGTATCTCTAGCATCTCCACAGCCAGCTACGAAGCAGCAGCAAACTACAGCACAGCATCGACCACTGAAGGACAAAAAGCCTCGGATGTCTGACAGTGAAGTATTGGCTCATTTAAGTACGTTGCATGGGGTTGCGTGCGCACACAAACTATGTGTATACTGACATGTACATACACTATACTAACAACATTGTTGTGTGTATATTTTAGGACAAATTGTCAGTGTAGGAGATCCCACTAGGAAGTATACTAACAAAGTGAAGATAGGCCAAGGGTATGTGTTAATTGAACAATTTACTACTTCTCTATTATCTCATGTTTGTATTGAAGTTGAAACTGTTAGTGATGTTGACCATGTATAATAGTTAGATATCATGGATATTGTTCATGATGTCATCATTGCTGTCACTTGTAGGGCATCAGGCACAGTGTACACTGCCGTAGAGGTGGCCACTGGAAAGGAAGTAGCCATTAAACAGATGAACCTTGCACAGCAACCTAAAAAAGTATTAATATGTATGCTCATGCATACACACACACACACACATACACACACACACACACACACACACACACACACACACACACACACACACACACACACACACACACACACACACACACACATACACACACACACGCACATGCACACACACACACACACACACACACACACATACACAGAGCAAATTAACACTACACTACAATATAGTACTACATAACGTGTGTACATATCTGGTTACAATAGATGTATTACTCATTATATTCTAACATGATTGTATCTCTGTATATACAAAATGATATCTTGTTAATATTCCCTTCATGTGGGTCAAGCATAATAAATTAGTGGCATAGCCTGTAGGCTGTAGCACATCTACACTTTGAAAAGGGATGGGCGCTATATGGAAACAGTTACTTTACTTATGATCTTGTAACCATACCCTACTTCATGTGTAAGATAGCAGCGCCTCCAGCATTGCTTACTGGGTGCTGTGCCATTTTGTACTACGTTGGTTTCTTCAATTGCAAGTATGCACATGTTTTTCATATTGGCTTGCTCCTAAATAGAAGCCGGGGGGTGTTTATGGTGTAATGTGGAACTTGTTTAAATTTGTATATGATGTAAGTTCACAGTTGATATAAAGTTGCTGCTTGTTTAGGAACTGATTATTAATGAAATCATTGTAATGAAGGAGAATAAACACAGAAATGTTGTGAACTATTTAGACAGTTATCTTGTAGGAGAATCCGAGCTATGGGTGAGTACACACTGTGATACTTCAACAGAAGCATCATGTGAGCTACTGTCGTTATTATTTGTAGGTCGTAATGGAGTATCTTGCCGGTGGGTCACTAACTGACGTTGTCACGGAGACGTGTATGAACGAGGGACAGATTGCAGCAGTGTGTCGGGAGGTCAGTAACATAGCAACATCAATCATTAGATAAATTATAGTTATATCACAAACATGAGTAGGATATCATGTTTCCCTCACACTATAATTATCATGAATGTCTTTGTTAAAATGTAAAGAACAAATTTTCAAGTCAATATGTATCCCACACCATCCCATTATCACCTTGAAGTTTTCCTGGCCACGTATAGGACATTTGTTTGCGTTTGTTCTCCTAGTCAAATTTCCTGCTCCTTACACTCCTCTACAGTATAATTGTAGGACAATTAGTTCAGTCACTTGTAGGTCATCTTTCTCAAGTGTCTTGTTAACCTTGTATGGCTTCTGGTGCATTTTGTAATTGTGGGAACCACATGTATTCTGTTTAGACTGTGTGGAATGTGTAATAAAGGAACTGGCCTCTTGTGTGTATCTTAGCTTTTCCTGATTGTAACAATATTGTGAACATCCTGTTGAGTAGAGTTGTCAGTTGTGCTCAACAGCTGTCACTGTGTAACATGTACATAGTAACATAGTGCTTGTTATGGGTTTTGTAGTGTTTACAAGCACTGGAGTTCCTGCACTCACATCAGGTGATACACAGAGACATTAAGAGTGATAACATATTGCTCGGTATGGATGGCCAAGTTAAGCTAAGTGAGTTAACCGGAGCACACATGATTTATTATATGTTCTGTGAGGACATCTCCTAAGGCAGTGAATTAAGATGCTTGATATAATGTGTCTGCTCAGATACTTATCGTATTTGAGGATCACATCATTTCTAAATCACTTAAACCCCACTAGAGCCACCATTATGATAAGCCCTGTAGCTGGCCGGTGGGTACATATTATCATTGATGTATTTGTAACAGGAATTGTAATTGTATGGGATTGTAACTGTATAGGTGAAACCATGTTCAGTGTAAATACCTGGTGTGCACATCAGTCACTCTGCTGTATGTCACACTGCACATGTGTTACTTCTGTTTATACCTTACCACTGCATAGTCCAGTGCTGTTAATTCTATTGTTTCATTTGCTAGGACTCCATTTAATGTATATCATACACCTATTGTATTTGATATTTACTGAATTACACCGCTAGATCGAGTTGGAAAATATAAAAGCCTTGTTTTGTGTTGTTAATGGCATAGGATGTAGTAACTGTCGTCAACTCTCTTTGCTACATGTAATACAAAGATTCATATTTACGCCAGCCTACCCATTTGAATGTACATACCTTGTTCAGTGTGGAACACGAGTGGTGCAGAATATTGGGGGAATGCCCTTGCTAAGTGTAATTTGCAGACCAAACATTGACAAATTGGTTGCTGACATCTTCCATTGATTCATCAATAATCCACCCACATTATTGTGACTGTATTGTACACACATCAGGATACTGGTACATGTTGTGGTTGGTTAGTAATTAGGATATCATGGGAAGAACTAGAATTTGAACATGTGCTATTAAATATATCTTGCACGTTCAACTTTGTAAGTAAATATGTACAAAAAATACTGTGAGTATAAATACAAAGAAAATACTGTAAGTAAATACAAATATGTAGAAATACTGTAAGTAAATACAAATATGAAAGAAATACTGTAAGATAGTTATGCATTATGAAGTAATAGAACACTGTGAGTGTTACATCATGTGTACATGATGTAAAGATGTTCTTTATCTCTTGTAGCGGATTTTGGCTTCTGCGCTCAAATCACACCGGAGAACTCAAAGCGTACAACTATGGTAGGGACGCCATATTGGATGGCGCCTGAAGTGGTGACTAGGAAACAATATGGACCAAAAGTTGACATCTGGAGTCTTGGCATTATGACGATTGAGATGATTGAAGGGGAACCACCTTACCTGAATGAAAACCCACTAAGAGTATGTCATTTGTGTTTGATTGTGGGATTGTATATTGTAAAGTGATTTTGTTTGTGAATACAGCTGGTGCTTATCTAAACAAGTGTTTATAAACAATGTAAACAGTACCTGTAAACTACCCTACTAAATAGTATTGCAAACCATAGTTAGATTGTACAGCACAAAGTGTGACCCGATTTGCGAAAACTCAGAACAATCCTGCTAGTTAAAGGATTTGGTATAAAGCGTTAAAACGTAAAATAGTTACTCTTGTTTATTAGAAGCAATATCTAAGCTGATGTAGTAAGCCTAATCTTAGGTGCCATTTTATTCCTTATCACAAGAATGATAAAAAATTCAAAATTCAAAAGGTAAGTAGGGATTGAATTCAATAGTGCTACAAAAAGTAAGGAAACAAGGAATAAGATTTTGGGACGAGAGAACATTCTGGCATGAGATAATTTATAAAAGTTTAATCCCTACTTTTGGCAAACCTGAAGTGAGCCAAAAGTAGGGATTAAACTTTTATAAATTATCTCATGCCAGAATGTTCTCTCGTCCCAAAATCTTATTCCTTGTTTCCTTACTTTTTGTAGCACTATTGAATTCAATCCCTACTTACCTTTTGAATTTTGAATTTTTTTATCATTCTAGTTTGTTTGCTTTTTATACATGCTAAGCATTCATAATAATCTTTCAGCAGGTGCACAAATGTTACAGGCGCTTACGTAATAATTATGCTTGTTTACAGGCGCTTGTTAACAACGCACTTACATGGCAAAGCAGCTGTGTGATAGCAAATAACACTCGAAAAACAGCAAAAGCTATTTGTCCAAGGCTATAATCTCGAAGTACAGCAAAAACATCGTGCTTATGGTGCCACTGTAACTAATTATATCACGTGCAAGCCAGGTTTCTGGGTGATGTAATAAGCAGAAGCCGTAACAGGCTATTGTCACCTTAGGTGAGATTCACACCTTGCTAAAGAAATATAGAATAACAAGGAAGGGAATGAAGGATAAAAGGAATCGCCATGGCGCAGTGGGTAAATCGTCTTCGGAACAACATTTTCGTAAATCCGCCGCGATTACCTTTATTGTGTGAAATTTCTGGAGCCCTACACCTAGCGCAACTGGATCTTACGGCAGGGTGGTTGGCTGGCAGGCTG
This sequence comes from Spongia lamella, assembly GCA_963930835.1. Taxonomy (NCBI): domain Eukaryota; kingdom Metazoa; phylum Porifera; class Demospongiae; order Dictyoceratida; family Spongiidae; genus Spongia; species Spongia lamella. Next base: position 816,370 of record OZ005749.1, read on the forward strand.
GCAGATGAAATACAGGTGAATTTTGAAATTTTCAAAGTTGGCTGTAGGTCGAAATATCCGACTTGTCGCTTCGTTTAACCAAGGTACAGCATCATTACAGCCTTACCAATGCACTCCAGTCGGTTTTTTCGGGTAAAGCCTATTGGAAGGTTGTTTTTTGAGGTGCGAAAAATCGGGAAACCATACAATTTCTTACCAATCCCTACTATTAAGTACTACCATACTTAATGATGAGGAATCTTTTTGTCATCTCCATATTCCTATATATTCATTAGTTACGAGCACACGTGGTGTTTGTTTTGATGTTTTAGGCCATTATAATAACGTTGTATAATTCAATGCGTGTGATTTTAATCGTCATAGGGTTGCATACAAATCTATACAGTATATTGCGTCTATTCTATCAATGTCTAGCTTTTGTAAATTGAAAACTATTCATAATACAGACTTGATATTGTACAAGACAAAGCTTTAAGCACCCATATAAGAAAATGAATTTCAACAAATGCAGGGTTTTTGCAAACCATGTCCCCTACCAAAGATGAAAAGTTTTCTTGCAAATTTTTTTGAATAGAATTTATTATTTATTCTCCATGTTTGTCATGCAAACTGTGACTTTCTATCAATATTTCAATTTTCAAGTAAAATAAATATTATCATGTGGTCCTTACCCTTAACCTGCTTTAGTGAATCTGACTTATTTGTATGTAAGGGCATGCTGTGTAGCAATACATCTTATATCAGTGCTGACTTGTAAATCTCATCCCAGCTGCGCAGTTTTGAAATATTTTGTCTTGGAAATTATCATCAGTAAATTAATTTCTGTCAAATTATTTGGTTTGGTAATTCAAACAATCAAGGATTATGATAACGCTATGTGTTATCTTAACAAATTAACCTGTAATGTAATGTTCCATGCTACAACCTTCTACATGATTCAATGTCAAATATACAGTGTTTTTTCAAGTTGCTTGTCTTTGGTACAAATACTCGCGTGAAAATATAGCAAATCAAATTGTGCAAAACTTCTTTGAAGCATTTTGATTCATTGTATTTCTCACATGAGTATTTGTATCTGCGGAAAGCAGCACTGTATGACTTGTTAAATAAATATGTGCCAGAAGGAGGAGGGTCCTTGTGTCAAACCCTACTCTGTTTTTTATTCAAAAATTTTTATTATTCATTAAATAACCAAATAATCTTGTAATTGTCATATAAGCTATTGTGTGTTCTTGTTGTGATTATGGTGAGTAGGTGTTGTGGTGTAGGAGTGGCAGTAATGGTTAATGTTATGTTATACATTCTGTTGTTGATGTTGGTTTATTTGCTATTGCCATGGTAACAGAGTGAGTATAAAGCAATCTTGTAACAATAATTATAAATGATTAAACGTGAGTGGCTTATGATTAAACGTGAGTGGCTTATAATTAAACATGAGTGCCTTACAATTAAGCATGAGTGGCTTACAATTAAACATGAATAACTAGCAATTAAAACATGAATGTCTTAAGTGGTTTATAATAAGGCACATTGGTAGACTTCTTAATGCATGGGGCATATATAAAACCACAAGCGTGTAGCCATGTTTTTGTGAAACGGTTCAAACAATTTTGGTTACTTGTTTAACATTTAACCGTTTAAAAGTCAAAAGTCTTGTAGTTTGAAGAAATCCACAAGATTTTGTGAAAGTTAACATCATCAAACACACAAATAACTACAAGGATGTGTATTCATACTCGTAACAGATGGCAGATGGTAGGATATTTGCTGAATCACAAACTTCAAAGTGTTCCCTATATAAACTGTTCTCCTACTGCAATAGCTTTTTTGCCTTAAAGTTTATATTTACTAGTACAGTGTTACCATCATAATTATGACTTTGTCTGTTAAACATGATGAGTCTTGATGACATACAGAACTACAGTTGACTGTCGTGTGTGTGTGTGTGTGTGTGTGTGTGTGTGTGTGTGTGTGTGTGTGTGTGTGTGTGTGTGTGTGTGTGTGTGTGTATGCACACGTGTGAATGTGTGTGTGTGTGTGTGTCCATCCGTACCTTTCTAATGCACTGTGCCCTTATGGTAGCACAATGATACACTACCAATATAGTAACACCTTGATCACTTCCAAGTGTTGTTAATCAGACAGGTACAAGTGTGGCACCCTCATTATTTTACTAGTCAAAATACAACATATTGTGGGGTGAGCCTAAGGCATAAGTGTAGTTTGACAGCTAGAACATGTAAACTTCAATGCATAGCTGTGTGTACCTCACAGCTACAAAAATGATTGTGCTGTCGTGACAAAATTTGTTGCAGTAAATCACTGAATTGAAGTTATACTGAAACTATCACATGAGTATGTACCCGTACAACTCCGTATACTGAAAGTAGTATTGTGATAAGGTGGTTAGCTTCTACACTTGTTAGCACGCCAGAGGCTTTGCGTTTGCGAGAAGTTGGTGCTCTGCTGTTTGCAAAACATTATGAAAGATTGTTTACAGATAAAATAATAATGTGTAAATTCCACACCTCGCACCGCAACTAATCGTCACTACTGCATGCAACTAATAGTTAGACCTTATAATAGAAGCGACATTACTAGCATACCCGAGCATACCAAATGACAAGTCCACTATCGCTCTTTTCAATACATGCTCAACACAAACGATAGTCGAAATAATTAATTAACACAAACGCTAGGTGAAATAATTAAGGTTATGGGATACCCATTAAATTAATTTTACAGGCGCTAAATTAGAATTTTTAAATCACCCATACCGTAATAAATATAATAAACGCTATTGCCTTATGTCAACAAATTAACACTTACTCTTTACAGCTGCTACGTGTAACCACAAAAATGAAAGCCGTAGAAGTACGTGTAGTCAAGGTTAATTAGCGCTACAGTCGTAGTACGCATGCATACGTTTTTCACTTGACCACAAATTTTCTAACCAAAAATAAAGCGAACTAAGGAAGTATTGACTATGATATCATTTGATAAAGGTAAATAAGGATGTCAGTTAAAGACAGAGCTAGTTGATTGGGGAAATCAATGTACCGTCGTGGTTCATCGAGCGCCGTGAATCGCTATCCGGGGATTTCAATCCATGGCAACGCACACTTTATTCTTCATATCCAGCAAAGTAATTGTTAAATTGATAATTTTGTTTCTCGGTCTTTAGGTAAGGTTATTATTTCCTACATGGATGGGCACTTCGCCAAGTGTAGCGCGTTGTTGGTCTGATTTTTGGTTAGAAAATTTTGTACGCAAGCAATGTCATTGCCATCACGTTTCGCTTCGATCGAGATCTGCTTGATGGTCTATCAATAATATTTATATACTTCTTATTAGGGAGGTAACAAGACTGGAAGATAAAAACCGAAGTGAGGATGCTTTTACAGGTAACGAAATTTAGCGCCTGTAAAATTAATTCATGGGTATACCGTAACCTTAATGATCGCCTGAATACTCATGTTGGCTTAATCATTTATTGCCAGCTCAGTTGTTAAATACCTACCTAATTATTGCACTGCACTGTAAGTGTGAAGAAGCAGAAAAACATGTGCAATCAACAAATGGATGGTTATCCGTAAATTTAAATATATTCGTAAATCATCGCGCATGAACGTACCGACAGACTGACCGACAAAGAAACTCCACGTACATTACCGTATAGCGGGTTTTATCTGCGAGGTCTTAATTTGTGCAAATTTTGCAGGGAATCACGAGCTAGCAAATTTTAAACTGAGATAAATACAAATAACAATAGACTTTTCTATTTAGCTGTCACGCAGTTTGCAAATTTAATAATAGCAAATATTACTGCTAGACTAACGATTTGCAAAAATTACGCCTTGCAAAATATACCTGCTATATGGTACGTTTATGTGGGGCTCGCCCCAATTATTCATTTTCTCAATAATTATGATAGTTACTTAATGGGGTTAATGGAAGTGTTATACCAATAATAGTCTGTGTGACCTTAGCTCTAAGTGGATCCTCTACAGCAGTTTTTTGTAATCTTGCCCGTTTATGTTTGCACATATGCCTACTTACACCACAGCTTTAAGTATGTACATGTACAAATGTAAGATTACAAATAAACCCTGTATGAAGTATGTTCTGTTAAAAAAGCTCTGAGCTGGGTTACAACCTCATGTTTAAATAATCCTCTACTGATTATTACAACACTTGTTTTCTCTCCTTACAGGCTCTCTATTTAATAGCCACCAATGGGACACCAGAGATGCAGAATCCCGAGAAACTATCGGACTCAATAAAGGACTTCCTCTCCCGTTGTCTTGAAATGCAGGTGGACAAACGAGCAGATGCAGCAGAGCTGTTACAGGTAGGATGGTGTATATATGCCAGGCCAGGGGTGGTTGGTCAGGCATCCAGTTATTCAGGGTTCTGCCCAGCAGGGGTTCAAAGCAAACAGCACCTCTTAAAACCGACCAGTACAATTGTTACATAAATTATTGATGCATGCATTAAATAGCCCTACACACATCAGTCTATGTTGACTTTAGTGCACCATTCAGAAATTCTGGGCAGAACCCTGAGTTGTTGTAATGTGAAGATCAGCCAATACACGGTTCCTTAGTATATATTTGGACACACTAGTAGTTTAAGAAGTATAGTGTATGGTATTGTTTATAGTGAATGGTGTTGTTTTACAAAAAATCCCTGAAAACAAAGCCATTTATTATGATCCATATATCATGTCCAAGAGCTCAGACAGAGACCTGTATTGGCTGAGATTTTACATTGCAACAACTGTGAATTTTTTACAAAGAATTTAGTATTAGTAGTGTGCTTGAATTTCAACAAGCTTGACCAACTCCCTGACACTGGGACTTCTCTCTCTTAAGGGAGACAATACAAAACTTTATAGAATTGTGTTATAAGTTACCCCATCCTTCTTGTAGCACCCTTTCTTGAGGAAATCTGCTCCCTTATCAAGCCTCACTCCACTAATACTAGCTGCCAGAGAGGTGACCAGCAAGTCGAATTAGAATTGAGTAATCACCAACCGACACGCAATAATAATAATTTAACAACAAAGACACTTTGGGGGTGTCGTTTTCGTATACCCTCACCTTTTGTTACTCTATACCATTTACCCATGCAGCATCAGATTATTAAGATATTATTATTATTATTACAGTTTGTATAGTATTAATGCACTTTGGAACACCATGAAAAGTGATATGAACTGCTAAACGATATGCTGTAATGACATTGGGTGAATCAGTGGCTTCTTAAATTATAACGTTTGCATGATTTTAATTTCACGAGTGTATTTTGTGGTTTTGATTTTAACAATATGTTGATCCCAGCATTTTAACACACATCACGATTCTAGAGCATTCATTTATCACGATCATAAGAACGATCACAATGAAATGCCCATATTTAGTGCAAATGAGCTATATATAGAACCCTTTAGTGATGTAATATGTTGTAGCAATTATTTAACATATAATCTGTAGTAATGGTAGTTGATGCTATGGCTCTAGTTACAATTGTTGGAACACAAATTGTTGGAACACGTTTAAGTAAGGAAGAAAGAGTGTGCAACTAATATATTAAAGGAAGAATTGTAGAATTCTTCACTACCATGATTGTAGAGAGGTGAACAATCATGACCTTGATGATTACGATGAACACATCACAATTGTTCTCATAATTTATATATCACCTCACCCCTACGCCATATACATCAACTTGTTTTACTTAAAATCATATGATTGTACAGTAGTTAATGATTGGATTGAAAATAGAATAATACTACTATGGATAATAAACAATGTTACTGGTACCCTCCTCCTCCTCCATTATGCGTCAGTTTCTGTATTATCGTCTGCTCCCGCTACTCTCAGCCGAACAAACTCTTCAAACACAAAATCTGAGTCTTCATCCATGCCACCATCACTAGAAGCAATAACAGGACCCTGTAATCTCTTGTAATCTTTAAACAATATTAAGAATTTTTTCTTCTAGTTTGTTCTATGTACTACTATAGCGTATTAACAGCTATTAACCTCAGCGACATTTAAGGCCAGGTATTACTGATGATAATGTATTTAAGTAAATTTTACAAGTAATGTTTCTAATTGCTGAGCATTAAACTGTTAGAATCCAGCATTACATACCGAGGGCTAAAACTCTACTACTTACACGTCAAAAGAGATAAGATTGTGATCCACTACTCCGTGTATTGATGAAGTGTCGAATGCTTTCTCCTCCAACGTACTGATAGGCATGGCTGCAGCATCAACTGTCAAAGAATTTAATGATCACTGAATAGTCCAAAAGTTTTGTGGCATAATAAAAAACATTCAAAATAGGAATTTCATTCATATGATTCACAGAAATTTTGACTACGTGGTATATTGCTATGGTTACCTGTGGTGGTAGTGTTGTCTGTCTGTTGGTCAGTGCTGTCATCAACTGGTGCTTGTTGATCGTCAACTTTGATAGTTGACTTTCGTCTTGGTAATGTCACCATGCCGCATATCACCTTGTGCTCGGGCTCCGGGTGAGTTAGGGTAAATGGTAACTCCATGGTGAGGTCACTATGGTGTACAACAAACATGATACCGGTCATACCCTAATATGGGTCATACAGGCATATCCTAACATGATACTAGTTATACCCTAATATGGGTCATACAGGCATACCCTAACATGATACTAGTCATACCCTAATATAGGTCATACAGGTATACCTAACATGACACTAGTCATACCCTAACATGACACTAGTCATACCCTAACATGGGTCATTACTGGTTATGCAGACATATACCCTGACATGATATTGGTCATACAGGCATACCCTAATGTAACACTGGTTATACAGGCATACCCTAACATGATACTGGTCATACAAATAATATCACCATGACAATAGGTGTATTATGGTAATCATCTTGTATAGTAAGTTATCAGCAAATCATTCACCTGCCAAATGAGACAATACATCTAATCTTGACATTATAGTGAACAATTATGCCGGCTCTTTCCCTGACCTCCTTACTCTCATCATTGCCATGGGGAAATCTTAAACATCAGTAGCAGTAAATGACTGTGATATACGTGGAGCTCACTCACGTTGACGAGGAAGCCAGACAAGTATCCTCGTGCTTAATCTGCCCATCCAAAGCCAGCCCGCGTTTGTTCTGTGTCGCAGAGAAGCAAGGCCCCCAGTGGTCAAACATTTCATATATGGTAAACAATATGAACTCACTCTGTTCTCTGATAGTAGAGGAGTAATCTCATAGGTACGCTGTATAGTTGCACCTTGATGAAGGGGAAACCCCTCCCTGTGTATGATGAAATATAGATCTAATGTCTAATGCATACAATGATGGATAGAAGGAAAATTTGGCGGTGTTTTAATTTTGACTGTGTTTTAATTTTTGCAGTGTTCTAATTTGGTGGATTGGGTATTTTAATTTGCCATGTACAAGAACACGAGTGATTGGTGTAATTTAAATTTAAATTTCATGCCAAATTTTCCTAGTATACATTATTCACAACTTACTCTGATTCTATCATAGCAACATCACATTTGTACTCTGTCTGTGCAAACAAGCAGAGGTATGCAAGTTGTCGTACTATAGAGGGGGTGGGGTTCATTGCATTGTACACACACAACAGGGGGTTGAGCATCTACCTGTTATGCGTATCTTCTTGATCGTCTTTGAAGAGCCGTTTCTAATGAATACGTTAACTTTAATTGGCTCACCATGGTAGTAAGTCTGAGGGGATAAGTGATGTAATTGAGGGGGTTGCATTATCACACATGCAAACACACACACGCATGCACACACACACACACGCACACGCATGCACACACTACATCACTACACTTACACCCTTGTCAAGATTGGCTTCAACTTGAAGTGGCCGTGAACTAAGTAAGAAATCTTTTTTCACTTCAAGAGTTGGCTAGTGAACCAGCAATAAGAGATAGGAATTAAGGGACAAGCCATAACATACCCTGTCAGTCCATGATACTGGTGCATGTGTAATCTTCTTAATGGCTAACCTCACTGAATTCCTATATACACATGATGCATGCGTGTAATTGTCATTAGTATCAAATAATAATTATAAGTGTTGCAATTTGTAACCTATAAATTCCATTCTACAAATGGTTGTCAAGGGTTACAGTACTATAAATAAGTGTTCTATAAATAACTTGTTATATTTTTGGTGTATGGATGGCAAAACAGGACTTCTAATTAATGCTCACTGTTTACAGTGAGCTCCATTTACAAAAATACTTACCTCTTCTCGATTTTGTCCAGTGGAGTTTTGCCAACAAATATTCGTAAGAAAAAGTCTATTCCACAAGGCTTTGGATTACTGTGGTAACAAAGCAGATGATTCTATATGTTGCCCACTCACCTTCTCTGCATCACTATGACCCGGCTGTAGCGTGATGGAAGATGGTAGACCAGGCTTAAGCTAAGCAAGGAAACATGAGTAAAATTCTAAAAATCATATATTTATTGATGGAGGCACACATGACGATACAGCCAATGTGACAATCTTTTATTGGCTGTTATATTTTAGACAACCTGCCTGTAGTGTAAGGATTCAGGTAGTTACTAAGGAACTGCTCTAATAAAACACACACCACTAACATTTTGTTTTAATCTGTACGTAGTATAAACAATTTGTTGATAATTTGTAGCTGAGACTTGTGGTAATAAGCATGTCCTCCATGGTACGTCTTATGTTATAGTGTTGTTATTACATTCCATTGTATCCCCCTAATTCTAGCACGGGGTTATATTATATAATATTCCGACTCTGATGTTCAATATTATGGATCACCAGTGGCCGTAAACATGCAGTAACTATGGCAACAGTGTACTCACAACAAATATGAATGGATAAGCATTTTCACCGAGCTTTTTCATCAACCTGATTTGTAGGAGGGTCATAAGTTGCGGCTTCAATTCTGACGTTGGCGGAAAGACCTGCATTCTTTCCTAAGAGATAAGAACATATAACAATTAATGCAGCAATACAGCCACGCCCACATCAACAAGATCCCTTCTGAAGTTTAATCCAAACACTTCTAAGTCTTCTCTCCCATACCTACAAAAATATTTTAACAGGTATGTAGAAATGAACGCTCATTAAATATTATTCTAGCAACAAATCTAATAAAAGTATAAGTACCGAAGTCTATACAAGGTATACATGGTCCCAGAAGAGGTTGGACATGATCACATGAACTATTTATTATATGGTGATTTTCATGTGTGCTAGTAGAGGGCTTGTTTATATTGATTCTGGTATGATTGTAGTTATAACAACTGCTTCTGAAGAGTTACCCGGGGTTACCTGTGTCAGGCTATTTTATACAGACAAGTGAATATCACGTGATATTCATGAAGGCCAAAAGTATAACTGCACTAGCAGGAATTAACTTAATTGCATGCTTAAAAGCAAATATTCAGTAACCTAGCTAAGAAGTTTAGAAGAGGCATGCTTAGTGTATTAACTGTTATAAGAAATGTGAAAGAATTTAATTAACTAAAGGCAGTTAAGAATATTCTACAGTACCTCCTCTTAACAACATGAGCATACAAGACAAAACATGGTAAATACCTAAATACAAGACAAAATATGGTAAATACCTAAATCCACACAACAGTTGAGCGTACACTAGAATAAGAGATCAAAAATACACATTTACTTTATAGTGTAATTTATCACCTTTTCTGTCTTGTTTTCCCTCCTTCTGGAAGTATTCTGGTTCAATCAGTACCACTCCATCTATAAACGTGAGAAACAAGTAACTACATTACATAGTTACAGTATCTTAATACCTATCGGCTCTTGTTCTGTCACATGATCTACAAAGTCACGTTTGCCCAAATAAACTGTTACCTGTTAGGAACAAGGATAATATTGTGTGCACAATGCCTCAGTGCTCCATGCAGTCAGTACCTTCCCATTTGGTGAAGATTTTTTAAACACTCTATATAAATTAATGATAGACAAAACATTTCTATCTCGTTTGCAAACACATGTACACAAAACACATTAGTTAAGTTAAAACAAAACTTAAGGGTCGCTTTAAAATAGCTCACATGATACTACCAATACACTGCCTAAATTGGCTGGGTCGTAGCCGCCGAAGTTATTAGACATTCAAACAATCCGGCTACCGTGTTCCCGACGGATCCTTTTTCTTCGCTTTCGAGTCATCTTGCTGTATTGACGGTTGACCCGTACTGACATCTTGCTCCTGGCTATCCTTCGCCGCCATCCCTCTATTGAGGAGTAATTCCTTTGAACAGTTAATTTATTCGATTGTAAACAATGCGCTCACGTGATCGAGATTACAGTTGAGACTGCTGTAGTATCTTCGTTACTGGAGAGCTCGAGGAAGAAAATTGCAGTTAGATCTAGAGTATAGGTAAGGCGAGTAGATCTCTATAAAGCATCAGAGTTCCGATTTGCTTTTTACGCAGGGCGCTTATGGATTGGAGATTATAAGCGCCCGCTAATATGATCTCTAAGTGATAACTATATGTATCATCTATTCTATATACTTGTAGCATGCATTAGCTTTGTATATTCAATTGCTATATATCTAGCTATCAGTACAGCAATATACATTATTATAGGCTATCGAAACAGATCATCAGATGAGGTGATGGAATTAACTGATCATTTTAGCCCGCCACAACTAGCTAGGCCTAGGCCATACCTATTTTAGGCCAAGCAAATTTGATTACTTGTTTCTCATCCCCGCCCGCATGGGTTTCAATACCACTGCCTCAACTTTCATTATCTCAATTTTTGCCTATTTTTACAATTTTAACAATTTTAATGAGCTTTTTTTAACATTTTGAATAAATTACTGTATAATGAATAATGAAAAATGACCGCCCGCCCCGGGGCCCGCCCGCATATAAGCACAGAATTTGGTGGATGAGAAACAAGAAATCAAGTTTGCCTGGCCTTATGTTATGTTGCGCGGGAAAAAATTAAGTAGAGTAAACGATCAATCACCGGACGGATCTATTTCCGGACGCGCTTTTCTCATAACTTACAATGAATATTTATATACCAAATGTGCCCTTAGATAGGGCAACACTATAGAAGCTTGTGTACAAAATATCAGCGTTTTGGGAATCTCTATGTAGGAATAGGAGCAACAAAAATCAGCTGTCCGAAAATAGCAATCTACGGACGAAGTTACCATTTATCGGACAAACGCTTCCTGTCGGCTGACTTGGCTCATCTTTAACCTATTCTAATCTTTCTTCCTTTCACGTTAAAGAGCAACTCTTCTATCTAAGGGCGCATTAATTTGGTATATAAATATTCATTGTAAGCCGGTAACGAGAAAATCGCGTCCGGAAATAGATCCATCCGGTGATTGATCGTTCACTCTAGATCACATGCACAGTAAGAAAGTAAAATACTTGTGCAATACTACCCTAATGAAAAATGACCAACCCCTGGACATTGAAATCTCAGCAGCCTAGAAAGATGGCTATTCGTTGGTTTTCTAAAAAGCATGGTAAGTTCATAGCTAAGCAACCTTAGTAACTAAAATCTAACTTTCGTTTTCGGACCGACCCATGTCTAAAAATTTTTGGCCCACGCAACATAACATCAAATAGGTATGGCCCTAGTAGAAGTTCAGAAAATAATTAGCTATCATGGAGCCTATACTATAATGGCTGTAATCATTGTAACTGCATGGCTGCGGCACATCAATATTTTCAATTTAAAGATACAAAGCTGGAAAGACTCAAAAAAAGAAAGTCCAAGAAAGGCGGAATTGTTATAGGGTGTGATAGAGCTATGCATGAAAATATAATAGAAATTTGCTGAAGAAAAGGCAAAGTGGAATTGACACTTCATAGCTAGTTACCTGACTGCTCTATTAGAATAACGCATGATTTATTGATCATGTGACTGTTCTATTAGAGTAGTTATATCAATCTGCTTTCTATGAAAAATTATCAGTTAATTACCACTGCATGCCTTAGACTGACTATTTTGATCATCTGAAATCTGTGCTGCTATGACTCATGCAGTGCCTCACCCGGCATTACTAGCAGATGTAGCCGCTATAGTGACTAGCTACTTAGCTACTTAGATGATGGTTACAGCTATATAGTATAGTCTATACTGATGATGTTCAGTATCTTCACTGAGGTCATATATAGCGGCTAGCTATAAGCCGATGACTCGGCCTCTGCCGGCCGTATGCTGAAGTGATTTCGACAAAATACTTCTATATATGGCATGTTTTCAACACACGTACATGCTATCTGATTACACTGCCTGGCATGGTACGTCGTGCAGGCGCTTATCAATTGGAGTCTGCTCAGAGGATTGTATATATGATACTGATAGACAATGTATGCCGGACCGGCTACTCTCACACATTACACCGTGTTCTTTGCCACCATGGCTAGTTGCTAATTAAACAACAACTCATACAATCAATCAATTCAGCTAGTCTCGTGAACCAGACCCTATTTCTCCGCAGGGCGCTTATCGATTGGAGATTATAAGCGCCCAGCTACGAAAGGGTCTGGTCAACTGCCTATACCATTTTTGTTCTGTAGAATCGACAGATTTTGTCGATTGTTGATTAGTGTGGATATGTTACAAAGAGGTGTAAATAAACCATACGTTTCTGACTAGCCTACACGTGAAACTCACCAGTAGAAAACGTAACGCATGGTTTATTTACACCTCTTTGTAACATATCCACACTAATCAACAATCGACAAAATCTGTCGATTCTACAGAACAAAAATGGTATAGATGGTATGCAGGGCGCCCGTTAAACTTAAAGGGCTTCCAAAGTTTACCGATTTTCTTTGGAATCGTTTGCTTTTTCCGCCATGTTAGGGTCCGCAACGTCAAAAATCGACTTTTGAAATACTTTGACCACTGTGGCGTGTTACTTGGGCTAAACCATTGCTCGATCCGCCGTGAGACCGGAAATGATATTCTGTTCTTCCTGGAGAAACCGGATTTTGTAATTCACGTGATCGATTATTCATTTTGTGGAATTCGTGCGCTCCAGGGAAGGTCTCCCGAAACTTGGTAACAACATGGATAACTTCTGATACTACTATAGTTTAAATGTCTATATTAAAGTAAGCCAAGCTTGAACTACAGTCTTCTCACAGGGCTGCTTTTTATGATTGAACAGAAAAAATGGCGACAATTTGCGCGTTTGATTTGATGTACCAGCCAAGATAAAAAGAGCCAACCCTTCCTCACAGTATGTTGATGAAGGTGGATGAGTAGTCGGTTTATGACAGAAGTTTCAAGAAGATCCAAGCTTTCTCACCACCTGGCTGACAATCGTCAAAAAAGTATGCGTAGGCGACATCCATTATATGCACATATTCGTCATCACCTACTGCCACAACTAACTCTGATGGATCATTTCTTCCCTTTCATGCACAAAAATAGTTAAATAGTTATATTGGCATTAATTCTAACCAATTTATAGCTTATGTTATATCCCCGTAGCTATCTTTGCTTGCATAGAAACCCATGCATGCATGCATGCATGTTCTCCTACTATGTGACTAATGCCATAACCTGTGCTAACACATCCTCTGATTCCTCTAAAATAAGGCTTAGTAATGTACATGGTATACTGCAATTCTTCACAAATGTTTTTGGTGACTGATTGTTCTTCGGCTGTCCCTGTATGCTTCTTGCTGCTTAGCTATGCTGTGCATGACTAATAATGTGACCTATAGCTAGTTATGTAGTTCATAGTTCTCTGTTTCAACTCTCCACCCATCCTATAGAAACAAGCCTGCCCATAAAAATAACTATTCATTATAAGAGCCTATAGCTACTAGATTAGACAGTAGCTTATAATTAGCCTATACAATTTTATGTTGTATGCATTACAGCCGATGCATGCGAAGACTATAGAAAACTGTTGTGAGGCATGGCCCCTTTTAAATTTTAAGACTCTATATAGCTATAGGAATTCAATTTTTGCTACTTCAGCCTAGCTAAGTGATCTCCTTACTTTCAGTAGCTTCCTCTGACCATGTTATTTAGAAAGATAAAACAAAGTTAGAAGAGTATACGTAGCTAGATAGCTTATATAAATTTTAAGAGCTATATAGCTACTCACTGTTCTCTAAATGCATACATTACAAAAGCTAATTGGGATAGCTACAGAGTCTAAATATATAAATGTCATTATTACACAGCTAGCTATTAGAAACTCCTTTTAGAAAATCGTAGATATAGCTGGTGTATGTATACGTATACGTAGCTAGCTATATACCAATCCTTTGAAAATCAACCGTGTAATTTACACCTATATAGCTAGCTATAGCTAATTATAAATTTCTTGTCTTATGCATGTCCATAGTCATATGCATATCCTAGATACAATAACTTCACTTCACCAAAAGAGGATAGAGTTACACCCTTACACTTCTGAGATCTAGAATGATAGCAACTGTTAGGCCTGCGTCAATTATTCCAGCATAATTTTTAGCATAATAGGTGTGCTAAAGCATCAAGCATAATGCCAGCATTATAGGCAAAATTTATAGCGAGGGGCACAAACTACATAATTAAAACCTATACTCGTACCATTTATACAGTCTAAAAACTATAAAATACACTCACCCCCGCTGCTATCAACACTTCACAACAGCAGAAATTCACAAGGCATAGCTTATACAACTCCTTCATAGTCACTGTTAGGCACCTCTAAAATTAATTATTTTAAAGCTCTTATACCACTGGCATGTGGCAGATCAGAATTTATGCTGTATGTAGAGGTAACTGGAGGTTCATAAACAAGTGAGCTTACATAGAATATAGCTATATATTAAACTGTTTATTATTAGTAGAATAATTGATTGTGGAGTAGCATAAAATCTAGCATAATAGGCACAAAATTGGAGCAATTTCAAAAAGCATAATAGGTAATTTTCAGAGCATAATAGACGCAGCCCTAGCAGCCGCTAGTTCTCAAGATATTTAATAACAGATAGCTATATATATATAGCTAGCTAGTTTCAGAAAACTGTTGGTGAGTGACAACATAACAAATTATAGTTATATGTACGTAGCTAATAATATTATCCTACGTATATGCATAATGATGTATATACCGTCATATATAGCTACTACGTGTATTGAATAGACAAATATAATAATCATCTGAATTGCATCAGCTTGTAAGCTGTGTTATTCACTGAGCAGTAATAATCAGAATACATACATAAATATATAAATTGTCCGATCACTTAGCTAACTACTTACGTAGCTAGCTACAGTGGCAAAACTATGCTAGCTATATAGGCTAATGATACTAGGTATACTCAATGCAAATGAAAGGAAAGCTTTAACTTGCTGCTTTTAACAGCTAGTGAATATTTGGACCTTTATTAAAAACATATATACATGCATAAGAGATTTCTTAAACTATATAGCTACTCATGTAATTATTATGATTGCATCGTTGGCCGGTTTGGTAAGCATTAATTAGAAATCAGCAGGGGTATACTAACAGGTATGTCACAGCGGAGCTATACATGCATCAGGCATAGGTACATATCCAAAAAATTTAGGCATAAATATACATATACAAGCACGTCACAGTTTTCTGTGATGAGATATAGTATTGCAGTATCAACTAATCCTTTTTGAGAGATCATCCAAGTTGATAAGGATCTGCAGTAGCATACACTAGCTGCTAGCTATAGCTTTAGCATTGCACAGAAGGACGGCACATGCACAATCATGGGTTTCAGTGCAGCTTCACAGTTATAACATTAACTATAGTATTGGTTAAAATTAATGCCAATATAACTATTTAACTATTTTTGTACATGAAAAGGAAGAAATGATCCATCAGAGTTAGCTGTGGCAGTAGGTGATGACGAATATGTGCATATAATGGATGTCGCCTACGCATACTTTTTTGACGATTGTCAGCCAGGTGGTGAGAAAGCTTCGATCTTCTTGAAACTTCTGTCATAAACCGACTACTCATCCACCTTCATCAACATACCGTGAGGAAGGGTTGGCTCTTTTTATCTTGGCTGGTACATCAAATCAAACGCGCAAATTGTCGCCATTTTTCTGTTCAATCATAAAAAGCAGCCCTGTGAGAAGACTGTAGTTCAAGCTTGGCTTACTTTAATATAGACATTTAAACTATAGTAGTACCAGAAGTTATCCATGTTGTTACCAAGTTTCGGGAGACCTTCCCTGGAGCGCACGAATTCCACAAAATAAATAATCGATCACGTGAATTACAAAATCCGGTTTCTCCGGGAAGAACAGAATAGCATTTCCGGTTTCACGGTGGATCGAGCAATGGTTTAGCCCAAGTAACACGCCACAGTGGTCAAAGTATTAAATTTCAAAAGTCGATTTTTGACATTGCGGACCCTAACTATGGCTATGCCAGACTAATAATTTATCAAAGCAAATTGTGCCGACCCAACTACGTAGTTAAATCTAGACATTCTCCAATGCAAAAGATGGCACCTAGTCATGAAAAAACATATCCAGAAATCCCCATACATTATGCGGACATCCGGATGTATTATTAGAGTATATTTTAAACAACGTTAAACAAGCATGAAACGATGATCGATATACTTAAGGCAGCCTAGTATACCTGTAATAACTCCATTTTCTACGATTTGAATCTTGTAAAGTAGGTTTTTGGGCTTTCATTTTATACGCATGCGTAAACGAGCACACTAGCTATACCTTTGAAAGGGCGTTATACTCATACAAGCGCCCTCGCGCTTACAATGTAGTACAAGTTCGAGCGTGGTTCCAGCATGGTTCCAGCGAATTCATTTTGTGGTATGTACGTACATAACAAATAGTATGAGGCCTCCCTGGTTGTTTTTTTTGCCTAATCCTGAGAGTGTACTGGGCCCATGCATAGCTACGAGTCTATACAATCTATTGCCCATGCGAACCCTCTTACCCTATCACAGTAGGCTCATAAAACTAAGTTGATAGCGAAGAGCTGTGGCTTGCTAATATGTTTTTATTTGGAATAGATTACCTTTTTCTGTTGTATCTGTATCTAGTCGTAGTGTTTTTCGTTCTTCTGTGTATAAATTATTGTGTGTAGATTCATAGCTATAACTAATTTGTTTATTTTTTGTGTGTATTCTGTATTGTCATTGTAATTGTATGTTTCTGTTGTATTATAGCTACGTAGTTATTTGTTGTTGTTTTTGTAATTGTATGTATCTTGTATTTAGGGTCCACTCCTATAGGCTTTCTAGCCTTCTGTGCTCCCTGTCTTTGACAAACCCAATAATAATAATAATAATAATAATGTATTACGCTTGCCTGCTTAGGTATGTGGCAGTTTAGAGATAAACAGTGCTATTGATGTGGTCAAGGGGGTAAGGAGTCATACACTATGATAGCAGCTCGGAGTACTGCTAGTACACTGAAGTTTGTTGTTGTTGTTGTTGTCATTGGTGTTTTTGTTTATCGTTGTTAGCATAGGCATGAGAGTGGTAAAATGTCTGAAGTTTACTCCCAGGAAGATGTTTGCAGTGGGGGCCTATCGATGGAAATTCTCGCAATACCCTCTTCATGAATTTACAAGGTATCGTATATTTCACTAGATTTGCCCCGCTGTGCTGTTTTAAGTTCATTCATACGCTATATTCAATCATACAGAGTTCATCTTGTATGTACGTTAGGATGAAGAAACTGGAGTGTTTAAGCCTGATGTTCTCAACTATGTGTAGTATAGACGGATAAACAACAATTTTGTTAGGCAAGTGAGGCTCTTATTTGTGATAGATTGCATGCTTACGTGTGTGTTGTGTGTGTGTCCTTTGTGTGTGTGTCCTTTGTGTGTGTGTGTGTGTGTGTGTGCGTGTGCGTGTGTATGTATGTGTGTGTAATCAGTGCGTGTGTGTGTGTAATGTGTGTGTGTGTGTGTGTGTGTGTGTGTGTGTGTGTGTGTGTGTGTGTGTGTGTGTGTGTGTGTGTGTGTGTGTGTGTGTGTGTGTGTCCATGTTAGTGCATGCATGTCTGTGTATGTCCGTGTTAGTGCATTCGTGTTTGTGTGTGTTTGGTGGGGGTATTACCTACTATTTATCTAATGCCTATATTAAGAGTGCACACATGCACACACACTATAGATACAACACTCCGCATTGGTTAACTAGCCATAGCTACCGGTGTAGAAGTGTACTAGTTATTCAGAAGCAAAAAATATAGAATACATGTACATTTAAGATTTTCTACTAACTTTGTGAGTGAGAACTTGATGTAAATGATGGAGATGTATATTTATATTGCAGAGACTGAGAGTAGAGGCATGTCTCAATAAGTTGCTTTTATTTTATCTGAGTAGTGGTTTGCCGACCAATGTGGACAATATATTAATTGTATTTTTATCCCATGTCTTATATTAGGATTGTCACTTTTGTAGTCAGTGGCTGACGAATGGATCTCAGTGAACATTTGCTGGACGAGCACTAAATAGGAAACTTGGAGAAGACTAAGACACACTTTGGTAAGTTATCAAATAAGATTGAACATTGCATTTATATCCCGTGTCTTAGGATTGTCACTTTGTAAGTCAGTGGTTGACGAATGGATCTCAGAGCTCACTAAATGGGAAACTTGGAGAAGACTAAGATACACCTTGGTAAGTAAGATTGAACATTGTATTTATATCCCGTGTCTTATACATAGGATTGTCACTTTTTAAGTCAGTGGTTGACGAATGGATCTCAGTGCTCACTAAATGGAAAACTTAAGACACACTTTGGTAAGTTAGAAAATAAGATTGAACATTGTATTTATATCCCGTGTCTTATACTACGTAGGATTGTCACTTTTTAAGTCAGTGATTGACAAATCTCAGTGCTCACTAAATGGGAAACTTGGAGAAGACAAAAGCTGATGATATGGTCAACCACTATCTCTCTACACCAACAGACTCGTATGTATGTCTTGATTAAAACAGAAGACATTAATTTGACCGAAGACATTAATCTGGTCCAGGATATTACACTGGTATCAACATAACCAGAATGGGACAGTGGAATACAGAAGTCCACCACTGTGCAAGTACAAGATAACTTTGTAATGTATTATTTAGTTCTTGGTTTTTTAATTATGTGTTGCTTTTTGGTTTCTTTAATTACGTGTCGTGCATAAGAATGTTCAAGAACTATCAGGTTTACAGTGTATGTGTATTGTGTGTGCTTGCGCATGTGTACATTAGCATGCATGTGTAATGCAAAGGTAGCAGGTTGTATGCATTATTGATCATTTCCACACCTACTCATCAGATTCCATTGATGATCCAAACACCCCTGCAGTAGAAGTTAAAGAATGTGGTAGCTGTTGATCCCATCATTGTACTATACATAACTGGTACTATAATTGGTACTCTGGTACTATACATAATTCCTTGTTAGTACACAGGTCGATGATGGTCACAGTGAACATACGACACCAACCGGATGCGCAGAGATGCAGCACTAGTAAGTTGATCAACTTTATTGTATTCTATGTATTTAATGCACACCTCAACAGGGTGATGACAGTCACAGTGGACATACAACACCAACTGGGTAGGCAGTCTGGTAAATGGGCAACAGGTCAATGACAGACATAAAATTGACAGGGCAGAGATGCATCACTGGTAGCCAAGAGACTAAATGAATGAGAGGACTGAAATATGAATTTACTGAATCATTTAATTTGGGATTATAGCCAAGATTTTTAATATAATATTATATATATATGTATGTACGTATTAGGGTTAGGGTTAGGGTTATGGTTATATATATGGTTTTAATACCATGAGGCATGAGTGTACCTCCCATTCCAGCTAAAGGGACAGCAGACAATTTGGCAACAATTCAGGAAGGAGCCACTCTTGGCTCATATGAAAATCATTCACTTCCAGATACCACTTATGTAAATAATGACATTAAACCACCATCATCAGCAGCTCCAGTGAACAATTATCAGAATGTCAACCTTGACCCCTTAGCATCACCACGAATGGCTATGGAAAAAGAACATGCACAGGGGGGTTTTTTGGGGTCTCGAGACACCCCCCTCCAGAAATATATCAAAGAAGCCAAAAGAGTGATGTATTGGTATAAAAACACTAAAATGCATTATTTCTTGAAATAAGTGTCATTTCAGCACTTTATATAATAAAACAACCTGTATCTTCCAAGGGGTTGCACCCACCACACCCCCTACTCCATATTTGGTTAAATACTTCCTTGTATTTACTTAAATATGCTCTATATCTTACAATAAGCATGATTTTGGTGTTGTAATAACAAAAAACCCTATAGCTTCTGGGGGGCTGTGCCCCCCAGACCCCCTGCTTCAGAGATACACCTCTGTGTTCAGACCCCCCTCTCAGAAAATCCTGGATCCGCCCCTGATGCACAAGAAATGAAAGTTCACTAATATTAAAGTTTGGCTGCATAATAACATGTATACATACCAATCTGATTAAACAATAATAATAAAACAATCTATAATAAATCATACTAACTTACTAATTCATACTAACTATTATTAAAACAATTAGTAAACAATCTATAATAATTCCCACAGACTTCGATTGCCTTTTGAACTTCATCAACACAAATAGTTTACTTTAGGGGTTTACTTTAGTACCCCTACGTGTGTGCAAGTGTTCCAAAATTCTATTTCGTCCTACAGAAAAATACAGCAAGCCATGGTGTTTCAAAATTTGCAATATATTTAGCCCCACCCACATTTATGAATGCGACATGTCTTTCCTGTGGAAAATAACAATCGACAGTGATATAATATTATGTTCAACAATAATATTTATTCTCTTGTAGTGACTAATCTACATACATGAGTATAATCAGACCATGGTGGCTATAGTATGAATGTGCTACATGCATGTAACGCAACCTTGATGTCCATCAATATTTGCACTGGTTTATAGCTACGCCACTAGATGTTTTATTATATTGAATTGTGTCCCCTGTCCATACTGATTACTGTGTGACCATGGTGTGATGCATGCATGTCACCATGATGTGATGCATGCATGTCACCATGGTGATACATGTGTGTCACCATAGTGATGCACAGCTGCCCATTGGCCATTTTCCTACCAATTTCAACATCTGGCCAAAATCCATTTTGATTGGCCAACTTTGCTGTACATTTTCAATGAGACGGCAATCTCAAAAACTTAAAACCGCATGTCCCATCTTCAATAAAAACAGCCAACCAATTTCTGACCCCTATTTCTACTACTGCCACGGTGATGCATACGTGATGAACATACGTACGTACACATGACAATTGGTCAGCCATAGGAATAATGTAATCATGATAACACTTTTACCATGCTGTATGTATGCATGTACTGTTGTAATATAATTTATTTACTTTCTGCAATCAGAAGAGCTCCATCCATCTAGTGCACATACGTACATAGTACATGGCATTCTTACGTACATGGTGCACTCATCACTAACCACTATGCAATCTATCAAGAAAAACAGTATAATGTGCAGCATTAATACACATAATTATACATACGTACATATCCTAGCAATATGTCAATTCTAAACTTGAAGGCATGATTTTCCAACGACCACAGGGTTTTATTCTACGTACGTACATACATAGCTTCATCTAATACATACAGTATGCATGGAAATTACAATACTTCCACATTTTCAATACAGCTAGTTGCTTATAAGATGGCACCGTCAGCAACTGCATACGAAAATTCCCACGATTTGTCCCCTCTGGTAATCTGTAGATAAAGCAAAATTCAGTCACATTTAGAGTTAGCAAATACGTAGTTCAGTATTTGTTCATATCTGACTACAACACGCATTTAGGAAATACATAGGCGAATTTGATGGGTCTTCACCCCTATCATAAATATACTTTACAGCTAACTTTTAACATAAAATTACCTAGGGTCCAAACCCCTCTCAGTAAATCCTATACATCTGCCCATATTAATGGTGTTTAAATACACAATGCAATCAAGATTGTAACAATGCATCACAATTGCTCTAAAGTCAACCCTAATACATACACACATACATACAATGTACAATAATATAATTATACACATACACACAAGTTGATAAAACACACACGCACATACACACATGCACGCACACACACCACGGACACACACACACACACACACACATACACACACACACACACACAAGCACTCACACACACACACACACACACGCACATGCACACACACACGCCATACACAAGTTGGCCTTATGGCCATAGCATATAGAGGGAGTGTACTGAGACCATATCTATAATCTGTGGGGTACTATATAATCGCACAGGTCCAACTAATATATGATCAAGAGATTTAAGTACCTGCATGTTATTATAGATTAACTTACATTCCTTTATTTGTAATGTTTTGACGAAGTCTTCCTTGGCCTTCCGATAGCGCAGGCGCTAGTGATGAATATGCGCCCTTATACATGACGAAGTCTATCAGTAAATTTAGTGCTTATGTTAATACTGAACATCACTTATATTGTATTCACTATCTAAAAAGTTGAATATGTACGTGTGGAAAGCCTTCCTCGGGTATACAGAATGTAAGCGCCTTATTATTCCAATAAGCGACCTTCTGCATTTAAGCTCCGGTGACAAGAAGCGATTTTCATCAATCATTTGCTCGTCCACAATAACTTCCAGCAAAGTGAAACGCTGCACGCAGCATTATATCAACTATCTCTATTTGCTAAGCAAACCTCGTGTGGATGATAGAGACAGGTGCCACTTGGCATAATTTTAAAAATGCCGCAAGTAATGATCGATGCCATATAACTTTTTGCAAGCAGAAACACGCCATGCTTATAGGGTAAAAAGTAGGATGGTTTAATGGTTAGCTTTGTTATAAAAGCTCAGGGACACTAATGTCATTCTTAAACTTACTCTGGGAGAAAGCAATGTAAGTTCTATATCAGCTGATGTACAAGCTTAACTATTTAGCTATGTATTTAATTTTATTATTATGTAGATCAAGCACTCTAATTAAGGGAAATAATGTAAGTTAATTGTTGCATTGTGGTATGTTAGATTATGTAGTTAAAAGTGTACATATTTCATTCTAGGTCTGAATCTCTGGAAATAATAATAGCTGCTATAGGCAAACTTTCCATTCCTCAATGTTTCATTTCACAATTTGGACCTGAGATATTGGACAATGTTTTACCACTCCCTTTGTGGCACCGTTAACAAGTGGGCTGTCTTTTTGAGACTCTTAATATGGGTGTGACTTAAATGTAAAATGTTTTAGCAACATTTCAGAAAGTAGCTAGTGGTTATAACATATTACATGCAGGCAGTGTGTGGCTATATAGGGCAGCAGAGACCTTGTATATGATGATCATGTAACTGACATAGACTGACAGCAGAGGCACTCAATGACATGATCCTGTGACTAACAGCAGAGGCACTGATGCAAGCTAATTGCTTTATGGTTTCCTGCAGCTGCATTTTAGGTAACCACAACAGCTGTTTCTTCTACTGATCTCACATGCCTATAGATGCCACATGAAAACCACTCCAGTAACTTGATGTGTGCTTGGCAATAATTAATATGCTTGCAGTGAGTTCAAAGTGAATGGGTTGTTGTGTGAGCACTGTAAGTCTCAATGACTTGCTCACACGGCAGCTTGTTTACTTCGAAAACGTTGTCAAGCACAAAAAAAATACGTGACGAGAGAGGAGAGATACTTCACCTGTGAACAAACAGGATGAGTCAAGTAAGGAAGTATGTTGATTAATTATGATGATTTTTATGGAGATTTTAAATGTAGCCTCAGGAAGAGTTTGCATGGCGCATTAGTGCACTGTAAGACATTGAAATCATGATCATTTACTTGTTATTTTAGGTACATTTGTCTAATTTGATTTTTAGGTATATTGGACATTGTTAAGTGGAACATGGTACGATCCTATGATCCCTGTGTGTACCTTGACACAAGGTATGGTCTGAATGTAGGACCCTACATGTATACATCATCATCACTACATGCATCATTTTACATACACACCATACAAAAAACTTTCATCAACAAAAAACTTACATCATCAACAAAAAACATCCTAAAAACAAAACTTACATCATCAACAAAAAACATCCTAAAAACATCACCATATATACATTATCATCACTACATGCATCATCTTACATACACGCCATACATCTCCTTACATCAACTTAAATATGCTACATCAACATTAATACAACACTGAGCTACGTATATTAAAGTCATGTTAAAACATACTCTTACACATTTATTTACTTATTTACAATTTATATAGCGTCAAAATCTTAAAGTACATCCATGCCATAAATGCATGCACTTATGCTTGTGCACAAGGATTCGCATGAGACTGGGCCGTTGTCATCTGGACAGATGATTGTAAACTCTGGCACACTCGCTATATCAGTGGTAAAAGTGATGGTCATTTCGCAAATATAGCAGCCAAGAGATTTTTGTACAAGGAGACCACACGTCTTTAAAGCTTCACAACAACTGCCCTTCACCCCCATACGAATCCATTTTGCAGCTATTACAAAGTGAAGGGTGGCCAACAATTGCCCAATCACTTTGGGCACCACACAGCCCTGCATTTGTACCACTGTTACTACTTGTTTTTTATTTTTGTTCTCTTTCCCTTGTGTTTCAGACTCTTCGTCACTAGTGATACTACCTATACCATCACTCACGTTAATTATTGATGTGGTTTCAGGTGATTCACGAAGCAGTGTAATATCAGGCTGTCCACTGAATAAATAGATCTCCTTGCTGTTCACGTAACTTATCCCAGAACACAAATTTTGAATGCCATCGAATTCAATGTCGCTTCCTAATATGACAGTCCAGTCATTTTCGATGTACTTTTTCATCCCATAACCAAGCCTTTCTGTCCAAATTTCTTCTTTCCAGGTTGCTCCATTCGGGTGCGCCCCGATTTTAAATGGTGTTCTGAGGTGGGGGTTTGTTTGTGCATTGGCTAGCTCTGCTTGAAGCAAATTTATTTCATTTCCACCACACAAACGCTCCAACCTTTTGTTGTCACAAAAGAATGGCAAAAAAAATGCATGACTTTCATGGTCTTCATTTGTGCATTGTTTTGATGCATTTTCGCATATCTTGATGTTAAATAACCGTGCCATTTTGTCAATATACAAATTATGGCTCAAAAAACTAGTAGAATTCTGAAAATGGAACATAAAAGTTGGGTTGTCTTTTGATGTTATTAACTTAAAATAATATG
This sequence comes from Spongia lamella, assembly GCA_963930835.1. Taxonomy (NCBI): domain Eukaryota; kingdom Metazoa; phylum Porifera; class Demospongiae; order Dictyoceratida; family Spongiidae; genus Spongia; species Spongia lamella. The sequence goes on from OZ005749.1 coordinate 841,729, forward strand.
AATCATCTGGTGTGATCTCTCCAAGCACTTGTTGCACCACTTCAATATCATCTTTTACACTACTTTCAAAGCCGCCGAGTTGGGGCTGGGTTCCAAAAGCAATGATGTCCCTTGGAACTCTTGTAAGCTTTATAGAATGCTTCAGGAACACTGTCCCACAATATAGAAACGTACAAGTAACCTAACAAAAGAACGCATCAAAAGATTTCCAAGTAATATACTACTGTCATTGTTATGTACTCACTTCACTGGAAGTTATAGTCTTTTTACTACTCACTGAAGCACCAGAGTTTGACTCCGCTTTTCTCTTTGCCATCACTGTTAACGTAAAGACTGTCGATCTTCACAAATCCTCGTAAAGAGACTTTAGATCTTCACACAAATCCAAGCAAAGGTCACACCAACGGCAGAGACAGCACAACGGCCTCGACAACGGCACACTATATGCCAAAAGAATACCGTGACAGTGACAAATTGAATACCCATCGTTCTGTACAACTTACCAATTCCAAGTAACGGCAGAGACGGTACAACGACACGCTATACGCCAAAAGAATACACAGTGACAGCAACAAATTGAATACCCATCGCTCTTTACAACTTACCAATTCCAAGCAAACCGACTGCGCAAAGGGTCACACTAACACACACATGTGTTATGCGCCTATCAATTGTTAGCCCCACTATCCCCCCCTGGGGCACTGGGTGGGGATGGGTCGGGATTTGACAAAGTCAGTGATCAAATGCTTCACCCTTTGGGCAGGTCAGGCAATCAAATCCCTACCTAATCCTTGTTCCTTACAGGGGATTATGTGGGGATTTGACAACTTCAAGGGTCAAATTCCCCACCCTTGGGGCACGTCTTCCGTTCAAAACCGAGGAAAATCCCCCTGCCTTTCCCCTATGTAGCCCCAGGGGGGGGATAGTGGGGGAAACAATTGATAGGCGCATTACTGAACAGTAATTATTATTTGTGGCTGCGTGTGATGTCATTTCCCCTTTACAGCGGTTAGTAATAATTAGTTGTGGCTGCGTGTGACGTCATTTCCCCTTGACAATGTTAGAGTCTCACTGTAACACCTTGTACCATTGAAATTGTTTATTTACATTTAGCACCTTGTCAGAGCAACACTGCATGCTTTGATGCTACCCATACAAGTGCCTCCAGCAACATATGGTTCATAATTCAAAAGTTCATCTGATTGACACACTATAAGGTTGTACTAAAATTTAACATTTGACAACATGTGCTGGTGGGACAGATTCACAGGTTAAGGACCAGTAGTACAACATCATACAATTATGTTACCTCCACAAGGTGCCCTTTGTAAGCTATTTTTGCAAATGTTATAGGCATTATAACCACATGTACAGAAAAGTAGACATATATATACACAACACAGTCAGTTGCTTGGTGCCCATCATTTGTGGTGACACACCACAGCTGGTTATTGTGTTTATGATTGGCTGTCCTATGTTACCAGCGTACAATCACTTGCATCTTATGCCCATATACACTTGCATCTTGACCTTAGGTATCTTACTTGGTATCTTGTTGACCTTAGGTATCTTACTTGGTATCTTGGTATCTAGGTATCTTACTTGGTATCTAGGTATCTAGGTATCTTACTTGGTATCTAGGTATTATGCCCATATACACTTGCATCTTGACCTTAGGTATCTTACTTGGTATCATCTTGACCTTAGGTATCTTACTTGGTATCTAGGTATCTTACTTACTTATACACAGCGTACAATCACTTGCACCTTATACTTGGTTTTCTCTTGACTCTGCATGCATTTGTTCTTGTGTTGTCTTCCAAATTATTATTATTATATCATCGACTTTACTGTGTACTTCTTCTGTGTCTATCATATTGCCAATTTAAAATGGAAGTTAGTATGCCGCCATTTTTATATCGTGACGTAATTGCGGATAAGGCTCATTATTATCAATAGACAACCAAAATTTTTTTATCGCCTAACGGGCATTTTTGTGGAGTTTATTCTTCTGATAGGGTATGTTGTATAGGCGTTGCTTAGCAACCGTACAATATTAAGCGCGTGATGCTTCATTTCATCATGGCGCATGGGACGATTGTTGAGACAACTTAATCACTGATCACGACCCTGGACAGTTTAATTTTTCCATTACTTGTGAGTGATACTTTCACTTATACAGGTTACAAGTGTATTATGTATAGGTTCCAAGTGTATTGCAAGTCGATTATGGTTTCTAATATATTAGGTAACTCACCCATTTGTAGTGATAATGTAGTGTCTCTAGTAAGATAACAGTTACCCACTGTCTTTAGTTTGTGATGAACTTGATATAAAGTTTCTGTTGAATTTTCCGGCTTACATATTATAGTGATCTGTATTATATGTGTAGCTATGTACGTATAACGTTTCCCATAGGTGAATACTATGTTCAACCATTAACACCAATTCCCATAAGATGCTTCCAGCCTATTAATTTAACATTTCTGGTGGCAGCAGGTTCTGATAAATGCTCTTGGTTCCTCTGTTGGACAACATCGTGTGTTAATAGAATCTACTCAGTGGGTAACTGTAATCTACATATGAATTGGGTGTCTATTGTACCATCTTACTGGTAGTGAGTGTAACTAGTTTGTATCATTTAAATATTAATTGTTTGTTATACAGGAATAAACCACTGGACTGAATTCATTATGGCGTTACAAAATGTGAACGGTGAATAAGGTACCAGAGTTAATGCATCAAATAAATCGCTCACTGCAATTATTACCTTTCAGGAGAATGTATGATAATTTTATATGCCCAAAACCAAAAATGACATTTCAGTGTTTTGTAGGAATAAAGCACAGTTACACTCATACTCAAGTAAGACCATATTTTTCTCAGCTTTTGCAAAAATTAGCTCTGATGATTTTAGGCCTTAAAATTATCATACATTCTCCTGAAAGCTAATATTTAACTTTTATAGACTCTTTATGGGGCTGATAAACATTTCACAAAAAAAATTTATTATGAACCCTTGGTATAGATGTATAGAGGGAAAGTTCAATGTTCAATTTATTCAATGTTCAGTTCAATTCAATGTTCAATGTTCAATGGAAAGTTCAATGTTCAATTTATTCAATGTTCAGTTCAATTCAATGTTCAATGTTCAATATATTATGAACCCTTGGTATAGATGTATAGAGGGAAAGTTCAATGTATATACCGGACAGACACATTGACACTATTCTTAATGGCCAGGATGAGGGAAAAAAGCAGATTGCTAGGGATATGGTAGGTTACCTAATTAGACAGACAACTAATTAAAGGTTTTGTTTTTGGCTGGAACAACTATAATCAAGAGTACATAATATATATAGAGGAGAGTATCGAACTTCCAATAAGGCTGTCAAACACACTGCATAAGGTTATGACGCAATGCACAATTGACACCTGGTACGTGTCGAACAGAGGTGTCTTTAAAACACTGATTATAACTCATATTGCTTAGTCTATAAAGCGATTTACCTGTTTAATACACCTGGCTTCCATCAACACATTAACACTTCTTTGTCAATACACACGAGGTGTTGATGAAATACAGAGAAACACTATAATATCTGGATTTACTTTACGCAGTCAGGGTTTCTTTCAGGATTTTAGCCAAGGGGGGTCAAAAAGAGGTATAACAGGATACTGGGGGGGCAATGTGGTATGATCCTCCTGGAAGCAAACTAGGGGATCCAGGAATATACTCTGTGATCAGGAGCAAATAGTTAAAGTGGGGCCCTATTGTACAACAAGCTAAGTGATTGTATGTGTTATTGTGCAAAGGCATGCTAATGCTAGGGGGTCTGGGGGCATGCCCCCCCAGAAAAATTTTGAAAAATAGATGCTCTGAGATTGAATCTGAGGGTATTTCAGGGTCAAAATATTATATATTGTAGACTGTATGTAGAGTCAAAATAACTGTGAAATCAAGGGTCATCGCTAACTGTAAACATTATTATGGCATGGAGAACATGGGCACTACTAAAGGAGAGATTTAAAACACTTGAATTGATTCACTGTCAGAACAAAATTCCCAAGGGGGGCAAGCCAAAGGGGGCGAATGCTCCCCCCACCCCCCCTGAAAGAAACCCTGGCAGTGTGTTTGTTAAGGCTATTACGGGAGTTCGATACTCTCCTCTATATATATATATTATGTACTCTTGCTATAATTAACACACATTAAAGTGATTTGATTTTTGTTTTGATGTAGTTGAAGCGAAAAGAAAATTTTATCAGCAAGTGGTCAATTTACCATCTATATGAACATCCAATTACCCCCACGTCTGCACATGAGAAAAGTGTGCGTTCTCATGTAAGTTTTGCTGATGATTATAGTTGATTTAATTATTTAATTAATTGTATTGTATCTTTAGGAACATATCGACACAACAGAATTTTCGAATGCCATATCTGTATTTGGACCTAAGGTCACCATGCAAATTTATGAAGCCCCACTTAATTACAGCAATACAAATTATCCTCACGGACATCTGGATATACTTATTGCAACACCATCTGACAATAATTCTAATTGTAATCAAGTTGGGGTGTTAATAGTTGATGGTGCCCGTGTAAGGTGTTATTAGCAGGATCAATGAAAACGGAAACATCCATCAGCGAGCGTGGGAGTGGTAGGTATATCGTGTGTATAGCGTATATGTGGCTGTCTTTCCTTGAATAACTTGTTGCATACAGCCTAACATAAAGTTTGTTCCCTTCAATGACCAAAAACATTTGAAAGGAATTGTTTCCGTAGGAGTTGCTTTCAAATGTGTTAATAGTTGCTCACAAATATAGCTACAATGGTTATTTTGTAGATAGACAAGTAGTACTTGAGCTACTTACATTAGCAGAGTGCAGCAAAAACAAGTTGAATGTTATTTTGCTAGGTAAGGCCAGTAATGTTTGTTCGCTGTATTATAACCTGTTTATTTTTGACAGCTAACAGGAAAGAATTTGTTATTTACTTTTATCATTCGCCAAGCGATGTGTTGCTTAAAACTGGTATCATTCCTTATAAAGGTGAAGAAGGTATCAAGGGGTGTTTTTTTGCTGAGTATGGTTATGGAACATACTTCCACCATTAACCAACAAATGTTCACTAAGCTGAAAGGAATACTAAATGAGAAAGGCTATCAATGCCAATGTGGATGGGCCAAAATCATAAAAGACATCGGCAATTCTTTTAGTACAGATGTAATAACCCAGCAGAGTCCTTCAAGGAAGCGGGATAATGATAGGTACAGATTGCAGACTACAGGCTTGGTTGGAGTGAATGATGAAATGTTGAGAAACAGAAAAGAGTTCATAGAACATTTTGTTAAAGAAAAGGAACAATGATAGAGTTTATGGAATTTAAGGAACATGTAATGATATCCTTTGTTATGTGACAATATGTGTATTTTTATTTTATTTCCTTTGTTATGTGACAATATGTGTATTTTTATTTTATTTCCTTTGTTATGTGACAATATGTGTATTTAATCTCTCATAACATTATTTCATTACATTACATTACATTATACGAGGTACAGACATCATGGACAGCACATATAAGTGTTTGTGTACTTTATAAGTGTTTGTGTAGTTTAATCAACCACCAAGTAATGCTTAATTAAGCAGTATTAGTGTGGTATTACTGAGTAGACCTTGGAGTAGACTACATGAACTATCTTCTTTATCATTTCTGGAATTTGTAAAATCTTGGGTCCCTGCATGGATCCACTGTTTATACTTAACCACCACTAATCCAGCCATAACCTTCTGTACTATTATTTTAGTGATGTAGAAAACCTCTAAAGTAGATTATAAAGTAGAATATAATTATAACAGTTGCCTTTTTAAAGTAATCATATTATATAGCTTGTACAAAATCATTATATTTGTGCAGAAATTACGCCTCTGCATGGTTACAATATAAGGTGTATAAACATGATTCTATGGAAGTTCAAACTAGACCGTTTCCCATGCAGAATATAGATATTTGTCATGAGTATATCAAGACTCACGATAGTGAGTCGCAAGGCCAAGAAGAAGCAGCATACGCGACCTGTGAAATGAAATGTGGTACATAGCATTGTACTGGCTGTCCCCTGTTTGTCAGCAATGCAGTGTGTCAGCACACACGCGCACACACACATGAGGTCTGTAAATAAATATAAAACACACATCATATGTACACGTATATAGTTGTCAGTATATAGTCATACAGCTACATCACAGTTATACATCTTGGTTATACATATAATATAGCTATAAACTGTATATACGTTAACAGGTAAAACAGTTCAAGAAGGACATGGCCATGCCAGCCATTACTAAAACTGGAGGTACATCTGAGGGTGCAGCAAGAGGTACGTAGCTAGATATTTGGAATTGTAATCAATACTGTGAATATGTACAATAGATTGAAGTGCATCCTGATTATTATGAAAGAGAGAAGCACATTAGGGTTCGGATTTCTGGTGATGGAGCTAGGTACAACAGGAACTCTACTTTCTGCCTGTTATCTTTCTCCATCATCAGAAATACGAGTATCAATTTAAGCAGTACAAGTACGTATATATGTATACCAAACTACGTATGACTGTGTGTGTTACATAGCAATGTAAGGGGTGACAAAGTACTTGTAGCACTACATAATTACACTTTTTGTGTTTTGTAAAGCAATAGAATTTTTAAAGATGGTTTAATTCTACAGATATACACACGGTTGGTGCTCTTAGAGCCAAGGAAGATTACGAAAGCCTGGTGGAGGGTTTTAAGGAGACATTTAGTGCCATCAATAAATATATACATAAACCCTCTATCCAAATTAAGGGCAGAGAATTTACACTGGAATTTTTCCTATGTGCTGATTACAAGGTTTGTACTGTATTAGTATATTGAAAATGGCATAAAATTACATTAACAGTTTTTGCTAATGGCAATGGGTTTAAAGAATGCCACGTCTACATATTCTTGCATATGGTGTAAAGTGAATAAAGCAGACAGGTAAAAGCAAATACACATATGTAGCTATATTAAATGATTTCTAATAGATATGACATGACTATTCGTGCACATAAACAAAGGACTCGTGCAGACCTTACTGCTGATGGAAAGCTCGGTAGCATAAATATACCCTTACTGGATTTGGAGCTTGATCATGTTATACCTGATGAGCTCCATCTAATGCTGAGGGTTATGGATGTACTCATTCAAGGCCTTATAGACACTGTGTTGGCATATGACAGGCACCAACATAGGTTGTCAGGCTCTCGGCGCTGCTATAAGGCTCTTGGTGGGCCCATGCTCAATAACCTTATGATGGCCATAAAGAGTTGTGGGGTATATTTTTATGTTACCGAGCAGGAGAATGGGAAGATGGAATGGCCATCTCTGTTAGGAAATGACAGCTTAAGTTATTAAAACACCTTCCTGAAAAACTAAGTGATTGCCACCCTGCAGAGATGGTCACAGAAGTACAAACACTATAGAAGGTATGTGACAGAATATATTAAACTAGCAATATATTAAATTATAAAATTAGGATTTTGAAGGAATTTACACCACAGTGACTTCCCGTTCTCCTTCTCATAGTCATGACTTGCATCAAAGCACTTGTGTGAAAATTAAGCACTTGTGTGAAAACCTTACTGTTGGCCTTGTGTATACATGCGATCTTGTGTGGTTGCAAAAATTATTATTATTATTTCAAACATTATAATAACTAATCAATGTTTAGTAGATGCCCATTAGTTTAGTAGATATAATACAATAGGCAATGCTTCACTACTCATCAGCCCCTTAGATATCACTGGTATTTTCTCCTGTTGCTTATTATGTCAATTAAGGCCATGCACTCCAAGTGGTAGTCTGGTTTAAGGTCTTGGTGACTTCCAAACAGGGATGCTGGCCATGGTGGGCAGGCGGGTTATGTACTAGCTGCATGTCTTATAAACTTTTCAACGTGTGTAGCATAATAATTCTTTACCCACGAGTGGATGGTTACATGAGTGCTTTGTCAGCTAGATGGTTACTTTTGAGCTAGGGTTACCTTTGTTTGCGCTAACTGAATATGCATAAATCAAACGTGATATAACACTTGTGCTCGCACTAGTGTTTCAAAGGCTTAGCTATTATTGTATATTAAAGTATATCAAGTTAAAAAATTAAACTTACGTGCGTGCAGCAGCTTCTATTGTAATGGGGACACTATTTAGAATTTTATTATTTCGATTGTGGGTTTAATATTAATCACGATAAATCATCTTTGATCCCGAAACTAATAATCAATCAATCTCGAGGATAGGTAAGTGCACTCTGTAGGGTATATATAGTGCGATATGTATTGTACTTCAGCCTTTGGTATTTGAAAATTTACAGTCCTATTTGAGATATATACGTGTCCTTTTGGTGTATGAATACTTTATAGTAGATACCTGCAGGCTAAAAATATATGGCTCACTGCTTCATACAGGTCGTATTTTACAACATTACATGACCACAAAAGTAGGTAGCCACACAGTTACAGTAATATCTTATGGTCGGTGAACAAAATAGCCCTGAGCCAAATAAGTGTTATAGCTAAAACCTCTAATAAAACTACACAATTCAGTAATGCTGTATTGAATGGGTAAATATTCGCTTTAAGTTTAGCACCCATTTGTTGCAATTTCGACATCATTACACTCCTAAGCAAGGGGGTGTCATTCCCGTACCTTCTGTACTACCATCTGCGACCGCGGTCAAACTCGGTCAAGATGGAAAATAGCCCTTGACCTTTGACTTCCGCTGAAAATGACGCTTGACCTTTGACCGTTACGGATCGCTACATTTTTCATCTAAACTTTGACTGTAATACAATTTCTTACGACTAATATTTCGCACGTGATCCTTTCCCGTAAACTAAACCGTAAAACTTATGTCCACTACGTTTGTGGTATTTGCATAGCGTGTTGGCTGTTGACCTAAAGAACCTTCACCAACACTGCTTGTTCTTGACTTGCTGGCTTTTTTATGCTTGACTCTTGACTTCGATTTTGACCGCGGTTGGACTACATTAATCTAGGCAAGACTACACTAATCAAGCTATTGAATATCATGTTACATTACGATGAACTCGGCTAGTCACATTGTTGATGTAATGCACAGGAGTAAACTATATTCGCCATGGAGAGTTCCAATAGAACTTACGGTCAGCAGTGATTAAAAGGCTTCATATAAAGCCCATCCAGTAGTGTTATTGGGTCGAGCCTGAGCGAGCCCCACACTGACGGTATAGTCGATTCAACCGTCGTACGGTCCGTGGTCGCGTTCCCGAAAGTTTACGTAACAAACATGGAAAGCCCCGCACCGTTAGTAGTCGATTCAACCGTCGTACGGTGGTCACATTTCCGAAAGTTTACGTGACGAACATGGAAAGCCCCACACTGTTAGTAGTCTATTCAACCGTCGTACGGTGGTCGCATTCCCGAAAGTTTACGTAAAAACACGGAAAGCCCCACACTGTTAGTAGTCGTACGGTGGTCGCATTCCCGAAAGTTTACGTAACAAACACGGAAAGCCCCACACTGTTAGTAGTCGATTCAACCGTCGTACGGTAGTCGCATTCCCGAAAGTTTACGTGACGAACACGGAAAACCCCACACTGTTAGTAGTCTATTCAACCGTGGTACGGTCGTCGCATTCCCGAAAGTTTACGTTAGTAGCACGGAAGGATTGGCTCCGTCACGTGGCATGCAGTATGGCTAGCAGAGTTGAAAGTGCGCAAGAGAGAGAAGAGAGGTTGAGAAGAAGAAGGGAGCATTATAGAATCAGAAGGGGAAGAGAAACAAATGAAGAAAGGGAAGCAAGGTTTGTAAAACGCAAATAGTCTACTACAGCAGTACTGCCATTGAAAATATTGCAGGTTGGTATTGTAAGATCTGAAACCTCCATCATCTCAGCCACGTGCTCACACTTTAGGACAAGCACATGTGACATATAGCAATTCTTATTATTGCGCATGTTATGTTTATTCGTGCTACGTCGATCAGGCTCGCCCCCACGATGCTTTTAACATCTGTCTAGTTGTATATCAGTAATTCAGTATAGTAACTATACAGTCGGGTACTACTTGAGCACATTAAATTTTTAATTCACATAGACAATGCTGAGGGGTCCGAAACACTGTGGAAATGTCGTACAAGTTCCTAAATCTTTAAAATCAGTCAGCAGATTTTCCGGATATTGATGTTACACAAAGTAGTGTGATAATAATAATTCTAAAATCTAAAATAGCTAGCTATAAGCTGAAATCTTGCCCAAAGTCTTGAAGATTTGAAATGTTGTACTCAGGCCCCTCAGCCATACCCAAAGGTTATGGCAATTTGCTTACAGACTGCCTTAACAAAAACCCTGTGCGATCATAATGCACCTAAATAAGTACACGTCAGCTTCTCAAATCAGTAGGTACTGCGGTATCCATATATACAAAGTAATATGATCAGTTACATGCTTCCGTACCTCATATATATATATATAGGCCTATTACTAATAACCATATCGTCCATGGGCATACATTTTCGGGTACATTTTATTTATTATCAAACTTTACCAGTTAGTCACTGGAGGGTGTACACAGAAGGCAAAGCCTGTAGCTATATATAACTCAGTGTAGCTATATATAACTCAGTGTAGCTATATATAACTCAGTGTAGCTATATATAACTCAGTGTAGCTATATATAACTCAGTGTGGCTATATATAGCTACAAGGTGTTTACCCAAAGCCAAGGAGCTTAAGAATCAAACATATTTATATGTACAAAAATTCATGACTTCACACACACTACGTACATAGCTCCCGACGTAGTTATATGGCTACACATACACTCATTTGTGATCATGTCATGTTTGTAAAATGTTGGGTTTCTCATTTAATATTGATTTCCTGTGTATTTCCACGAAGAAATCTTATAAATTTTACGTATATACATTGTGATCATATGATTTCTACGAAGTTCGAACAGATATTGCAGCTGATAAACGATGAGCCTCATGCCCATGTGCGGAGTTAATAATGTGGAACTGCAGGAAATAAAGAGAGTGGATAAGGTGATCACACAACAGTTGAAAGGAGAAAAAACGACAACGTAAACGGGACAAGGTTGATCGTCAACTAACTCTACTTGTACTAGGCGGCAAAGGATCAGGCAAGACTACACTAATCAAGCTATTAAAGATCGTGTTACATCATATAGAACTTGCGCACGCGCGTCGACAGATACGCCACACAGAAGAAGTCAGCAAAGAACCATTTTCAGAAGAAGATAAGAAAGAATACGCTACGCTGGTGTATAAAAACGTCTTTGCGGCTATTAAGGAGTTGGTTTTGGCAATGAGAAAGTATTCCATTCAGTATGAGAATCCGGCCAACGAAGAACTGTGGGAACAGTTCGCTAACATTGATCCCTGCACGATGACAGAAGTAAGTAGTGAGCATTGCAGCTTGATAAAGCAACTATGGAGTGACAGCGGCGTCCACAAAGAGTGCTATGAATGGAGGAAAGAACTTAATTTACCCATACCAGAGTCTAGTAAATATTTTTTAGATGCGCTAGATCGCATCAGCTACTAGTAAGTGCTTTTCTTCGGAGACTGAAGATATACTGAGAGTGTATGAACCCACCACAAGTACTATTGATACTGTCAGTTATTCTCTTTCAGGAAACAGAGTAATAGAAATTGGGAATCAAAGTCTAGAGCGACCTAATAAATGGATACAGTTGTTCAATGGAGTCTATATAATGTATTTTGTTGTGGATGTTAGCGAGTACGATATGATTCTGGAATCATCACACACTACCAGAAATTGTTTGGAAGCCAGTAGACTGCTGATTGTAAATTTGTGTCAGATATGCATGTGTCCTAATATTATACTGTGCTTCACCAAAAAAGATATCTTTGATGTAAAAATATATCAATCTGATTTGGTGGACCATTTTCCAGCATACACAGGTCCTAAACAAGACCCTGACGCAGCAATGACATTTATTAGTGATATGTTTACAAAATCTCTATCTACCAGAGCTAGTACGTCGATATATCGCATTCCACTATGTGCCATTAATGTTGATTCTACGCAAAAAATATTTTCATCATTTAAGGAGAGTATTCTAGAGTATCATTTGAGTGAAAAATTTTTGCTTTGATCCTGACAAGTTTATACAATATAGCTAGCTATAGTTCATTTGTAATAGCATTTTGAGATTCTGTATGTTCATTATTAAGCTCCTAGTCCACACTTGCATAGTGATGCTTCCTCCGCCCCTGGGTTGTGTCTGGAATCCCCATGAACTGCTCAGTATATAGCTATAGTCATCTCATCTCCAACATAAAAGAACTGCAAGGTGAACAATATCGATATCATATGGCTGGAAACTTGAAGATGGCATTCTCACCTGCCATATATAGCTATAACTAGCTAAAGCTGCTTAAACTGTTACATCAACAAATCTCAACAGTAATATATGCCAGCTATAGAGACCAATAAGATAATCAAAGCCAATCATCTCAACCCTCAGACCCCTTAGCTATGTATTACATTTGTGTTGCCTCTGCTAATAAAGAAGATCTAGAATGCATAACGAATCCATAAATCACGTGTTCCTTCCTAATAGCTCAATATAATTATAAGACTATAGCCTATACAGTATAGCTAGCTAATTACTTTCATCTCATTTCACTTGTTGAAGATATTAAAGATTAGCTATTTGTTTGATATTTGGTAAAAGCTAATTAGCTATATGCTCATGCATTTATATACTAGTATACCACATCATGTAAGTTACTATATGGCATTTAGCTGTGACCCTGGGTCGTTTGGAGACAACGGATAGCCTAACTATAATAATAGCTAGCTATTTGCATGCTTAATCCAAATCAACATGGGTTCAGACCTAACCATTCATGTCAAACTATTTCAATTAATGAAAACTCTATTAGAGCAGTCAAAAACCATATCTTACTCTAATAGAGCAATCAAATATTGGAGTACATGAAAGTGTATATGGATTCAGAGTATACTTTAGTATACAAATTAAGAGTGTGAACCGATAGCTACATGTGTAATGGATTTCTGAAGGTTGAGCTTGAGAAAATAATTATAATTATTATTATAAGCTCCCACTGGTATATATCAGTGGTATGATGCAAATCATGCAATGTGATGTCATGACTGTGGTCACTACATATAATATACGTTAGGAGTAATTTTTAATTGTATTCATTCTATTAGTACGTGCAGACTTAGCCAAGACTTTAACCCCACCCCAGGCAATTAGCTATTCCTTAGCTCCAGAACAGTTGATGATCCCTGAGATTTATTATGGACCAGTAATGGATTGGACAATTAGCTAGTTAAAAGTTCTTGATTGTTATTGTTTGGTCTTGCATGTATAACCTTATGGTTGTTGTCGCATGGTTTAAAACAGCTAGCAGAGAGGAGTATTAGTATGTGTAAGGTTTTTCCTGGATTTTTTCAAATTCATTATAGTAGGATTTTTCCTTGGAGTTGTGGAGGCCAACAACTTCTAAATGGGCCCCCTCTCTGCTTACCATGTCCATCTTTTTGGTGTACTTTTAAATTTGCTGTCAGTGGTCTGCACTGCTTACAGCTACACCCGAGCGGCTACACCACCTTAAGGAGTGTAGATTAGTTAAGTAATTAACTATGGGTCACAAGGGGTTTAAGCAGGAGGCTATAATATCTAGGTGCCTAAGCTACTGTACAGCCTAAAGGGCTAAATGAAATGGTGAATTTAGCAGTTTCGTGCAGTGGACATGATAGTGTAGGACAACTTTTTAAAGGCTTGGGGGTACTCCAAAATCCATACCCTCGAAAATGTTTGGCTTTTATACAGTATAGCTACAGCTACAGGCTATCATGCATGTACTGTTACGTATCATGTAAATGGCTGAATGCATGGTGCTTTACACATACGTATAGCTTGCGTGGACATGCAAGAACAGATCCAATGTACGTACGTTTAGTGGAGGGGCACCTATGCAGCATTATTGTTGATATTTGTGAGCATTGTAAGTCACCTAGTGAATGTTCTATTAGGTTATTTTACCTGCACTACATATAGCTAGAGTGTTTTACTGCTCTATTAGAGAATAACAATGATGTTATATTGTTTCCCATTTCCTACCTCTATGCATAGCTATATCTTTCACTGATAACAACCATGATGTAGCTGATGTTCAGGAGGCCAAATGCCCCATCTTGGAACTAATTTCCCTGATGAAACATTAAGCAATGACTCCCCATCCACAGTAGGAGTAGTGATCCCATCATGATGAAATATGGTATCACAATACCCCGCTTTGGAAACTGAAGAAACATTAATAGTCCTGAGTCAATTATGTTTGATAAAATGCTTTTGGGAATTTCCCCTATCATGCTTGGACTCTTTCCTATTATGCTCGATTATACTAACAGTGATTACAGCTGTGAGTTATGTATATACACATAAATTAGCTCTATTAACTGTGTATACAGCTTTGAGTTAGTTGCATTAACTGTGTATACAACTGTACTATGGCTTTAATTACAACTCACCATCTGTGTATCCCTTCAAGTGCCTAACTGGTAAAATTAGACAACACAAAACTACTAGAATTTATCCCTTAGTTGGCCCCTCCAGGCTGGACCATTGAGTGTGGCACCCAGCCGGAATCTGGGTGGCCTGCAGGTTTGAGTCCCACCTTGGAGTGGGCTAGTCTCGCGTGGCCAGACCGCTATTTCCGCGCAGGGCGTTTATCGCTTGCAGTATAAGCGCCCGCGATATACTGCAAGCGATAAACGCCCTGCGCGGAAATAGCGGTCTGGCCACGCGAGACTAGAGTGGGCCCGGTTTTTTCTTCAAATTAAAAATTTAATAGTTGTCCTACCCGATTTGATTCTAATAGGTTCCCATGGCCTTTAGGGTAAGCACGTTCTACAGGCTAACGCCCTCCGTGTCCCCTAAAGCCATGCATATACCACCACCATATCATCATCATAAACCTTGCACTGAACAGCTGCTGCTGTGTCTGCTGTCACATGGAGTGCCATCTAGACACAATTTACTAAAAATTAGGATTTATTCCAGGATACTATGGTGTGCCGGTTTACACCATAAAGTCAATAAAATCATACTATCTATGATAAAATTAAAAATAGTAAACTACCCCAAAATACCAGCATACCATATTTTTTGTACGAGATTTGAAATCTTGGCTTGATTTCTTGATTTATGACTTCATTTATTGATTTATGACTTGACTCCTGTTTACCAAATTAGGCAATCGTATCACGTGATTACTAATATACGGAGAAATACAAAATTTACAAGAATAGTAATCGAAGTCTTGATTTATGATATTGGAAGCCTTGTAATTGCGTCAGACAATTTTTTGAGCAGATAGTTAATTTTTCTTTAATAATTTTCCTTTGGATAATTAAAACAGTTGATCATTATGGAAGCTGTGTCATTTGCCGCACATGATGTTAAACTTTTCATGTTCAATTAACTCCATGGAATGCGTGCCGGTTTAACATTGAGTTGTTGATCTCCTTTAGTTGGTTTCTGTTCTACTAATAGACATTACGCTACGGTGATAAAGCGGACTGCTTTCACTATGTGCATGCCTCAGTCACGTGAGTTAATTATTGCATTATCTGTTCTTATCAAATGAATGTATTTTGCTAAAAATGGGTAACTAATAAGTGTGTGTTGTAGAGACTAGAGAGCCAACGTGCAGATCTACCAAAGGCTGGCATACCAGCACACCATTCAATGTCAGGTATGCATAACACTAGTAATCAATCATAATAATACAATTAATATTTATAAGTGCCTTAGAATTAGAAACAAGGATCAAGTGGATGTCGACCTTTTGTTCAACAAGACTGGTATTTCATCAAATGATCATCGAGAGTCATTCATGAGTTTGCTCAAGGCTGCTTCTGTTAAATCCTAGGACAGCACAATAGTGCAAAAGTCATGCAAACTTCAAAATTTGTTGCATGCGTATAATAATAGTTATGAAAATTTTATTGTCTATTATGGTGATAGCGGAGTTTTACAAACAATTAAAAATCGAAAGCTGAGTTACCAAGATAACATTGAAATTGTCATGTGCTTACAGTGTTGTATGAATGGAGCAGGTGCTCCTCCTATTTGAAAGATTTATGATGGAGATTCAGTTTTACTGGCCACTAAGAAGCAGCTGAGTTGTGTTCAAGCCAAGGGATTCCAACTCCTGCATTAACAGCTTTTCCCTTGAGACACTTTGTGCCAGACTGCCACATGAACTTTAAAATATTGCTTTGGTACCTAACTCAGCTTTCGATTGTATTACAAAATTCCGTTAATTTCCTATAGTTCATCTTATGATTCCTTCACTAGTCGTGTATCTCTGGATATCTGTATCTCTCATAATGTGTTCCTACATCCCCATAGGAACAATTTTAATTTTATATTGACTCTAAATAGTTCATGCGAGTACTAGGAATATTCTTTACGAGAGCCATGGCTTCAAAGGCACATGTGAAACATAAGATTTTTCATTACAAGTAGCTAGCTAATCAGTAATGTTGATTACCTGCAGGAGTGCTACTGGTGGGCCTGCCATCAGTCCCTTGAGACACACCCAGCCATGAACTTGTGTGGCTCAAACTATGTTTAAAATCCATCACTACTTCACTATATGTGACCGGGCCTTCGAAAATCAACCATGTGAGCGCAAATTACACTTTGTTAGATATTCATGAATATCTTCAGTTCTATAAGGAGTATTTTTATTCTGTAAGCTTTAAAAGATCCCCCATTAAATTCTGCATTTGTGGTAAAACATTTAGCTTGTTAGTATAAATAGAGCATAAGTTATGGTAAGATATATTTGAAAAAACTAGGCGATTTTTGTGCGACCAGATGGTTGATTTTTGCAGACCCGGTCACATATATTAGAGTATAATATCAGTCTGCTTTGTGTGACATGACCAAAGACAGCATAAATTTCCATACAAAATGCCTAGAATTACAATTATTTGCATTATGCTAAAAATAGTTTAGCTACCTCAGCCCTAAGCTAAGCGGGACGATAGGATTTCTGCAGAGAAATCTACATCATTGTTTATTAGGCCTGAGCCTAATTATTTTTATGCCGACATAATTTTGAGAATTATAGGTTGCAATTTTAATGAGAATAATTCTGAAACATTCACGAGCATAATTGGAAGTTACAAAGGGTAACTAAATGTAATGAAATAATCTCAAAGATTGTTTAAAATGATGATGATGGTGAAGATCTCCATGAATTGAAGGTAGCAATATGTCATGTAGATTCTGAAGAAAAGTCTGCACTGGTAGTATATCCTGTTCACCAGTATAATAGTCAATGTCTGAAGTAAGCATTTTGCTGGTGCATGTTGTCACGCACTAATAGTGATAATGATTATGACAAAAGGTACATGTTAAAGAAACATTCATCAAAGCTTCGAAGGTTGCAAACCTTCGAAGGTTATAAAATGACATTCGTTTATGCACTAGTTGAATTACAAAAATGTTTGACTATTCGGACAATTTGAATAGTAATTTTAAAATTTGAATTCATTATTATTTGTGTTTCCTCAGTATCCAAATATTTGGATAGCTTGCAGCACCGCTATGCTAAATGCATGTAATATTATATAAATACATAAAGTGAGATTTAGCTATCAGGGTGGCTCAGAGAGCTTTCTATAGGGGTACAAACTTAAGACAAAACTAACACTGACATAAAAATTAATATGCCTAACTACGTAGATAACTACATGTTGGACAATTTTGGGGGGCAATCTCAGCCTCCCCTCCTGCCCCCTTGTTCAGCCCCCCTCCATGCATGGGATGTTTTAAGAACTGACAGTAACATACTTAGCTACATACATAGTCTAATCATGACTGGGCTGAATGCATGCATATGCACAGTGTAGCCATATAATACGTATATATTACAAATGAAATAAATTATACGTAAATCATGTAAATAGACAATATTTTACATACACACATTTTATGATCTCAATTAACCAGGATTTAATTATTTACTTTACAGAAATTTATTAAGTGCTCTGGAAGAAACAGAGACAGTTTATCAATTCGGTCGGGTAAGCCCAGTGTGGCAGTAATGATTACATTACGGCAAAGGTGTTTTAAGCTTTTAGGCCGTAACTTTCCCATCAATACTTCATAAGACTTGTATATTTTATACTCCTTGCCATCCCATGGAATATACAGGCACTTGTCACTGCGATGTATCTTCCCCACTAACTGTGTATTGGTAGCACAGCCAGATGGTAAATTGATAGGGTCAAGCTGCCAAGTTCTTCCATCCATTACGTCACTGTCAGTCACAGTACGACCGATATACAACTTCTCACCGTACATAGTAGTACCACCAGGTATGGCAGTGGATGGTACTTCACCATAGGAATATGTGCCCCATTCAAAAGCATCTGGTTCTTCTACTGTCAGAATTTTATATCCTTCATCATAGCAGTACTCCCTACTGCGCCAACAGAGATGAAACCTTTTCTCTGTAGGCACAACATAACCTGGAACTTCATCACAGTCATGTTGTCTTTTACCAACATACAGTGTTTCTCCGTTATTAGGGAAAATGCCTGCAGGCAATGCGTTGGTTGGAAGAGGACCACTAGTAACGATTTCCCACTTTAATTCAGGGAGAGTGTAATGACTCAACTTGGGCATCTCATGTGTGCAGAAAAATGAAAAACTTGGTGCTTCAATTATTTTCCCATCATAAAACACATTAACGCTGCAACTGTAAAGTCGAATATCATAAAAAATCTCTGGAAATTCTCTGTTAGAGTCACGTTTATTAATCCAAGCTTCTCCAGCTCCAATAATTGGACCATTAAAATCTGGAAATATATCCTTATCATAATGGCCAATAACTTTACCATCATGGACAACAGTAGGCGGAACTTGTGCAATGAAATGGATTCTTACGAAGTGATCCCTCAAAGAATTCAACAACACAGTGTTAGGTGGTACATGTTGTGAACGATTAAAAGTAAAATTCTCGGCTGGCTCCCAGTAAAGCAGGTCATGAGCCTTGCTTGTTAAAAATTAACACGGCATCTCATCTATTCTAACTGTTTTTACTGGCAATTTGTCCTCACAAGAGAGGTAGTCACAGAATGTGAAGGAGTCTCTTCGCGGTGTTATTATACCTGGTAGAAACAGCTGCAGTCCCCGAACACCAGGATGTGTCAAGCAACCAATATAGAGTTTCTCTCCTACGATAAAACAACACTTTTAACAAAAGGCAAGGTAGCTATATATATATTAGTGTATGTATCAACCAGAAATGACAAATGCACACCATGAGGAGTAACACTTTTTACTACACCACTTATTAGCTACTGTATGCAGTAACAATCTGTGTGCATAACACTACCTATAATTCATTGATAAGCCTTTGTTATGTCTCATCTCTGGAGCCTATTAGATTTCCACAAGTCCACATGTGCTTGGGTTGTC
Organism: Spongia lamella; assembly: GCA_963930835.1. NCBI lineage: Eukaryota > Metazoa > Porifera > Demospongiae > Dictyoceratida > Spongiidae > Spongia > Spongia lamella. Next base: position 861,317 of record OZ005749.1, read on the forward strand.
TTTGGCTAGTGCGCACTTGTTGTCAACATATAATGGCATGTTTACTCTTAAGTTATACAAATCAATATCACATTGTAAATTGAAGCTTTAAAATACGTGTGACAAATAACTACCTCTTCTGTTCTAAGGATTATATAAACAACACCATGCCCTCCAGCATGGGCTGTTCCACATACCCTGGACTCAGTAATACTAGTGAATACAATAATTCAGTGATTGCAGATTTAAATTTCTCGACAGTAAATCACTACTCTTTAATAGTACAGTCACCAATCATCAGTGACTGCTCTATTAGAGAGTATTGAACAAATTTTCAAATTTTTGCTACTCATAAATTATTACTTCATGTACTCCATGTGTAGCACATCTGTAACTATAAGCTACAAAGTTTATAGTCGCGCAACTATCACAATCATGATGTGATGATGATAGTTGCATTATCACTCATATACGTAATTTCGTAGCTGTAGCCTTGTTTTAGCAGTAACTGAGTAATGCACAGATGCACCAATACACGCACATTCTTTAAGCTTATTTTACCGATATATACCCACACTCCTCCACTATGTCCTTAGCCCATTCTCCAAGTCATTGACTTCATCATCATCATCAATAACTATAATTTGCATCCTCTGGAATTGTGCTCACAAGGATTAATTGCCACTTTCTCCCCTTAAGCTTACAGAGCTACGTAGCTATAAGTGAAGCTTTGCTGATATCACAGTGCCATTCAAATATCAGTCTACAAAAGACTTCAAGGCTTCAAGGCCACCTTGTGGCAAGTTGCTGGAGTAATGTCTTCCACCGGTTACTTGGCGTTAAGTTGTGTCTTCTTAAAGACAAAATAACCAAGATCTTTCTAGGCTCTTTTTTATCTTCTACCACTGCGAGTGGATCAAATCTAATGCTGGTTTCTTGTACACAGGACAATTATTCATCCTCCATGGGTGTCCAGAGATGTGGTGGCCTCTAACCACAGAATCCAACTAAACCGCAACAATGCCATACGGTAGTCACATGATAAACGGAATTTTACCCACGAAAACTTTTACCATGAAATTTTTATGTAAAATGAAATACTTAGTAGCTAAACCTCAAATTTTGATTACCACGAAATTATTAATCACGTTGCTTCATTAAATCCACATTGGTAGTAACAGATCTAGAGTAATACATGCTATTTCACAACATGCATATCATGCAAAGGGTAATGACATTGCTGTAGCATCTCACTCCAGATGACTCACATTGGCCTGTGCGGACACCATCAGTGGCACATGGCTGTCCTTGTCAGCAAAACTTTCACTATGATAGCAATACCTCCATTGCCTCAATCAGTAGACGGGCGATATGGTATAAGATTATTGTGAAGTAGCTAATAACATAATGATGCCAGAGGAAGTGAAAATTATCACCCTGTCATCATTACAGTACATCACGCTGACCACTAATTTCACACCTAGACAAAAACTACCTGGAAACACATGTAAAACTAAATGCCATGATGTGGTGGCCTGGATAATTTTATAGACTTGGATTAGATCATAGATTCACACTAGTACCTAGTTTGTTGTGCTAAACAGTCATACAGGGAATTGTCATTGCACAGCTTTGGTAAAAGTTTTCATTAGCACTCCTCTTAGGTTGTTTAACCGCTGGTGATCAGTAACACAACATCTTCACTGTTGAATTATCAGATCCTTTCACTGCAGATGTTTATACTGCAAGCAACAGATGCTCTGCACAGAAATGGCTTTCAAGATGCTTCGTTTCCCCATATATACACAGATAATTCCTCAAAACATCTGGTGCAAATCTTTATGAGATATCTACGCTTGAGTGAAGAGGATCGATCATGCGATCAACAACCAGATAACTTGGGCATTCATCACTAGAAGTTTTTCTGATAAGCCACACCCACCAAATAAAAATAAGGAAGCAGAGATAACTGAGGGCACTTGTAAACAAAAGACTGTTCTATTGGAACATATTAATTATTATTTGTTTTATTAGAGTATATTGATCAGCTGTATGTATTATCATATAATAAATTCTCTACATAGAAAGGGTACAGCTATGACCCTATGACAGACTAAGGTCACTCCAAACAGTATGTCATGTTTCTGGTGGACTTCCCACAACACCGATATGCATGCCTATACTTTAAATGTCACTAAATAGCGCATCGCTCTCTATGTCATAATGAAAAAATTGAACTCCCTAATTTGGACCCTAAACCATGAATGTTGGCTAGAACGATCCCTTGCTCCATATTTCTGTGTAGGAAACTTATTGTACTGGGAGGTTGAAACAGTTTATCAACATTAATCATCAAGCGTGTTATAGATTTTGATGCCGTTATAATCGATAACGTATGATCATGTAGTTACATTTTAAAAGTTTTAAGGCTATAGAAATGATTGCATGGCCAAGCCGGCCTTGATTGTTTTACCAAGGGGTCGCTAATGAAGAGAAATCATGTACGAGATTTCGATATTTCAATAATAGTTTAATACAATATACGTATGTAGTTAATATGTAAATAGTTATTTCTCATTATATCAGTAATGCGCCTATCAATTGTTCCCCCACTATCCCCCCCTGGGGCTACATAGGGGAAAGGCAGGGGAATTTTCCTCGGTTTTGAACGAAAGACGTGCCCCAAGGGTGGGGAATTTGACCCTTGAAGTTGTCAAATCCCCACATAATCCCCTGTAAGGGACAAGGATTGGGTGGGGATTTGATCACCTCACCTGCTCAAAGGGTAGGGTAATTGATCAATGGCATTGTCAAATCCCTACCCATCCCCACCCAGTGCCCCAGGGGGTATAGTGGGGCAAACAATTGATAGGTGCAAAATGTAGTCCTCGTGGCAGTGAATAAGCATCATAATGTGGATGAAAATGTGATTTAAATAAAATCTGTATTAAGATTTCTCGTGGATTTATTGTTGGATTTCTCTAAAGTAGGGATGCTACGATATAAAATTTTAATGCCATATGTCATGGCATACCTTATATTATATATTTGGTTTTCACAACATTTTTATGCATATAATCAGTGCAATTTACATTACTGTTAAACATTTTAGTCTGAAAAATATTGACATTATCATAAACAATATTTAACAACACTAGCTAACTGATTTTTTACTATATAGCTTTTATTACATCATTATGTTCATTTTAAGAGTTGTCTATCTCACAACATGTCGCATGTCAAGACTATCATGGAATCGAAATATGAGATTTCAGGGTTGTTGGCAACCCCTTGTATATTTACAGATATTTTAGTATACTTGGCTGTTGACTGATTGATTGATTGATAAGTTTAAACTCCACCATTTGGGCAAGCCGTTCTTCCATGATGGAGTGAAGTACGTAAATACAAAACACACACAATATAAAGACAGCAACTAACTACTTAATTAGCTACATACAATACAAAAACTACACAAACAACAAACATAACTATTTATATGTATATTACAAAATAGATTTAATTAAGTACATTTAATAGCTACAACACAAAACAACATACAATAACAAAAAGTCGTGTACAAACAATCTATGAAACAATAAATAATTATATAGTTTCCGTGAAAACGTAGTCGCTGAACCACCAACAATCAAATTCACCGGTAAATCATTCCACCAGTTTGTTGCCTTAGATCTAAAAAACCTTTTACTGAAAGACAAATTATTGCGGAAGATATTTGCAAAGCTAGCTGGAGTTCTGGTGTGGTATGAACTTTGTCGCCCAAATTCAATTGGTGAATCTAACAACAAACAATGAATGCACCCGGCTAAATTGCTTATACATAGCAACAAGTGAACAATGCTGAATTACCGAGCCAACAGGGAGCCATCCCAGTGCAAATCTGCAATGTGACACACATGGTCATATTTACGTAAACCAGATGTCATATGGATGGCACCGCACGATTGCATAAACGAATAATACAGTGAAGCAGACTCACATTCAATGATGGACACCAAACAGTTAGACTATACACAAAATGAGAAAACACAAGGGAATCAATCAACATGATATTGTCAGAAGGTACCTTTTGATGATAACCAATCAAATGTAGATAATAATTATGTCATTTTCTTACAAACATTAGCTGTCATAGTTACGAACTACTTAATCCTTCCTCTCAGTTAAAAGTAATGCAGCTATCAATGTAAATTTAAGCCCCACTCCCCATGCATAGGTCAGGATTTGTGCATCTTTTGTTAGAAATATACTCCCCACTAGTGGGGATTTTGTAATTGTAATGGAATTTAAATAGCATAATATATATACAAATCTCCACATTTCCCCCAGGGTATTGGGTGCATCTAGAGAGAATTATCGTCTTATAATGATGAGCCTGTTAGTATGGTTATTATTATTATTATCAATTTTTTCATTGACAGGATCACACAAAAGGCTAGGCCTGCAAACATGGTTTTAATATTCAGTGTCCACTTTACCAGTCTGGCACAAAAATTCTCTCGACAAAATTAATAAACCACAGCACGCGCCAGATGATAAACAGTAAAACCAGTGTAAAAACATATTTCAACAAATTTGGCGACATCAAATATTAAATCAATCATACCGTTGATATTCTCGCCTGCACACACCGCGTCTGGTGGAATGTGTCCCTTAGTAGCCTTTCTCATCCCAACGTTTTTATCCATGCCAGCTTTCGCGATGCTTCCTTATTCACCCGGGCGTCCGCGAAGTGTTAATTTTACTTAAATAATTCGGGAAGACGTAGATTTCTGACACCTTTAGTATCCGGGGATTTTAGCAACAACAATTCGCGGGCGCCGCATCTAATCGCGAGCGCCACTTTATGACGCGCCTGCGCTTATAAGTGCAGGAGATCAAGCACGCGATCAACAAATTGGGAGTTTTCTGGTAAGCCACGCCCAGCATAAATAAGGGGAGAGGCAGCTGAAGTTAACTGAGTAGACAAAACTTCCATTTTATGCAAAGACTGTTCTATTAATTAATTGGAGTATATCAAGACTCACGATAGTGAGTCGCGAGGCCAAGAAGAAGCAGCAGTACGCGACGAATGAGTGAGTTATTTACAGGTAGCACCGCTCAAAAATTCGCAGACGCTGTAACTAAGCCGCCATAAAAGCTACCACTTAGTTATTACAGACCTAGTACGTTCTTACTATATAGAATCAATATACCAACAATGAAGTGAATAGGTGTCTCCATTCCTGAGTATCCGCCATTGCGAGTTTTATGGCGCTCGTTTTGCGACAACGCACGACGAACCATCTGCCCCGCCCCTTTTCGCTCGTTAATTAGAGAATTAGTACCTTCATTGTTTGAAGAATCAATAACCCGAAGTACATCGAAATCGGCTCAGCCAGTCTTCAGATACGGCCTTACAATGTCCTTCCTTTCACAAAAATTTTTTTACGCGGCAGTCGTTTTTTTTTCTTTCTTTCTTTCATTTTCATCGCACACTTTTTCGTGGGCTTGCGGGAGCTTTCGTGAACCCCGGAAGGTTTTTTCAAACTCTCTTTTTATACATTCACTTGTTTGTCTAATAACTCACTCATTTCTTCATGGATTTCAGCCAAATTTGTATCAGCACTTCTCCTATGTATGCTCTACCTGTCATACTATTATCAGTCTAAAGTAAACACTTGAATGTATTTGAGAAGGGCTATTATACTGCAGGTTGATAGTTGTCATAACTTGGACCCCCTTCAAATGATTTACATAAACTTTCAGATACACAATCTATATTGATGTATCATTCTGTAGTGAAAGTTAAAAAATAATCTGACGCTTGAGTTTTTCAAAATTATGCTTCAAAGTTTAATTTGCAATATTGTGTACTAGGCAAGTACAAGTTATGCCCATGCAGTACTTCTCTGCTGCTTGCTAGTAATAACATGTGTTTATACTTCCAAAAAAGTAGTGATATGCTAAACAAAAACACCTTGGGTGTAAAAAAGTGCGAGGCCAATCAGAAGCAGCATTGCAAACAGGTGCGACCAAAAACTTTGATATCAGTTGAGGCCAAGAAGTTACTTATCAAAATCTTTTTCACTACTTGAATGACATACAATAGTTTATAGCAGATTTTCACAACTATGATTGGCTTTGTCACTTGGCCACCTTTTTCACACCATCATTATTAATAAAGGTGGCCAAGTGACAAAGCCAATCATAGTTGTGAAAATCTGCTATAAACTATTGTATGTCATTCAAGTAGTGAAAAAGATTTTGATAAGTAACTTCTTGGCCTCAACTGATATCAAAGTTTTTGGTCGCACCTGTTTGCAATGCTGCTTCTGATTGGCCTCGCACTTTTTTACACCCAAGGTGTTTTTGTTTAGTTATATTACACTGTGAAAACTTCAATAAGAAGACTGTACGCAGTTACACAATTATATAGATGACTTAAAAGTGCATAATGATGTTGATGTGATGGCATGTCTGGGCAAGCAGTTTCAGCGGCAGATTGTCTCCAGGAAATAGGAATGTTTGTATACGTCAGTTCTACAGGAAGGCAATACAAAGTTTTGATCATGAAAGAATCTGGTGGATGTAGCTGTGGAGGGTTGGTAGTGATCCTTTGGGATTGCGGTAAGACTGTTAATGGCCTTATACAACATGCTCAAGACGGCAAGCCTCCAATGTCTCCCAGTCTGGAATATAGATCATTTGTGTCACACCAGTAGTTATTATACACAAAGCAGGCAGCACGACGCTATACTTTTTCAAGCTCTAATATGTCATGTCTCAGCCATGGTGACCAGGCAGAGGAAGCATATTCCAGCTGAGGTCTTATAAGAGTTTGGTAGACTTGCTCTCTAACATGATTTAGGTGCTTTTTTGACGTTTCTACATACGTATCATGCCAAGAGTGGAGTTCACTTTAGCTGTGATTTCTTCAATGTGTTTAGATCACTGCATATTAGACTGAAGTACAGCCTAATACCGACGTTAAGGGGGGAGGGGGGTCAAAATTTTAGTGTGACAATGACGTTAAGCGTACTAAACTCAGTTTGGAGATGCCCCCTTACTTGTCCGTCTACCTCCTGTAGTGGTAAAGCCAATCAAATTGCACTGTATTTAAAAATTATGTTACCGTGATGTTTTGGTGCACATGGCTCGTCAGAATGGGGTTTGATCAGCTAGTTTTGTGTGCAGCTGAGAAGGTTTCTGAGTTCAAGTTTTAGGGTATGAAGGATTGAAGGAACACCAGAGACAAATAATCCTGGAAATAATGAAGAAAAGAGATGTTGTTTTGCAAGACTTTATTGGCTATCACAGATTCCAACAACTTATACACACTATCCACAGACGAATTCTTCTACCTGAGCTACTTTGTACACGTTCAGTGTCCACCACAAGGTGAACAAAAGAATGCCGTAGCCATTTTTGCATCACGTCACGGGGTCAAACGCGCAAATTAATTTAATTACATTCCAGTCGCACAAGTGATATGTGCTAGGGTTACCAGGCCCTTGATCAGCGCGCCGCGCGTGCAGTCCAATCCAAGGGTCTAATGAGCGGTAGGCGAAAAACCGATAGTCCAACTGGCAATTAACGCAAACTCGCCTGTTATGGTACCGTTCGACTGAGAGAGTTCACCATGGTAGCTACCACAGCTTCTTTGTCACTATGATAAAAATCCCACTCCTGTCGCCAATGTAGCGTGGGGTTTACGCGAGTACCAATAACACAACAACAATGCATGAAGTACGTACGTACTGTATTTTCAGAGATCTTGCACCTTACATGGCGTCATGCGCTAATGCGCACGTATGCGCTATAAAGCACCACAGCAAACAGAAGCACCGCAAAATGATTTAAATTGCGCGCTCATTAGCGCATGATGCTTCGTAAGGTGCAAGATCTCGGGAAGTAACGCGGCGAAATCAAAATTCCCGCTTTTATTGTCTGCGCAAGCGCAAACTTGCCAAGAAAGCGGGTTAAATGCGTTTACGCCTTCATTCGTTTCATCATTCGCCGCTGTCGCGCGTGTATGTCGATGTAGTCTATGTGGGGGCTTAGCTATACTAGCTGCTTACTCAAGGAAAATTGTTAGGCTGGTTTTACGAGTATGTTAATGATAGCTATATTTCTGCCTGCATGCATATAATTATATTTGTACTTTGCTATATAGCTATACGTAGCTAGCTGTTATAGAGTTGCAAAATCGACCCGGTATACAATGTGAAATCAATTTAATGTTATATATAGCCACTGGGCTCAAGTAGCTACTCCAGAAACAGTGACAATGTAGCTATAATAGATGGCAATCAGTGTAGATCTGCTTTTGCAGATCAGTTGCGGCGGCATGATGCATGCATGCATATAGCTAGGGTCCGAAACGTGAAAAATCGACTTTAAGTAACAAACGTTTCAACTATAGGGCTTTGTTAAGTTTTGGTTAGGTAAAACAAAACTACCATTAGACCCGTAAATATATCTCGCTTGTTATTAGAAAATTAACTTTAATGTTAAAAAATTAGAGTCAGTTCACACGTTAGCCCGTAGTGACGAGTGGTCTTGTAGGATTTAATTTAATTTAATTTAATTTATAATGGACAATATACAAGCAACATAATTTACAATAAATTAGTTGCTATTAGGCCGTAGGCCTTTCTGAATGTCCATGTCTAGATGATCTCCAATAGTTATCTAATCTGTTCTTAAAATCATTAATTGATGTAGCCGATACAACATATTCAGGCAAACTGTTCCATTCATTTATAATTCGGTTAGAAAAAAATTTTTGCCTTGGAAGATGTTGGACAGGTGGTTTATATAGTTTTAGTTGATGACCTCTGGTGTGAGTGACAGTAGACAAGGAGAAAAATATATTAGAATCTATCTTTATGTGCTTATTCAAAATTCTGTAAGTGAGTATTAAATCTCCACGAATGCGCCGATAATAAAGTGAGTATAGCCCTAGGATCTTCAATCTGTCAGGGTAGGGCAGATGAGTCAAGTTGGGTAATAATTTGGTAGCTCTTCTTTGTACTTTTTCTAATTTATCAATATCTCTACATAAATAAGGGCACCAGGCCTGTACACAGTATTCAAGGTGGGGGCAGATAAAAACACGGTATAAAAGTAAAAAGATCTTGTTATTTAAGAATTTAAAGGATCTCTTGATCATCGAAAGTGCCTGCATTGCTTTTGTATAAGATTTGTTTACTTGTGATGAAAAGTTCATAGAGGGGGTTATCGCAATTCCTAAGTCTGTCTCCTCAAAGGTTTGCAGTAAGTATGAGACCTTGTCGGCATTAAACATGGTGTAGTTGAATACAGTTTCATTGTTACCTAGTCTCATATACTTACATTTCTCGATATTGAAGGATAATAACCACTCTTTTGACCAAATGTTTAGTTTGTCCAGATCGGATTGTAACTGGTGACAATCTGCAATGTTTTTAATTTTATGGTAAATTTTTGTGTCATCAGCAAACATACTAATTTCGGAGCTGACATGACCTGGCAAGTCATTTACATATAGTAAAAAAAGGAGAGGCCCCAAAACTGATCCCTGCGGAACACCGCTCCTCACAACAAATGAATCAGACTTATAATAATAATAATAATAATGATTTTATAGCAGCACATAGCTACAGTGAGAATTACATTTATAAGTATTTAGGTATTTATTTACAGTGCAGCTAAAGGCAGCCTACAAGTCCTGCAGGATACCAGTTAATCAGTTGCAAAGTTGACTGAAAAGTGTTTTAGGTCGGAGCGAGCATTGGCTACACGGACAAAGATAGTGATATGTATGTATATTATCAGAGTCAAACTGTTGTACAAAATGAGTCCAGAAATAGTGATAAAGTTTTGATTTGATAGTGCTGGTACTGAGATTTAAGTCAATAACTGGTAGCGAGTTCCATAGACGGGTTATTCGATTAAAATAAAAATGACGAGTATGATTAGTGGAGGCAAAATTGTGAATTAACTTATTAAAGGATCCTGATCTAGTTGTTGATATATTAAATGTCACGTAATCATGAATGTTAAAAGCAGGTGTAGGAGATTTTAAAGATTTTATGAAGAATAGAATGTCATTAAGTTCCAGAAAATACATTAACGGTAAGATTTGACACTGTAATAGTCTTGATTTGTAGTCCAAGTCATAGTTGTTCAAAATAAACTTTGTGACACGACGCTGTAATCTTTCAAAGTGTTCAATATCCTTAATCAGGTATGGCCTCCACAATGGTGAGCAATACACCAATTGAGATCTAACTAAAGTGAGATATAAGCGTTTTCTTGCAATTGTTGATGGACAGGTAAAGGTACGTCGCAAGATGTAGAACATTTTGTAAGCTTTGGATATTATATTCTTATAGTGGAGATTCCATTGAAGATCAGAAGAAAACATAATCCCTAAATCTTTGATTCGATGTGTAGAGGAGACTGGATCCATATTGATGAAATATTCATTGTCACATGATATTCTACTGAAGTGATAATGAACATGACAGCATTTATCAGGATTAAGAGATAGGTCCCACGAAGCACTCCACAAGGAAACCTCGTTAAGGTCCTCTTGAAGCAAGTCACTGTTGAGGGATTTATTTATAACCATCATTAGTTTAGTGTCATCTGCATAAGTGAATGGTCTGGCTGTTTTGATTGAATCAAACATATCATTAATAAAAATTATGTAAAACAATGGACCCAGTAAGCTGCCCTGGGGAACCCCAGAGACAACTGGTAGAAGATTGGAAACCTGACCATCAACACGAACACACTGTATCCTGTTGGTTAGATAAGCTCTAATCCAGTCCCACAGATCACCACTAATCCCATACTGCCACAACTTACACAGTAATTCATTATGCACCACAGAGTCAAAAGCTTTTCTGTAGTCAAGGTATATGACATGAACATCACAGTGGAGGGATTTTGCCAGATATAATTCATGTGTAAATAAGAGTAGTTGCTGAAGGCAGGAACGTCCAGGGATAAAACCAAACTGATAAACTGACAATCGATTATAAAGGAAATCGAACAGATTCTGAAAAACAATTTTTTCAAAAACCTTGGATACAATGCACAGCAAAGAAATAGGTCTATAATTCTTAACAAGGCTATTGTCGCCAGACTTAAATACAGGCACTATGCAATGTGTGCGCCACTCCTGTGGTAGTGATTGAGATCTGAGACTTGAGGTAAATAAATAATGAATAGGAGATGTGAGAGATTCAGCACAGTACCTCAGGAGTGCAGGATTGATAGAGTCAATGCCAGAAGCTTTGTTTGGATCCAAATTGCACAATGCTTGGAAAACATCCAAGGCAGAGATATTGATGGTTGATAGAACTGTTTCAGCAGCTGGTAGGTCAGCAGGTGAGGGTAGCCCATAGGAGGAATGAGTAAATACCGAATGAAAATACTGGTTGAATAATTGAGCCTGATCAAAGCCAGCAGAAGCCTGTGTGTCATCAAGATACATGGTGGAGGGTAGTTGGTGGTTACTAGATAAGGTAGTAATATACTTGTATATTCTGCTAGAGTTATTTGCAGCTAGATCCTGGATTAACTGAGATTCAAAGTTATGTTTTGCAGTTACCATTGCCTCGGATAATTTTGTTTCCAAGTTAGAAAGCTGAGATAACAAACTTGGCGATGAGTTAGTTCTACATCTACGCCTCAGTGTGTGTACTTTATTAAGTTGGTGTTGAATCTCTGAATTAAACCATTTTGGACGGGGGTATCTCCTGGAATAAATTTTAGGTACAAACTGTGAGATTGCCTCAAAAATTATCCTCTTAAAACAATTCCATGCATCCTCTAAATCAGAGGTTCCATAGAGCTCATTAAAATCATATTGATTGAAAAAATTGTTCATTGCTTCCCAGTTTGCTTTGGAATAGTTGGGAGTGCTTTCCTGTGGGACCTGAACATCTTTAAATGATGACACTAGAACCTTAAATGTAATAATAAAATGATCAGAAGAAAGACCACTAGGGAGAGCATGATGGACAACTATATCATGAACTAACTGATTATTATTGGTAAGTATTAAATCCAAAATGTTCCCAGCATTATGGGTTGAGGAGATGATCAATTGACATAAGTTAAGATGCACAATTAGCTCACAGAAATTAGTTGACTGTCTTGACTCACCGTTAAGGAGGTCCCAATCGATGTCTGGGAGATTGAAATCTCCAAGTATCAACAGATCCTTATTGAGAGGCAAACAATGTAATACATCTGAAAGATGTTGATGATTAATATCATTTGCATTAGGAGGCACATACAATACACATACAACAAATGATTTGCAGCCAGAACTAATTTCAACAACAATGGATTCTATGTCATCAGATGATGAGAATTGTCTGGATGACAAATTATTATTTACTGCTAGCAACACTCCACCTCCCCTAGATGCCCTGTCTCTCCTATAAATAGTATAGTTATTAGGCAAAATTTCACCATCAAGAACACCATTGTTCAACCAAGTCTCAGTAATTGCTATCAAACTAAAATCAAAAGATAACATGTACGATTGAAATGGATTAAGCTGATTTACCAAACTGCGTGCATTCCATAAACAAGCTGTGATACCCCCTAGTCAGGTAGAAGGCTCACTGTTGGAGGCTGGAACTGGGACACTATCATTGACCTCCATAGAGGATGCAGATGTCTGATCAGCAGAGCCGCTGATCTGAGCAGTGGAAGCTTGAGTTTTGTTGTGTTCAAGAGTCTTTGGGACAGTTGTATGGAATTGAGAACCTTGTACTATGCCATGTAATTTATTTTTCACGTATATAGAGACTGTTGCCGCGGATTTTAATAAATTTCCGTTCAATTCCGCTATCAATTAGGCTACGCCTCTCTTTTAGAAGTGCATTTTCTATCTGTCGCTCTTCGAGCGACATATCACGTTTGATAGATACATGTTGTAATGAAGAAGCCAAGGAGTCTTTCTTAGAAAGTACTATGGATGCCTCGAAAGTTCTCAAAAACTTGACAAGGAGGGGGCGCGGTCGAGTGTTACTTGGTTTAAATTTGCCTAATCTGTGGAAGTCCCGAATTGAAGCTGCTGTAAGGGAAGCATCAATGTTTGATAGTACGTTTAGTAATTGGTCGAGATCATGCTTCTGACGATCCGATCTAGGAGTATCTGGTGGTGATTCCACTATCCCGTACAAGACAACATTATATCTGCTGTCTGGTACTAACGGCGGCGGTTTGGGAGGGGCAGCTGATTTATTCGTGATGTCAGGCGGTTGGGTCACAACTGCGTCGTTGGTGTTTGTCAATGATGTTTCAGGTGATTGGGTAGTGATTACCGCAGTAGAATTGGCTACAGATGAGGTTAGCGAGGTTATCTTCTCTTCAAGTTGTTTGACCTTATTATCTAGAGACTTTTGTTTTTGTTCTATTTCATTGAAGAATTTTAGAGCCATGGAAACTTTCGGCCGACAAATACTGCAGAAAAACATGATGTTAGGCGAAGGGTCACCGATAATTTCATATTCATCTTCGGAGATACCTGCACACACTCGGTGCTCCCATTTGAAACAACATTCGCATTCAATGCTGTCCTCTTTAGCATTTTTGTTACACTTAACACATACAACAGCCTCACCCGCGGATTTGCGGTCCCTTGGCTTCTTATGACCATGGAGTACAACTTGTTGAGTTCTGTCCATTAAAAAGCTTGATAACCAGTTGAGCAAATTATCACAAATACCATAGGAAGACAATTTCTTTAATAGCCTGCAGTGCGGTACTGTGTCAAAGGCTTTACGAAAATCCAAAAAGATTATATCCACACTAATTCCTGGATTATCCAGGTATGAAGTCCAGTCCTCAAAACTCTCTAAAAGACTGTTAGTGAGACATGATTTCCCACTTACAAACCCGTGTTGGTGCTTATTGATTAAGTTATTTTCAGTGAAAAATTTGGTCATAACGTCACGAATGATGGATTCCAGTATCTTACCAGCCTGGGATAGTAAACTGATTGGACGATAATTATTTGCCTTTTGCTTTTGACCTTTCTTGAAGATAGGTGTTACGTTAGCTGTCTTCCAATCCTGTGGATTTCTTTGAGGATTCTTCTGTGATTATTTAGGGTCACAAGGTATACTTTAGTAGTGTTTTATGGTAAGTTATTTCTTGTACGATGATTACAGGAACGCTTTAATCACGTGCTTCAAATGCCAAGTTACCACTACACTATCTTCCAGTTGAACCAAGTAAAATCACACTACCTTTTAAAGAAGGTACTAACCTGGTTATTAACTGTGCCAAGTATGGTGGTAATCGGACATCATTTGCCATCTGGGCTAGAGCGATGTTTTTTTTGGCGCGCTTGAATTGCTGCAAGTTGCGTGGCTATACCGGCAACTAGTGGATTTAGCATCACTCTCCAATGCCAATCATGGAATATTACTACAGCAAGTGCAGTGATACCATTGTAATTCCATTTAAGGTAACGAATGCTCTATTAGAGTGTTTAAAGCATTGATTAGCTGCGTGATCTTTTGCAGGTGAAGATGACAAGATTTTTGATGTCATATCAAATCACCATTGTATAAAACGCTATGTTAACTACCTGTAGCTATATCTATTTGATCATTACAGATGGCAATTGTCCATATCGTGCTATAGCTATATGACTAATAAATTAAATCTTTGCAGGCTCGTATATATACGCGTACATATAGCTAGCAATTAACTTTTAATCTTGTTGACTCTAGATTTAGTGACTCACCATAGCTACCAAGTAGTTCGCGTACGGGGCACGACTAAATGATTTCAATAAAAATGAAGGCAATAATATTGGCTGAGATGCACACTGTCATTTTCTTTGCTGCGATCTGCCGCAGTGTGCATTCGTGGCAGTCGATCCATCTCTTATCGATCACCTGATAGTTCTCCTGAGGTGGGCCTGGTTGCCTGTCCCAGGGACCACTAGACATCTATGCACCTAGCTACACAGTTTTTTAAAACAGTTGTCCAGCACTAACACTTCGTGCTGGGGGTGGTGGCAAGGGCGTTACATCTAGCCCGGGATTTAAAAAAAATAATATTAACGTATTCCGGCAAGTAGCTTGAAAATGTAGCTAACTTACGTATAAGTCCTAGCAATTGTCACCCACACTTGCAGAATGTTCAACCAGCTTATATTTGCACCGTTTAATTGCTATGCTTAGACTAATAGCACATTTGCATGGCTATATGTAAACATGCATCCATGCATCTGTGAATTTACAGCCATCCAACTTGATAACACATGCACAGCAATGAAACTACATTAGTTAAAGCATATAATACTATCTGTGGTTTTTGCTTTCATATAAAACACTAAAAACTTTGCATTGCGATGTCATCTCCACCTGCAAAAGATCACGCAGCTAATCAATGCTTTAAACACTCTAATAGAGCATTCGTTACCTTAAATGGAATTACAATGGTATCACTGCACTTGCTGTAGTAATATTCCATGATTGGCATTGGAGAGTGATGCTAAATCCACTGGTTGCCGGTATAGCCACGCAACTTGCAGCAATTCAAGCGCGCCAAAAAAACATCGCTCTCGCCCAGATGGCAAATGATGTCCGATTGCCACCATACTTGGCACAGTTAATAATCAGGTTAGTACCTTCTTTAAAAGGTAGTGTGGTTTTACTTGGTTCAACTGGAAGATAGTGTAGTGGTAACTTAGCATTTGAAGCACGTGATTAAAGCGTTCCTGTAATCATCGTACAAGAAATAACTTACCATAAAACACTACTAAAGTATACCTTGTGACCCTAAATAATCACAGAAGAATCCTCAAAGAAATCCTACAAGACCACTCGTCACTACGGGCTAACGTGTGAACTGACTCTAATTTTTTAACATTAAAGTTAAGTTTCTAATAACAAGCGAGATATATTTACGGGTCTAATGGTAGTTTTGTTTTACCTAACCAAAACTTAACAAAGCCCTATAGTTGAAATGTTTGTTACTTAAAGTCGATTTTTCACGTTGCGGACCCTAGCCATGTTGTAGGGCAAGGGTATCGGGCGTTCTATTGCTAAAATCATCAGTTCAAATGGTATCTACTTACCAACCAATTATGTTAAACTTACCTACATGTAGTATTATTAGTTTCATAGTGAAAGCCATTTAGACTTTTCTTTGCGCCTTCTAAACGGGTTTAACACCTTTGTCAATAGAAACAGTGACGTCGTTGCCCTAAAACATGGCTGACTTCCGGTCTATACAACTAATTAGCTGCATCATGCATATCATCTATAGGCAGTTGACCAGACCCTTTCGTAGCTGGGCGCTTATAATCTCCAATCGATAACCGCCCTGCGGAGAAATAGGGTCTGGTTCACGAGACTACAATTCAGCACCTCTATACTGAAGGAGAGCTCCCCCAAAATGGGGAACGATAACACAATACAAAAGTTGTGACTAAAAATCACGTGACCATTATAAAGCATATGCTGAGGCGAGGGCTGAGTACATATAATACACCCTCATAAACGTCCTGAACCTTACACACATAATGGTAAAAAGGCTCGAAAAGCCACGAATATTCGACACCTCGATTCCGACAGTACACATCGAATACGAGAGAACACGGACATGTTAATTTCTGTATAAAAGCGCGTATGTTTGTGTGTTTCTAATTAATGACTTTTTAGCGAGTTACCTATGAAGTATGGCATTTGGTGGTCCTCCTTCATCGTCCAATGACACTTCTACAGCGAACGCGTTAGCTCACCATCTCGGCCAAGTATCACTGGATTCTTCACCGATGCTGCCAACGAAATTGTCCAAGCCAGCGCGCAATTATTCTTTACGAGAGCTGGAGATAATGGCCACAATCGGTACGTAAAATGTCATAACATGCATAAGCAATAATTGGTTCCTCAGTGACGTGTAAATTTTATAATGAATTAATTACCGCCTAGAGCTACGCCTATGGCACTCGTCCTATGCACAATTTTCTTTCCATGATTTGGGCCAAGTAAAGAGAAACTGGAAATTAAGAAATAATTGTGGACACTTCGGGGCACGTGGAATATATAAATAATAAATATTCTGCCCTGCAAATGAACCTAAAATTATTAGTGTGGTTACAATGTTATACAAGTCGTAAGGATTCTACTGTATATATGCATTGCTCATTCTTCAGGTACAGGTACCTTTGGCAGAGTGATATTAGTGTGTGACGTACCAACCGGCAAATATTATGCATTAAAAGTAATGAAGATCTCCGAGGTCATTAAACTACGACAAGTCCAACATGTCAACAGTGAAAAGGAAATACTAGCGTCAATCTCTCATCCCTTCATTGTTAACTTGTAAGTTCAATTTTTACTTTACAATGATGTATGCATTTACCTTGTACATTACCTGACAGATTTCAGGAAAAGTGATTTTTATTAAAAAATTAAATCCTAGTGGTGTAGATAATCGACATTTCATTGGCTTCAAACTAGTGTCAATTTAACAAGCAATTTACAAGGTAGTGATATTGGTTGTCATGACATCACTTATGTTGTCTGCCATGACCCATGTCTGTGGTACCTCACTGTGGAGAGCATTCATGTCTAATTCTAGGCTGTAAGATGAGTAAACTTGCTTGATCCAACAAAGCATTAATAATTTGTGTGGCTTCAATGGGCACTCTTTGACTGAAAGGTGTTGATATCCACTCACACCTTACTGTATTTAGTAGATTTCTTTGATGTATGACTTGGTGGGAAATATATATTTATATTTACTTTTATTACACAGAAATTGGACATTTCACGACAACAGGTTTCTGTACATGCTGTTAGATTTTGTGTGTGGTGGTGAAATGTTTGCATACTTGAGGACTGCTAAGCGGTTTACAAACGACACATCCATGTTCTACGCAGCAGAGATTGTAATGGCACTAGACTACCTGCACAGTCTAACTATTATATATCGTGATCTGAAGCCAGAGAATATACTGCTGGATATTCATGGTCACATTAAAATAACCGATTTTGGTTTTTCTAAAAGACTAGAGGATAAAAGGTAGGAATGATTACCTCAAACTCCAAATATAATTTTATCTGTAACAATTATTTTTCGTGACAATCATATATCATGTGAGCTGCTCAGGGAGGGTACTGGTAACCATGGATACCTCAGGATACTTATCCATGGTCCATAAAACTATTCAACTGTGTTTCATGAACATCCAACCCACAGAACTAGTCCGTGCGGTATTTCAAAATTTAATTTTGCTTGGGCGATACATGAGGACCCTGTTAGTATCTCTCCTCAGCTCCTGTAAACAAACTACTCCAGTAACAGTTAATATGAGCATTTATGTAGTGTGATACGTAGCGAACAGCTAAGATACACTTGTATCAGATTACAACTGTTGATAGTATACGCTTGTTGATGTTTTTATCCTCAGGAAGTTGACATACACTTTGTGTGGGACGCCGGAGTATCTTGCTCCAGAAATCATCCAGGGTAGAGGTCACGGCAAAGCCGCTGACTGGTGGGCACTGGGTATACTAATTTATGAGATGTTGGTTGGGTAAGCGGTATAGTTTATTATAAAAAGATGATTGCTACAACTTATTTTGTAGGTACCCACCTTTCTTTGACGAACACCCATTTAGAATATATGAAAAAATATTAAACCATCGAGCAGATTTTCCGAGACATGTAGAATCTCACGCAAAGTTAGTGTATGTGTGTATGTGTGCGCGTGTAAACTATGAACTGCTGAATTTGATTATCCTCCTTAGGGACATCATCAAACGTTTCATTACTCATGATACTACCAAACGATTAGGGTGCATGAGGGTAAGTACATTGTCTAGAGTGAACAAGGTGTCAAATATTGTCTGCATATTTCTGAACTTCCAAGTGGCAAAATCATTCAACGTATCATATGGGAGCATTGCATCATGATACTATAGAAACACTACTAGTGAATATATTAATTTTAGGGATATCTTTACCATTCAAATTTTCCAATAACTGTTACAAGAGCTCTTAATACACAAGCCGTTATCAAAGATTATGTTGCTATACAAATGTCCACACATTAGATATCATGTTCTATTACAAACATTTTGTGATTGGCCGCTTGTTGCCTTTGCCACCAAAAGCAGCACTGTAAAAGCTCTACAGATCAATTGTTTCAGGATAGTACTTAGGAGGACAAGGGGTATTCCCCTCCCCTGGAGTTTAGAAGTCATTTTATAAAAGTTTTAATGCCCCCTAAATTTGCTGCATTTTCTGGTATAGAGTTCTTTCATCTCCATGGTTACAGTTTTAAATCAGCCATATTCCCGAACAGGTCTCAATGCGCGAGCTGTTGTAGAGAGTGCCAAAATGCTTATTTCGTCCAAGTTCATAACATCACGGCATTTCAAACATGGTAAATGCTTATTATACAAAGAAAGGAATAATATATCATGCGCATTTTCACCTTTAAAGAAATGAGCAAACTGCAATACAACGTCTCATTAAGTTGTTCAGCAATATGGCATAAATACGGCATAATAACCAAGAATATATGGATGTTATTTTCGTCTCTATGGAGATGAAAGAACTCTATTGGATGAACTGTTGTTCATAATTAAATATTTGAAGAGTTTTGTTGAGGGAAATCCCCTTCTTCTGTAGAATGGAATTGATGACGTAAAAACTCACAAATGGTTTAAATCGTTAGACTGGGATGCAGCATTTCAGAGAAAACTAAAAGTAAGTTTGTACTCATCACACGCCCAATAGAGTTACTATAACATATTGTTTCTCCAGCCTCCTATCATCCCTATAGTCGCAGATCCCGGAGATTCACAGAACTTTGACAGGTACCCGGAGGACGGCTGGTTGACCACGCCCCCGGTAACTGAATCCGAACTAGAACCCTTTAATGACTTCTAAAAATGATTGTACCTATCTACCATCTCTGTATATTATATAACCTGCTCAAGCTCACACGAGACCTGCTCAAGCTCACATGAGACATCATTGTAAATAGTTGTCATGTATGTTGTGTTGTTATATGTAGAGCACCTGTTTTTTGCTTTTTTATTGTATAATTATTTTGTTTTTATGTTTTCTAAATACAACAACACATACAAACGTGTGTCCATTGACTTGATTCATACAGCAGAATTTGAACTTAAAATCATATTACTATAGACTAGGTCTATTCTATGTAGTAAAATGTGTTTGTTCGTGTGTTAGTCACATAGTCCAGTAGCCTAGGCCTAAAGCTACTAACAGAGTTAATACAACAGATAGTGTAAATAAAATAAACGCTATTTGCTTTTCTGTTAAAGTAATCCGTGCCTTTGTCACAGTAGCCGTGGTGGATTTGTCATCTTCTCTCTCATCCTCACTGACATCTGCTTGTACACTGGATTGTATTGTTTTGTGTTTGACATCAGTGAAGGGACTGTACAGGTGATTACCCTCGGTGGTCGCCTGCCTGATGGCTCTCACCCTAGCCTCCACACTGCTACTAGCTGGTAGGGAAGATGCTGTATAACTGAGCAAGGGGCCCTTGTATACCTAGGGAATTATGGGAGCGTTGATATCACATTAACTGTGGGAGGAGTGGGTTGAAGCAAAATTACATTTTCACTTTCAGTGCAAGATAATCTTTCATAGAGTTTATAGGTCAAATTGTGGTCACTATGTACTTAGCCACCCAGCATCACATGATGTCATTATCACCCAGTATCACATGAAAATACAAAGCACAACACAACACATTCGGCATCACATGATGCTGGTTGTCATGGTGATGGGGTCACCTTACCTGTGTAAAATCCCTCTCAGTACTGACCAGGCATAACTGCAGTTCATATAGAGTGTCTCCAGCTGCTCCAGTGTTGACCTTGTCCCAACTAAATGTCAAACTATCTGAAGTTGCCTTGGTAACAGAAAATGCTAAAAGAATATAGAAGAACATTCTAATACACTAGAAACATAATTGTTACAACACAGCTCATTGGTATGTGTAATGGGTCACATACAGAACAGTTGTTATGAACAAGTGACATTGTGTTGACATTGTTGGTAAGTAGACACATCCCACTATTACTTAGGATTGCTTTAGAGGGGAGCACTTGCTCACAGAAAATTTTGCCTACATTTTAAAAAGTTTAAACTCTTTCTGTGTTGTTCAACACTGTTCATTCATAAGCACCAAACAAACACACACACACACACACACACACACACACACACACACACACACACACACACACACACACACACACACACACACACACACACACACAGAGGCATACACACACACGCGCGCATGCACACACACTCACGCCCACACACACATGGTAAGACCCAACAGATATACGTATAATACCAAACCTTTTGGAGCAGAAGGTAATGGCTCAGCTGTTACAAAACCAGTCGGGCTACTCCAGTCTCCTTTACCTGACTCATTCGTACAACACACTCTAAATGTATATGCACTGTTTGGTTGAAGTCTTGTGATCCTGTGGCTCTGAGCTGTACCCTCATATACAACCTTATACCTATCCATCCAATATAATGTTATCTTCCTGTGCGTAACATTATATCCCATCTCACATTTCATTTGTTTGTTTCATTTCCAGTGTGTACGTGTAACCTTTGTCTTGTTTCCTATGCCACATCAACTTTAGACTGTTTTGATTGGCTGCCTGCAGCTGTAAGGTGGGAGGGGCTGGAGGCAGAGGTAGGGTAGTGACCAACACTGTAGAACTGTAGTCAGAAAGGAAACATGGACTACCTCAACAATCAAGACAGTTCCCAATAACCCCCAACTGTATATTGTATTTTACCAGTTAGAAGCCGCAGCTTTGATAGCCGCCGCCCTCAGTTAGTCGCCACACCATTTTGTACATGAAAGTTATAGTAGCCATGGCTACTAACCAGTAAAATACGGTATACAAACATCAATCCTAATAAGGTTGGTTGGGGAAGTCCCAGATTATGAAGGCATTACTGTAGTAAGATACGTCTTAGGCAAAATCCTAAACATTTCTGGTTGAGTGTTCATATGCCCAGCTGGTATCAAGGCGTGTTTGTGTGCATTAGTATAGCATAAGGCTCAAGTATGTATACTAACACATTGTATACAAACTTGTGTTACCTGAATGGGCCTACACCAACTTTATTCTCGGATTGTACTCTGATCCTTGAGAATAGTAACAAACAGCATTACAGTATCTGTTACCATGGTTACATACTTGTAATCAGTTTGTGGTGCAAGATCAGTGAGTGTGGCCTCCGTCAGTCCACCCTTAACTATTACCACTCTCGTGCCATTTACTTCAATGTGATAGGCTGTTACCGGGGAACCATTGCTGTGGGGTTTGGTCCAATAGACCACCAGAGTGGAACATGATTTGGACATCTGTAATGTTTAATAAATGATCATGTATGTGCATATGTGGACACACACACATACACACACACACACACACACACACACACACACACACACACACACACACACACACACACACACACAGAGTCACTGACCACTTTACAGTGTTCTATAGCCCCAGGGGATGAGGGTAGAGTCGTAAATGATGACCAAGAGCTCCAGTTGCTACTACCAATACTATTAACAGCCTACACAATACAACATGAACCACACACTGTGTAACACAATTAAGTCTCACAATCATAACAACAATCCAAATAATGACCACCTGTGGCAACTTTATAGGAATCAGGGGCAGAGTGAATTTGTAGCCCTTAAAAGGGCATTTACAAGGGTATAAATGTACCTCCAATCGACCTTGGACATGTATGTATCACCCCCTAACCACAAACATCAACATAATGAATCATTTGAGATATATTGACACATGTGTAGATGAGGCAGCTGACCAATCAATTAATCTAATGATAATTGTGATCATTGAGAAATAATCGTGATGACAATAATGCTGACAATAATTGATGTCCATTATTATATGCCAGAAGTAGATCATGTGAGTCAGTTTGAGCCCCAAATACAATGTCTAAATTGTCACAAGCCAAAACAAAGATGCAAAATACACTAAAAAGATCTTTCAATAGTGTTTATATACTTGTAATTTATAATCAAAATTTGTGATGCTATAATTCACACAATCGCTTAGGACTAGTATAGATGGCCAAAAAATTTCTAATTCTTGCCTACCCTCTAATATGGACATCATGAGAAGGAGTAAGCTTACCTGTATGCTACAACCATATGTGGTAGCAGGAGACAAGTTCTTGATGACATAGCAACGACCACTAGTAATTGTAGTTGTCTATATGATATCATGTACAATGTCATCATCGTTGCCAAAGCTACGGTGTACCTGTGGACTATCATCATCCTCATCCTCTGACCACTTTAGATTGTAACTGACTATCTTGTCGCCATTGTCAACCGGTTGCTATGGCAATAGAGAGGTATGCATGGTTTCCGTAGCTACAACACAAGCACTTTGTCACACGTACCTCCCACTTGATGTTAGCACTTGTAGGACTGTTGCAGATGATAAAAGGTTTTGGGGGTGTGTCTGGTGTCGAAGCAGCTGTTACAACTTCAAGGACATCAGAATTGGTACTTTTCTATAATAAAACATGTTCAAACATGTACCAATGCATTATCAGGGCTGAATCCAGGAAACACAGCTTGCAAATTGAAAGGGAGGGCAAATTGAAACTTTTCAAAATGTAGGGGGACTCATCTTGTTAAACATAGTTATGCATAGAATTTCAATTTTGCATTCCAAAACCTACGGGGGCAAGAATTAACCTAGGAGGGGTGAATGTCCCCCATCCCCCTTAAATGCAGCCCTAATTATCACTTACTCCGGCGTCATTTTGACACACTATTGAAAAGAAGTAAGTTGTTCCTGGAGACAACTTGGTAATTGTGTAGGAATAATTTGCTGACTTCTCAATGGTTGAATCTTGTACCACAGCAACCAACAACCACTGATCTACAAAATAACACAGTTTAAAACACTACTGATCTAATGGTAGGTCCTACAGCAGCAGGACTAGTTACTAATGGCAACCGATTATAAGGGAGTTTAGTTTCTGGCTTCACTGTATGTGACATAATGCACACACTGATTAGATAGAAACCTGCAACAGACTGTTTACTGTGTATGCATAATTGGTTATAATCTACACCTGTATTAACACCTTATTTTATGGTAACCTTGTAATAGGTAAACACAGTTGTTATTGTAATATACTTACTAACACCTTTGTTAACATGTGTATCTGTATGTAATCTTGTTGTAGTATAAATAGAGTAGTGTTGTACCTTATATTCGTCACCGTTGTTAAATTGCTAAGAAAGTTTATAACTATATTCCGTGACGCGACATGGTGTCAGAAGCTGGAGGACGTGGACAAAAGGCATACCCGGCAGCTATACTGCAGACTCCTGCCTCATTCACGTTTAACTCACCCGACGAGTGGCCAAAGTGGAAGAGACGCTTTGAACAATACCGAGTAGCTTCAGGTCTTGACAAGGAAGACGATGAACGCCAAGTAAGCACTCTGCTATACTGTCTTGGGGAAGAAGGCGACGATGTGCTGACCTCAACGAACATTACCGCAGAAAGCCGGAAGAAATTTGCAGACGTCATACAGAAATTTGACGACTTCTTCAAAGTCCGTAAGAATGTCATATTTGAACTAGCCAGGTTCAACCAACGCTCCCAGGGGGAAACAGAGACTGCAGACCAGTTCATTACCTCCCTGTACAGCCTAGCAGCAGACTGTGAATATGGCATGCTTAAAGAACAGCTGATTCGTGACCGAATCGTCGTAGGCATTCGCGATCGCTCACTCTCAGCAAAGCTGCAATTAGACTCAGAACTTACTCTTGAAAAGGCAAAACGATTGGTCCGGCAACAAGAAGCTGTGCGAGGACAACAGGCAATCCTGAGCAAGCCAGATGGGGAAACTACCATCCAAGCCTTTACATCACGGAAGCCACTCAAACGACCCGCTAATAGCCGAAGCTTGCGCCCTTCAACTAACAGCACAAGACCTCAGCCGGTCAACCGTAGTCACAAGTGCTCCTACTGTGGAAAAGGGCCTCACCCAAAGCAATCCTGCCCAGCCAAAGACGTGATCTGTCATAAATGTAAGAAAAAGGGTCACTACAGCTCAGTTTGTCGCAGCAAAGCAGTTGATACCTTTTTTGAAGAGCAAGGAAAAGAGGACGATGGCTTTCTGGACACCATCTATGAGACAAAAGGCACTTCATGGACTGCTCCTATCAAAATAAATGGTCAGGAGATAGTGTTCAAGCTTGATACTGGAGCTGAGGCTACTGCAGTGTCAATGGAGACTTTCAAAACCCTTACAAACATTCAACTACAACAGTCAGCCAAAGTTTTATGTGGACCAAACAATCAACCACTGAAAGTCATAGGCCAAGCAACTGTCCAATTCACCCACAATGGGAGATCATGCAAACAGCCAATCTATGTGATAAGGGACCTGAAAAACAATCTACTGGGACTACCAGTAATCACAGCATTACAACTCCTTATTAAGGTTGACAGTATACAGCCAGGAAATGTGCAGCAGAGCTTTCCTAAATTATTTCAAGGCCTGGGCACTCTCAAAGGAGATTACCAGATCCAGTTGAAGACAGATGCTAAACCTTATGCTCTCTACACTGCAAGAAATGTTCCAATACCACTCCGGGGAAAAGTCAAACAGGAGTTGGAACGCATGAAGAAGCTTGGAGTGATATCCAAAGTGGACAAACCAACCCTTTGGTGTGCTGGAATGGTGGTGGTTCCAAAGAAGTCTGGTGATGTCAGAATTTGTGTTGACTTGAAACCTCTCAATGAAAGTGTCCTCAGAGAAACACACCCTCTACCTGGAGTTGATGAGACACTGGCACAACTAACCGGGGCTACTGTGATGAGCAAACTAGATGCCAACAGTGGATTCTGGCAGATACCACTGGCTAAGGAGTCCCGTGAGTTGACCACATTTATTACACCATTTGGGCGCTACTGTTTTAATAAACTACCATTTGGTATTTCAAGTGCTCCTGAACATTTTCAGAAAAAAATGAGCAATATCCTTGAAGGTCTAGCAGGTGTCCTATGCTTGATGGACGACATTCTTATCTTTGGGAAAGATCAAAAGGAACATGATGTTAGATTAACCGCAGCCTTGGAAAGGATCCAAGCAGCTGGTATAACGCTCAACAAGGACAAATGTGAGTTCAATAAAACTTCATTGACTTTCCTAGGTCACACCATTGACGGGAAAGGAATCTCTCCAGATCCCCAGAAAACAGCAGCAATCAACAAGATGGCTTCACCAAAGTCCACCACTGAGCTAAGACGTTTCATGGGGATGGTCAATCAGCTGGGAAAATTTTCTCCCCGAATTGCTGAACTTTCTAAACCAATGAGAGAACTGCTCAGCAGCAAGCGAGCCTGGAACTGGGGACCAGCTCAAGAAGAAGCATTTGCCAAGGTGAAAGCTGAACTAACAGCACACACAGTTCTGGCGTTGTATGACCCACTGGCAGATACAAAAATTTCTGCTGACGCATCCTCCCATGGACTCGGCGCCGTGCTACTACAAAAACAGAAGCAAGATTGGCGACCAGTAGCTTATGCTTCTAGATCAATGTCAGAGACAGAGACTAGATATGCACAGATTGAGAAAGAAGCCCTTGCCATCACATGGGCATGTGAGAAATTCTCTACCTACATTCTGGGAAAACACATCAGTATTGATACTGATCACAAACCACTAGTTCCGCTATTGGGAAACAAGCGCCTTGACAACCTCCCACCAAGAGTGTTAAGATTCCGCTTAAGATTGATGCGATTCAGCTACTCAATCCAACATGTCCCAGGGAAACTTTTGTACACTGCTGACACACTATCCAGAGCTCCATTGAGAGAAGACTCTGATGCTCAAACCTTACAGAGGCAATCTGAGGTAGAGTCATTTATTAACACTATTACTTCCCATTTGCCAGCTAGCCAACAGCGACTTCGAGTATACCAGAAGGCTCAAGTAGCAGATCCAGTTTGCTCCAGAGTCACTACATACTGCAAGTCAGAATGGCCAAAAAGCTGCAACGATCCTGAACTAAAGCCCTACTGGACTGTCAGAGGCAACCTCAGCCTTCATGATGAGCTATTACTTTATGGAGGAAGAATAGTGGTTCCAAAGCAGCTACAAAAAGAAACCCTGCAGAAGATTCACACTGGTCATCAAGGCATAGTAAGGTGTCGCCTCAGAGCAGCTACTTCAGTTTGGTGGCCAGGCATTTCAAAAGAGCTGGAACTCTTTATTCAAAAGTGCCCTGAATGTGTGAAATCGATTCCCAACTCCAGGGAGCCTCTGATACCTACTCCTTTACCAGAACACCCTTGGGAAAAAGTGGCAGCAGACTTGTTTCAGCTTAATGGCTTAACATACCTTCTAGTTGTGGACTACTTCTCAAGGTATCCAGAAGTAATCAGGCTCACTTCTACCACATCAAAAGCTGTGATCTCGAGCCTGAAGGCAATGTTTTCTCGCCATGGTGTTCCTCTAGTGCTAATGAGTGACAATGGGCCACAGTTTGATTCCAGTGATATGAGAGAGTTTGCTAACACTTATGCCTTCCAACATATCACCAGCAGCCCTCACTACCCACAGAGCAATGGTCTGGCAGAAAGGACAGTGAAGACAATGAAAGGTTTGCTTAAACACACCACTGATCCATGTATGACATTGCTTAGCTACCGTTCCACACCATTGCCATGGTGTAATTATAGTCCTGCAGAGCTGTTGATGGGAAGGAAGGTCAAGACAGACATACCCCAGACAGCCAGCCAATTAACTCCACAATGGCATTTCTTACCTGACTTTAAACAGAAGGACAAGGACTTTAAAGAGAAACAGAAAAAGAACTATGACCGTCAACATCGAGTGCGACCAGCTGACACATTGCCTGACAATTCATCAGTATGGGTTAGAACTGGTAACAATCAAACACCAGGAAGAGTTGTGTCCAATGCTGGCACTCCAAGATCCTATGTTGTATCTACTCCTTCTGGCCAAGTGCGCAGAAATAGACAACACCTCAACCATAGATTGAACACAGCGAATGACAATGTTCTAGACATTCCTGATGATTCTTCAACATCAGCATCACCTCAGACTACTGAGTTTCCAAGAGATAGGATTATGACTAGGACTCAAACAGGTACTGACATTAGACCTCCTAACAGACTGAGGTATGACTAAGCTCAGGAGGGAGATGTGACATAATGCACACACTGATTAGATAGAAACCTGCAACAGACTGTTTACTGTGTATGCATAATTGGTTATAATCTACACCTGTATTAACACCTTATTTTATGGTAACCTTGTAATAGGTAAACACAGTTGTTATTGTAATATACTTACTAACACCTTTGTTAACATGTGTATCTGTATGTAATCTTGTTGTAGTATAAATAGAGTAGTGTTGTACCTTATATTCGTCACCGTTGTTAAATTGCTAAGAAAGTTTATAACTATATTCCGTGACGCGACACTGTACACAGAAATACCCATGATTATGAATGGGTCATTTCTTTGAAGACTACAATATTTTTTCACGTCATGAAGAATACCTTTTTGTTTCTTCATCACGTTATAAAACTTGACAACTGCTCCTCCATTGTACTGGGGTGGATCTGTAACACTCTCATGACATTAGTGGGGTCAATAGTGTACTCATACCCCACGTGATTGTCACTAACTCTTGCTTTGGTTTACCCTTCACTCTCGGCTTGCCTGTAGCAGCCGGGGACACCGCTTTAGTGTTGAGTACAAGAGCATCTGTCCACTAAAATAGATCATTTAAAATTCTGTCGTTTGCTCTGTCATCTTACTGGCCCTGTTCCACCTCCACTGATGGCACACACCCTGCTCTTACAGGAAGTCCCTGGGGAAAGTCCCTTGATCTCACATGAGCAAGTTTCACCATGATACACCTCATGAAATGTCTCATCTATAAACAACATTTGATCCAGAGTGTTATTATAAAGGAATTACATGCTTACCCAAACTAGTACAAATTTCTACCCGATAACCAGTAATGCTAGAGCCACCATCATCTTGAGGAGCATCTAAAATATAATTACATCAATGTATTCCCCTTATTATTAAGCAAGTTTTTCACAGCTGACCCCATTGTATATGTAGTGTGGTGGTCGTGGGTCTCTCCTTGGAGCTCAGGTTTAGCGGACAACTGGGAAGGTCGGGTAGAGTGGTACACTCTACAACTGAGCTGTACGGCCCGGTACCAGTACTGTTGACTGCACATACCTACGGTAGTCATTACATAACATTTTGACAATGTTAGTAGCAATAATATACATTTACAATAATATAATTTACAGTACAAACACAAGATTTTGGTCAGACATTCACAGCTCAAAATCTACTCAAAAGTGCTCAGGATGTTGGGCTGTTATTTCATGCACTGCTGTAACTAATTTACATACACAAGTTACAGAGACACACTCGAAACTTGTAGTTGGAGTTTCTGTGCAGGTCCATACAGGAGTAGTGTGTATCCTCCCCCTGGTAGATCACACGAAATCCATAACCCTGTAATGACAAATATCAGCAGCAGCAGGCTCCACAATATGGGGTGACCATTATATGATCAAGTGAAGCCATACAGTGTTACTGCTGACACATGTTCATTCTTTGAAGTATCATGTGGGTCATAACCACATGTCAAATTATACCCTAATAATATTATTATATTGCTCTTTTCTTTTTTCTTTTTTATAATGTCCTCATGTATGGATTGTTTCAACATTGATGTATTAATTTGCTTCTGTGATTATGTGGCAAGTGAACTTCTCACAATACCAATTGGGCATGTAGTCAGCTATGGGTTTCTCTAATAATACACATGGACACTTGATATGCACCATGATACTCTAACAGAGCACACCAAACCAAAATGCTAGTTAACGCACGTACCTACACATACTTATGCATGCACACGTACACACACACACACACACACACACACACACACACACACACACACACGTACATACGTACACACACGCACGCACGCACACACACACACACACACACACACACACACACACACACACACACACACACACACACACACGTACACACACACACGCACGCACGCACGCATGCACACACACACACACACACACAACCACACACACACAACCACAGTCCCAGACAGGGAACATGCCAATAAAAAAAATCACATATTCTATTGATAAAACTAGTTTTGTGAACAATGTAAAAACTGGTGTGTTTTACATTATAACTCACTGTATCTTCATCATCCATTTCAAGTTTGTAACTAGTTATGGTGGCTGGAATGAACAAGTAATTAATGTAACTGACAGTATTGAGTAATGATCACCTCCGTTGTCATCTGGTGAGTTCCACCTGACCGTCACATGTCTAACTCCGATGTCAACACATTCTGGAGTGGGCGGGGCTTCAGGTGCTGCAGCAGCACAAGTGTACGTCACACTGTCACTGAATTCACTGCAGTGAAATACATAATATGCAGGAATGGATACACACACACACACACACACACACACACACACACACACACACACACACACACACATACACGCACACACACACACACACATACACACTACACTACGCACGCACACGCGCACACACACACACACACTCATACACGCACACCTATACATAAACACATATACCACTCCATGACAGATGTAAACACATTATGGTAAGCCACTACTTTCCATTGACTACACTTTATTCGCTTACCTCCATCCTATTTCGTTTTTTGCCTTCACTCGAAATTTAGTCTGAGAGCCCGGTGTGAATTTGTATGTCACTTTGTGCTGTTTCTCCTTACCACTGTACACCTCACTGTACTCTGACCCCTAAACAATACCAGCACCTTAACAACACTACACTAATGTATCCAGCTCATTACAAGTACCCTATATATACATTAGATTATTAGATTACTAGAATTTACTAGATACTTTAAGGGGTTGATCATTTGTATGTGTGTATGCAGTTGAAGACTGAGGTATCCACATGTCATCATGTAACTACACAATGACGCCATATGTGTTTAGCATTCATGTAGTAGAGAACTACCATTTCCTACAAGAGCTTGTATACAGACCCACAATCAAAAACAGTGTGCCAATTTTATAAAGAACTCGGCAGAACAATAGAACCTGGAACATTGATATGCCAAAATGTGACCTCTGAAAGGTAAATATTATTAACAAAAATGGCTGATCACAAGTATCAAGAACAATCTTATTTCATGCACTGATACAACCTACCCTACTCCATTCTAAGCTGTACTCAGTGATTACTGCTCCATTGTCACTAGGGGCCTGATGTACACAAGCAAAAACAGCATTGTTAAACATGTTGTCATGGTGACTGCTTACGTTCCATCGAATGGTGACTGATGATTTGCTCTTTGTTGCTATCTTGGGAGCTGACGGTGTAGAAGGAACTTCTGTTGGTAGTGAATGTTTAGTTTCTAAGTGTGTAATAATTAGAATTAAAAACATTATCCACCTATGCACACGCACGCACGCACACACACACACTACACACGCACGCACATACTACACACATACATACATGTATAGACAGACACATAGACACAGACCTGGTGATGGTACACTTGCAGTAAACTCTCCAATACTAGCTGTAACACTAGAGAATTATAAATACATTAACTCTGGAGAAAAAGAATTATACAAAATACCAGAGAATTATAAATACATTAGCTGTAACATTAGAGAAAATACATTGGCTGTAACATTAAAGAATTATAAATACATTGGCTGTAACATAAAAGAATTATAAATATATTGGCTGTAACATTAAAGAATTATAAATACATTGGCTGTAACATTAAAGAATTATAAATACATTGGCTGTAACACTAGAGAATTACGACTTTACCTAAAAGAGTATTCTCCTCCAGGCTTCAAGTCATTTGCTACACAACTAGTGTCCACTCCACTACAAAGATAATAAATAAATAAGAAATACACAAATATATTTCAATTACCTATAAACACTATGAACAGTTCTATCCTTAGACGTCATTTTAACATCATAAGTAATCCTGCCGTCACTCGGCAGGAGATCTTGCAAGTTGTTTGCACTCTTCAGTTTCTCGCTGTACTGTTTGCTGGTCAACTCAGGCTGCTTCCAACTTATCTTAACAGCATAACCGTCTGCTATCACCTGCAGTGCATCATGCAGTAGGAATGGGTGATAAAGTTCATGTCACGATATATCATGAGATTAATTATTATCACAATAATCAATATTATCACATGATATCATTTTAGCTAACAGTACAGTATAACATACCAATGATCAGTTTATCAGGCTTAAAACTAAAACTTTAGGCTTAAAATTAAAATTTTGGTATCAGCTTTTTCATTTTCAGATATAGCAATAGAGCATCCTTATTTGTTGATAAAATATTTACTATTTTAGTCATAATTAGGAGATATAAAAATAAAGTGCTCATGAAACAAATTTAATGGCATAATACCCTGTTAGTAAATTCGGATATCGGATTGACTATCAGTATATTGGCCAAAATAGGAAAAGCAATATCAGTTAATTGAAATATCATATCAGAGCATCACTAAAATTGTGAACATAGGATGAAATCTTACAATTATCACAGTATTGCTGATAGCACTGTGTTGCCCATATTACAATACTGAAAATACCTCTATGATATCAATATCAATTATCGTGACACTTTAATATCATGATTTTCATAGTACATGTAAGACCAATACTCTTCAGTGTAGTTACTAAATACCTGTGGTGCTTCTGTGATACAAAGTTGCTGGCAAATTTCTTTTTTCCTTTTTTCTTGAAGTGCTAAAAAGTACAAAGGTGGGATGAACATCTGATAGCTGAACAGGTATATTACTGACAAGACAGGTGATGACTGACATGTATAACATAAAGGCTATTCAAGGTGGCAGGCTTCATTGAGCAAGTGGTAAAGGTGAAGTTAAACTAAACAGAAGATGGTATGTTGTGAGACTGGTTGCCCCATAAACTGATTCAGACCCTAAAATTGTTTGTGCCGTATGGAAAAGGCTACAGTGTTAATTCATACTACACGCACACACACACACACACACACACACACACACACACACACACACACACACACACACACACAGACGGCCAAACGATTGGCACACTTTCTCCTGTTAATAGTACTAGTGTCATTACACACCCCACGGCATTGCACACAAATGCAAACACTATAACAGTGGCTTTAAATAAACTCAGGCTTCATGAAAATTACACATCTACACCTCGTTACGTGCTATACACACCTTGCTGCTGCTTTAGCTTTTCCTTCTGCTGTTGTTCAGCTTTTATCTTCTCATCTGATGTCGTTGGATTTTTGAGAGGGACAATTTTGATCTTAGCAACCGACCGGCCTCTGTTTCCACTGCCCAATACAAACGTCACATTCTGTGTATTACGCTGTTGTTCCGAATGGTCTGAAGCCATTATATCAAGTCTCTGTGAACAGTGTTGTGAGTAAAATTTTAATAATCTTGAGTCAAGTTTTTAGCGTTGACGATGTATCACCTGCACACATATTACACACACATAACTAAAGCGTACCGCTGATGATTTTATCGGACTAACCGTGAAGACAACGACGAGAACAAAGATATGCACGAAAATGTTCGAATATAAAACATCGCGCATGCCAGATTTTCAGCTACGCCTTATGGTATTACGCATGCGTAACATGTGGATCACGTGACAAGTGTAATGATATTAGTTTGTTTTAGTATTTGCGAGATCCCCCTCTCACAGGAGTATCCTTTCTGAATGCATCAAGCTTCATGGTGGCAGTATGTGAAGTAGGTAAATCATCCATTTTGTAACCCTGCATGTAAGTGACAACACAACATGAATTGTACAACCAGGGTTTGTTTTTGTTCTACAATAAAGTATGTGTGCATGTTTTATCTTAATCTGACAGGATATTCTGGCCAACTATCCTTTTACAAAGATATCAAGTTGGAGTAGTGGGAATAATTATTTTCATATCGTGACAATTGGTAATCTTGTGCGTGGCAGTAGACTACTTTGTGAAACTTCACTGGTACGATGCTACTAAGCCATTGACTAGGATCAATGAGGCTGACACCATTCTTGTTGATAGCAATCAACAACACTTCTGGAAACTGTGGTTCAGTTTGTTGCTACAGGCACAAGTAAAAACAATGCTGGTGAGGTAGTATTTGTAATACTCTCTAGAGTAGCAGCCACAAATAATTATCGGTGATTGTTCTATTAGAGAGTACTGCTTTATAATACAAGCAGATCTCCACAGTAGTCACTGGATCTATTAGGGTCAGTGGATCATCCTGGTCAAGCTGTGAACACTGAATATGATATGATGTAGCAACGTACCTTCACTTCAAAGAAAGCTGATCCAAATGTCGGCCACTTGCAGATGATTTTTAAGAAAGCAACTTTAGCATCATTCTGACTCTTAACAGTATGTTTGTTGAAATTAGCTATGATGGCCTAGTATAGAGTTTAATAATAGTCACTCTTTATCCTTCACAATCATATGTACTTACCTTCTTCCAGTCATCAGCTGAGAACCCATGACGCTGTAAATCAGCTGGTATAAGCATGCGCAGTAGTTGACTAATATTATTACACAACATGTATAAATGATAATACGATCATCGAGGCTTACGGTATATTGCTGAATTGGCTTTTTGTGTCTCCAAATCTGACACGATAGATATAGGCACTAAGGTTAGCAGCTTCTTCTTTAGTACATTTGTGGTACCCTCGCAGGTACTTGGGTAGCTCCTACCATTAGTGGCAATATTTACATTGTGACTAGCTGTATTAATATATATAGCTACCTGATGGAAATGAAACATCGTGTCTGCTGTAAGGTCCTTGCCAATTACCGTTGTCGACCAGAGCTTCTTCATGAAAAACACCTGGTAACCAATATTACCAGTGTGGCCTGTGGTGGAGCTATTATTTAAATGACGAACAAAATCAAAGAAGAAATCTCCTTCTGGAACACTAATAACTATGACAAGTAGACGTTCATTAGTTAAAGGTTGAAGTGAATATGAATATCAATCAACCTTTGTCACTGATCTTCACAAATAAACTGAATCCTTCAGAAGATTTCAATCCTAGTCGCTCAGCAATGTTTACACAAAAGTCCCTGGAACGTGTGCTTGAATCAACTTCAAATGCCTATGCACATGTACAACCAAAGGTCAAAAAAATAAGTAGATAGAACTTAAGTCTTTACCCACCTGGTTAGTGTCATCAGGAAAGAACACTTTATGAAATATTTGTGTGGTCTTGCTCTGAATAGTATCTACTTCAACCAAATGTGGTGGATACTTGCGAGCACCATTTCTAGTAGAATTACAACTGCACAAACACAACACCAGTATCTTCATTACTTGGTAGCTTTTAGCAGTCGCTGCCTGCAATCAGCTGCTACAGGGAAACGAGCAACCTTGGATTGTAGAAACATGTTAATCTCCTCTAGCAACACATTACTGCAAGGGAAGAGTCCACATGCCATCCACAGTAACTCCCATCCTCTTTCTTCACTGGTCTTCAGTCGGTTTTCTGTAAGCTGTTTAATAATCTGGCAATATACTTCATCCCTTAATGGCTCCTGTACACAGTTAATTATACACAGTCATATGTGCTTTCTTCAAGCTCACGTGGAGTAGCGGATTCTCAAATATTTGATCTGTCAATTCAGTGCTCAGCTGCATCTTCTTTGATGGGTAATCACCCATGTATTTCATAATAGGTAGAGCACAGTTAAGGAATAAGACGGTAACATTTAAAGTTATTTTAAACTGTTGGAAAAAGGATATCCAAGAATGATTGACAAGCTCTGTGTTGTATCTCTTCAGACTGGTTAGCAATTTTCTTCAACAGTGGCCGTTTGATTGGATCCTATTAACAAATCCATTTAACAAAGCTGTACATGCATAATATCTTACCCGTGTGAAAGCCCACGGTTGGTTAGAATCCTTCTTTCTAAAGGCACCTCTTGACAGAGTTTTTGATAACATACGCTGAGGAGGTGGCAGGAAGAAATTAAAAGAAAAGTGTTCAAGAGTGTGTGTTTTCTCATCAATGTTATCTTTGTTAGCTTCATCCAATGCACTCTGCATAGTGGCAATAATTCTTTCAGCTGATTCTACAGTCTGCTCAGCAAACAGAGCCTACAAAATTATAGCTAGGTAACCAAGGTTACTGTTTGTCAATATTATTTTACCAGAACTTCCATTGGAGGTTTTATTATTGCAGGGAGAACATAAACACATTCAGCTGGAAAATCTCCTTTCTTCCTAGTACGTTCGCATTCTCCAAAGCACCAACCAGTGTTCATAATATCTTCACCATCTTCTGATTCCAAATGGATCAGATCTCCTTTCTGAAAACTCAAAAACGAAGATCTTTCACCTGTAAAAGTACACACATGTAATAGTGCAGCATCACATGTAAGTTACATACCAGGGCTTTGATAATCCATCATGGCTATAACAAACTTGGATCTCTTGCGTAGCCCATCCAAGAATGCAGTAACAAGATCTTTAATGTCTTCTCCATTGGCACTAGTAAATGTATACTCTTCTCCCTTGATAGTGGTCATTGTGAAGCTTTGACCCAATCCACGACCAGATCTAATTTAGATTAACAGCATTCAGTGGTCTCCCACACTATACAATGACTGTACCTGCTGCTGGATACATTGGTGATCTCAGGGAAGGGGCATTCTAGTAGTACGTGTTCCTGATCATCGACGATGTAAACTCCAGTCCAGTTGATGGCTATGATGACCTCATTCTTTGGTAGAGTGGGACCAGAGAACCGATAAGCCTCATAGAAGCGTGAAAAAAGTAATGGCCAGCGGAGCTTTGAAAAGTTAACAACTTCTTCCTTGACACGAGATCGTTCAACATGATTACGCACATATGGAGCCTAGCAAGTAGATATGTGCAGTAATGTATTTCCATTATAACAATCTCTTACTCTTCTGTAAGCATTAACAATTATTTTTGCCCATTTTTCTGTAGTCCCAGTTCCTTGCAAGCATGCATCAGGGATGTAGTTAGGTACAAGACCAACCAAACGTTCGAGGTTCATATCACTGGCATGCTCTACATAGTACTGCTGAGCAGCGAGTTGAGCAAGTTCTTCATTCTGTGTAAGAGGACTAGCTACGCAATACCAACCACTACAGTGTCTCACCTTATCACAACGATATTCTACAAACTTTATTCCTCGCACAACCTGTTGATATATTAGGTTTGTACCAATCGGATCTTCAGAAGGATCATGCCAAGGAGCAAATATCTCTTTTCTAAACACAGACATAATCATCAATAGAGCTATAACTATTTTATTGCCGTGTTCACCTAAAGAAAAGTCTCCAAGGTGCATTTCTCTCTTGTGCCCCCATCTCTTTAGCATACTGCTCACATTGTGAAATTGCATCCATCACATGATCTCCTCCACTACCAAGTGACGAGACCTGCAATAATCATATTATATTGTATGTATGTATGTATGTATGTATGTATGTATGTATGTATGTATGTATGTATGTATGTATGTATGTATGTATGTATGTATGTATGTTTGTACGTACGTACGTACGTACGTACGTACATACGTATGTATGTATGTATGTACGTACGTACGTATGTATATATGCATGTATGTATGTATGTATGTATGTATGTATGTATGTATGTATGTAATTGGTTGAATGGCTGATGTGTACCTTATCAAATAAAGCAATGTACAATGAAAATCCAAATTTATCTTTCAGTCCTATCTTTTCTGCAAGCTGATCACATAGCTCTTTAGCAGTAGTGGCTGAGTCAGCAAGTAAAGTTTTTGTATTGCCATCCATAAAAGTTATGGGAAGCATAAGAGGCTTCTTTGACTTAATAGCCTGCAGCAGAAACACAATATCATAATGTCCACCATTGCTACTGATGGTGTTAGTAGCTACCTGTAGTTCCAACCAAGATGGAGGTTGATGTCTTGTACCATTGATCATCGTTCTCCTAAGCCTTTCTTCACAGTACGGTGCATATCCTGGTGGTCCTTCACTGATGAAACAGCGAAGGTATTTGATGAACTGGAAAACATAAAAATAAATACTTGCTATATGGTACGTATTAATTAATCCAGACTGATATTGGCTTGATAATCAACCACTACACTATGTGCTAGAATTTGTTGGGAGCAGTGTGAGCCAGATAGTGGTCTACTATTTACACATCACAAACACTATCCCATTTGGGACCTGTAAAGGCCTGTTGACAGGGAGTCAGAAATATTGACCTAGTAAACTAAGCATAAAAAATCCCAGATCAGTGGTGACTTGAACCCCAGTCATTGTGCAAATCTAGGTGACAGCTAAGGGAGTCACACAGCCGGGATCCAGAATATTTTCTGCATTCAGTGTATACTTAACAGATAAGCATAGTTACATACACTGCATTATGAGCACTTCATATTCTTCCACACTTTACAGTAGTCCTATGCAGCCAGACCACTTTTCGGAGTGGAGAAAAAGCAGTCTGGCCACACAAGACTAATTTTACAAGTGGTGAGTAATGAGTATACTGATTTATGTAGCAACCTTTTCAGAGGGAGAGAAGCATCCAACACACAGTGACAGCAATACCCATCCACGGGCATGTGAAGATTTCGATGGATTCTGTGTGAGCTGTTTGCAAATTTGACAGTAGATTTCATCCCTACAGTAAAATAGTTATAACAAGTGCTTGATGCCTTTACCCTATTACCTTAAGTCAGGACGAAGAATTCCATTACCAATTATAAACTGCAACTTCTCTAGGTTAGATGTAGGTTTGGCTAATATAGGCATTTCCCCTTCTTCAGGCTTTGGAGTTTTCCCTTCACGTATCATACTGATATCAGATACTTCCTATACATTTAGTATGTGTAACAAGTGACATAGTAATGATTTTACCTGTGAAATCTTGGATTCCTTCTTCAATGTTATAGAGGCCAACTTCTTATGCAGGCTCATAGTTTTCTTGTCCTCTGCAGCTTTGTTAGGTGATGACTAATATTAAGATATATACATATAGGGTTGTATGATATGAATAAAATCGTACATCTGAGACTGTCTCGTCATCAGTAGGTAATTCTTCAGATTTTCTACCAAGAGTTGAGTAAATCTTTTTTGCTAGACCCCCACCACTGCTTTCCTGTAACAGAACGGGATTACCACTGACTAGTTTGACCAACTCAGGAGATCACCTTTGGTTCTGGTGTAGGTGGATCAGGAGGCTTGGGTTCTGGTAGATCACCCATGAAGCGAAGTATAGTAGTCCACATTGCAAGAGCAGCCTATAGCATAAGATGTGAGTTCACTGTTAATGCTACAATAATTTAGTTACCTGTCGGTCATAATCATTTCTTAATGGCAACAGTGCCTGTTTCAATGGCTGTCTAACATAAGAATGAGTAGCTTGACCTTGAAAGTATGTGGCTACAAATTTGTTGAATTTATAGTCAGAAATATCTTCATCGTCCATCTGTAAGTTGAACGGCATTATAATCATGTTATCATTACATCCCTCGTCTCACATCTATATCCATGGCAGGCATTCTAAGTTGTTTATCTTTTTCATCAATTTCTGGCATGTCTTGATGTTGAATTTCTTCAATTTCTCCAAACAATTGCTCAACCTGTGGTATTGTAATTTAACCTTGAGCTCTTACAGAATACTGCTTACAATTTGATTATTCATTGATTGGCATTCTAATTGACAACAGATGGAAAACCAGCAGCAACACTGCATGCCTACTATAGGAGTATATTGTTTGCTGTGAGTTGATTGCCATGGCTTTCAACACCAAAACGCAGAGACAAAATTTACAAATATACCAGCTACAGCTATAGGGCTACCATGATCACTATCATGTACACACAAATTGTCAGCTGCTACTTGAAGGAAGTACTTAAATATATTAGCTCTATGCATGCAGTGTTGGAATGTTATATACACTGCAAATTGCGAAGTATGAAATTCATACAAAATTACCACAATGAGCATACCAAAAGTGAATTTGGTATGCTCATTGTGGTAATTTTGTATGAATTTCATACTTCGCATTTTGCAGTGTAGGTAGATAGATATCAAATAGAACAATTATATAGCTATTGGACATACATGCATGCAAGCATGTATGTATGCAAGGAATGCAGCATGGGTGTCAGCTCCTGAGTAACAAGTTATATTCATGCAGCCACATCCGTGCAACCCTACGCAAGGCAAACAATTAGTCGGCCTAAGTTACTGAGTAATAATATAATAATCATGCAACTATGTAATTATATAGTTAAATATCGCCGCGCGGGCCGCCACAGCACACTCCCCCGGTCATGATGGCACCGATTTCAGTAATGTTTATTATTCTACATAATAAGAACACTCTAGGTTTATTTTATAAAGTGATACCTTTTCAGTATAGCGACTATTCAGGCTGAGCCGACTACTGATTCATATAGCCGCAATTGCGGCAAGTTACTGAGGTATTGCGGCCGGATAGCTACTGCATAGATAGCTATACGGACTAGCTACTAACCCCTGGGCTACTGCATGCTATACGAAACTCATTGCTTACAATTTCAGCCTCTCGTACTGGTCCATCACTACGCTTCTCGGCTTCTTGTGCCATAGAGCGGCGTGGCGGTCACCGAATCAGTCTGGCTAGTTGCTAGTCAGTTATTCCAATGAAAACTGAGACTGTACGAATCAAATGGAAGGGCTATCCTAGTGAATCCCATCGATAAGCAGTAGTTTTCCAGTATTATAGTACTCTTTCCGGCTATAAATGCCAGCTATATAATTATAGATAACTATATTCATGTCCGGAAATGCAAGCCATACAAAACCGCAAGTTTTCAGTAATTGCTCGTGCATGTAATGTACAGCATACATGTAGTAGTTTAAACTCCGGCAATTGGCTACAGTCGATCGTTCTTGCCAGAGTGGAAAAATAACATAGCTATAGCTACCAGCTATATAATTATAGCTAATATATAGCATATAGCTATACACATTAGCTCAGCTAAATACATCAACAATGGCTAATAGCTAGCTATAGCTAATATACAACACAACAAACCTATACACTGAAAACAAAACTCGCAACGACATTACAAAGAAAACTGAAGTAGCTACCAAGAGTGTCAAGGTGTCATTTAACTGTATCAGCTGAATATAGGAAGATTGGCAAACTGGGATGGCAAACTAAGAATTCCACCAATGCATGGGTTCAGTAGCTACTCTATGACAAAAAATCTTTGTGAAAAATTAAATTAGCTATAGCGGACAATTCTAGTGTATGATGATGTTAATTCTGGTAGCTATTATGAGTGCCCAAACTCTAATGGTGGGATACAGAAAACAAAACCAGAAATATATATAGCTATACATTGCCATGCACAGCAGTAACACAAATCATAAACTGACCGGTACACTGTAAAAAATAAAAGTTAAAACAACCCAAAAATTTGGGTTATTTTGTCAGAAACTCAGGTAACCCAATGAATTGTTAGATTTGACTACATTAATATCTTGTAATTATAACTTTACAATTAGAAAGTGTATTTAACCGAACAGCTGTAATAACAACCCAAATAAGTAAGGGTTATAGTAACTTGTAATGCTAAACAAAACACCTTGGGTGTAAAAAAAGTGTGAGGCCAATCAGAAGCAGCATTGCAAATAGGTAGCTATAGGTATGTGCGACCAAAAACTTTGATATCAGTTGAGGCCAAGAAGTTACTTATCAAAAATCTTTTTTACTACTTGAATGACATACAATAGTTTATAGCATATTTTCACAACTATGATTGGCTTTGTTACTTGGCCACCTTTATTAATAATGATGGTGTGAAAAAGGTGGTCAAGTGACAAAGCCAATCATAGTTGTGAAAATATGCTATAAACTATTGTATGTCATTCAAGTGGTAAAAAAGATGTACATGTACTATTCTGTATGTTTGTTGAGTGGCTGATGTATACCTTATCAAATATAGCAATGTACAATGAAAATCCAAATTTATCTTTCAGTCCTATCTTTTCTGCAAGCTGATCGCATAGCTCTTTAGTAGTAGTGGCTGAGTCAGCAAGTAAAATTTTTGTATTGCCATCCATAAAAGTTATGGGAAGCATAAGAGGCTTCTTTGACTTAGTAGCCTGCAGCAGAAACACAATATCAAGGAATAGGTACACTATCTACCATGATGACTAGTATTATTTATAGTCTCATTTAACTAGCTAGCTACATAAACTGATGTCTCACACGATGCACTATATTTTAGAGCACTGTACACGTGATGACAGTGGTCTCATGTGATGACAGTGGTCTAATGGTCTCTAACTGAAGTGAGCTTTCCTGAAAATTATGTTTCTCTGCATGCTGTTCACTATATGATTCAGAGAGCTATTTAGGGTTAATTTTCCCTGGATCTATAAGAAGGCTATAAGCCTGTGGACAGGGAGTCAGAACTATTAACTTAACTATTGAGTGAAGAAAAAAATCCCAGATCAAGTGACTTGAACCACTTGCATCATGCAATCTAGGCGAGAGCCAAAGGAGCTATGCAGCTGGGATCTGGAATGTTTTCTGCATTCAATGCATGTATACTTAACAGGACTGACTTCTCGTAGATGATGGGGTTTATCATATACAATATCACACTAGATATAGGTCTGGATTATAGCTATATGAACTATATAAACATCTAATCAAGGACTAATAGTGTATTACCTGCATAAAATTACACACATAACTAAGATACATGTGGACCCAAACATTCGAGTATAAAACATCTGCAGTCTTCAGCTACACATATCATACTTTATTTACCTATGTGTAATAAATAATGCATCACATGACAGCAGTTCTACCTAAAATATTGCCACAAATCCAAAGTAGCTACAATATAGCTGGCTTATACAGTATATTATACGTATATGTTAAGTTCTAGTATTTGCGAGATCCTCCTCTCACAGGAGTACCCTTTCTGAAAGATGCACCACGTTGTTGTTCAAGCTTCTTCTGTTTATTCATGGTGACAAGCATCAAGGAAATATATGAAGTAAGTAAATCATCCATTTTGTAACCCTATATAAGTGACAACACAACATAAATTGTACGCAATGGCTTAGTAGGATCATACCAGTGAGGTTTCACAAAGTAGTCTACTGCCACGCACAAGATTACCAATTGTCATATGAAAATAATTATTCCCACTACTCCAATTTGATATCTTAGTAAAAGGATAGTTGGCCAGAATATCCTGTCAGATTAAGATAAAACATGCACACGTGCTTTATTGTAGAACAAAACAAACCCTGGAACTAGGATCAATGAGGCTAACACCATTCTTGTTGATAGCAATCAACAACACTTCTGGGAACTGTTGTTCAGTTTGTTGCTACAGGCAAGTAAAACAATGCCGTGGAGGCACATGATATGATGTAGCAACATACCTTCACTTCAAAGAAAGCTGATCCAAATGTCGGCCACTTGCAGATGATTTTTAAGAAAGCAACTTTAGCATCATTCTGACTCTTAGCAGTATGCTTGTTGAAGTTAGCTATGATGGCCTAGTATAGAGTTTAATAATAGTCACTCTTTATCCTTCACAATCATATGTACTTACCTTCTTCCAGTCATAAGATGAGAACCCATGACGCTGTAAATCAGCTGGTATAAGCATCCGCAGTAGTTGACTAATATTATTACACAACATGTATAAATGATAATACGATCATTGAGGCTTACGGTATGTTGCTGAATTGGTTCTTTGTGTCTCCAAATCTAACACGATAGATATAGGCACCAAGGTTAGCAGCTTCTACTTTAGTACATTTGTGGTACCCTCGCAGGTACTTGGGCAGCTCCTACCATTAGTGGTAATATTTACATTGCGACTAGCTGTATTAATATATATATACCTGATGGAAATGAAACATCGTGTCTGCTGTAAGGTCCTTGCCAATTACCGTTGCTGACCAGAGTTTCTTCATGAAAAACACCTGGTAACCAATATTACCAGTATTACCTGTAGTGGAGTTGTTATTAAAATTATTGCATAATTTTCCTATTAACAACACACCATCTTTTGGTTGCCGTGCTCTTTTAAGCCATACCGTCAAATGACGAACAAAATCAAAGAAGAAATCTCCTTCTGGAACACTAATAACTATGACAAGTAGATGTTCAGTAATTAAAGGTTAAATATTTAAGCGAATATCAATCAACCTTTGTCACTGATCTTCACAAATAAACTGAATCCTTCAGAAGATTTCAATCCTAGTCGCTCAGCAATGTTTACGCAAAAGTCCCTGGAACGTGTGCTTGAATCAACTTCAAATGCCTAAACACATGTACAACCAAAGGTTGAGAGGTTGAGTAAATAGAACACGCACCTGGTTAGTGTCATCAGGAAAGAACACTTTATGAAATATTTGTGTGGTCTTGCTCTGAATAGCATCTACTTCAACCAAATGTGGTGGATACTTGCGAGCACCATTTCTAGTAGAATTACAACTGCACAAACACAA
Source organism: Spongia lamella (assembly GCA_963930835.1). Lineage (NCBI taxonomy): Eukaryota > Metazoa > Porifera > Demospongiae > Dictyoceratida > Spongiidae > Spongia > Spongia lamella. The sequence continues at coordinate 906,052 of OZ005749.1, forward strand.
CACCAGTATCTTCATTACTTGGTAGCTTTTAGCAGTCGCTGCCTGCAATCAGCTGCTACAGGGAAACGAGCAACCTTGGATTGTAGAAACATGTTAATCTCCTTGAGCAACACATTACTGCAAGGGAAGAGTCCACATGCTATCCACAGTAACTCCCATCCTCTTTCTTCACTGGTCTTCAGTCGGTTTTCTGTAAGCTGTTTAATAATCTGGCAATATACTTCATCTCTTAATGGCTCCTGTATACAAATTTGTACAGTTAATTATACACTGTCATATGTGCTTCTTCAAGCTCACGTGGAGTAGCGGATGCTCAAATATTTGATCTGTCAACTCAGTGCTCAACCGCATCTTCTTTGATGGATAATCACCCATGTATTTCATAATAGGTAGAGCACATGCAGTTAAGGAATAAGATGGTAACATTTAAAGTTATTTTAAACTGTTGGAAAAAGGATATCCAAGAATGATTGACAAGCTCTGTGTTGTATCTCCTCAGACTGGTTAGCAATTTTCTTCAACAGTGGCTGTTTGATTGGATCCTATTAACAAAAATCCATTTAACAAAAATCCATTTAACAAAGCTGTACATGCATAATATCTTACCCGTGTGAAAGCCCATGGTTGGTTAGAATCCTTCTTTCTAAAGGCACCTCTTGACAGAGTTTTTGATAATGTACGCTTAGGAGGTGGCAGGAAGAAATCAAAAGAAAAGCGTTCAAGAGTGTGTGGTTTCTCATCAATGTTATCCTTGTTAGCTTCATCCAATGCACTCTGCGTAGTGGCAATAATTCTTTCAGCTGATTCTGCAGTCAGCTCGGCAAACAGAGCCTACAAAATTATAGCTAGGTAACCAAAGGCTACTGCTTGTCAATATTATTATACCAGAACTTCCATTGGAGGTTTTGTTATTGCAGGGAGAACATAAACACATTCAGTTGGAAAATCTCCTTTCTTCCTAGTACGTGCACATTCTCCAAAGCACCAACCAGTGTTCATAATATCTTCACCATCTTCTGATTCCAATTGGATCAGACCTCCTTTCTGAAAAATCAAAAACGAAGATCCTTCACCTGTAAAAGTGCACACACGTAATAGTGCAGCATCACATGTAAGTTACATACCAGGGCTTTGATAATCCATCATGGCTATAACAAACTTGGATCTCTTGCGTAACCCATCCAAGAATGCAGTAACAAGATCTTTAATGTCTTCTCCATTGGCACTAGTAAATGTATACTCTTCTCCCTTGATAGTGGTCATTGTGAAACTTTGACCCAATCCACGACCAGATCTAATGTAGATTAACAGCATCCAATGGTCTCCCACACTATACAATGACTGTACCTGCTGCTGGATACATTGGTGATCTCAGGAAAGGAGCATTCTAGTAGTACGTGTTCCTGATCATCGACGATGTAAACTCCAGTCCAGTTGATGGCTATGATGACCTCATTCTTTGGTAGAGTGGGACCAGAGAACCGATAAGCCTCATAGAAGCGTGAAAAAAGTAATGGCCAGCGGAGCTTTGAAAAGTTGACAACTTCTTCCTTGACACGAGATCGTTCAACGTGATTACGCACATATGGAGCCTAGCAAGTAGATATGTGCAGTAATGTATTTCCATTATAACAATCACTTACTCTTCTGTAAGCGTTAACAATCTGCTGTGCCCATTTTTCTGTAGTTCCAGTTCCTTGCAAGCAGGCATCAGGGATATAGTTATGTACAAGACCAACCAAACGTTCAAGGTTCATATCACTGGCATGCTCTACATAGTACTGTTGAGCAGCAAGTTGAGCAAGTTCTTCATTCTGTGTAAGAGGACTAGCTACGCAATACCAACCACTACAGTGTCTCACCTTATCACAACGATATTCTCCAAACTTTATTCCTCGCACAACCTGTTGATATATTAGGTTTGTACCAATCGGATCTTCAGAAGGATCATGCCAAGGAGCAAATATCTCTTTTCTAAACACAGACAATCATCAATAGAGCTATAACTATTTTATTGCCGTGTTCACCTAAAGAAAAGTCTCCAAGGTGCATTTCTCTCTTGTGCCCCCATCTCTTTAGCATACTGCTCACATTGTGAAATTGCATCCATCACATGATCTCCTCCACTACCAAGTGACGAGACCTGCAATAATCATATTATATTGTATGTATGTATGTATGTATGTATGTATGTATGTATGTATGTATGTATGTATGTATGTATGTATGTATGTATGTATGTATGTATGTATGTATGTATGTATGTATGTATGTATGTATGTATGTATGTAATTGGTTGAGTGGCTGATGTGTACCTTATCAAATAAAGTAATGTACAATGAAAAGCCAAATTTATCTTTCAGTCCTATCTTTTCTGCAAGCTGATCACATAGCTCTTTAGCAGTAGTGGCTGAGTCAGCAAGTAAAGTTTTTGTATTGCCATCCATAAAAGTTATGGGAAGCATAAGAGGCTTCTTTGACTTAGTAGCCTGCAGCAGAAACACAATATCATAATGTCCACCATTGCTACTGATGGTGTTAGTACCTGTAGTTCCAACCAAGATGGAGGTTGATGTCTTGTACCATTGATCATTGTTCTCCTAAGCCTTTCTTCACAGTACGGTGCATATCCTGGTGGTCCTTCACTGATGAAACAGCGAAGGTATTTGATGAACTGGAAAACATAAAAATAAATACTTGCTATATGGTACGTATTAATTAATCCAGACTGATATTGGCTTGATAATCAACCACTACACTATGTGCTAGAATTTGTTGGGAGCAGTGTGAGCCAGATAATGGTCTACTATTTACACATCACAAACACTATCCCATTAGGGACCTGTAAAGGCCTGTTGACAGGGAGTCAGAAATATTGACCTAGTAAACTAAGCATAAAAAATCCCAGATCAGTGGTGACTTGAACCCCAGGCATTGTGCAATCTAGGTGACAGCTAAGGAAGCCACACAGCTGGGATCCGGAATATTTTCTGCATTCAGTGTATACTTAACAGATAAGCATAGTTACATACACTGCATTATGAGCACTTCATATTCTTCCGCACTTTACAGTAGTCCTATGCGGCCAGACCACTTTTCGGAGTGGAGAAAAAGCAGTCTGGCCACACAAGACTAATTTTACAAGTGGTGAGTATACTGATTTATGTAGCAACCTTTTCAGTGGGAGAGAAGCATCCAACACACAGTGACAGCAATACCCATCCACGGGCATGTGAAGATTTCGATGGATTCTGTGTGAGCTGTTTGCAAATTTGACAGTAGATTTCATCCCTACAGTAAAATAGTTATAACAAGTGCTTGATGCCTTTACCCTATTACCTTAAGTCAGGATGAAGAATTCCATTACCAATTATAAACTGCAACTTCTCTAGGTTAGATGTAGGTTTGGCTAATATAGGCATTTCCCCTTCTTCAGGCTTTGGAGTTTTCCCTTCACGTATCATACTGATATCAGATACTTCCTATACATTTAGTATGTGTAACAAGTGACATAGTAATGATTTTACCTGTGAAATCTTGGATTCCTTCTTCAATGTCATAGAGGCCAACTTCTTACGCAGGCTCATCGTTTTCTTGTCCTCTGCAGCTTTGTTAGGTGATGACTAATATTAAGATATATACATATAGGGTTGTATGATATGAATAAAATCGTACATCTGAGACTGTCTCGTCATCAGTAGATAATTCTTCAGATTTTCTACCAAGAGTTGAGTAAATCTTTTTTGCTAGACCCCCACCACTGCTTTCCTGTAACAGAACGGGATTACCACTGACTAGTTTGACCAACTTAGGAGATCACCTTTGGTTCTGGTGTAGGTGGAGCAGGAGGCTTGGGTTCTGGTAGATCATCCATGAAGCAAAGTATAGTAGTCCACATTGCAAGAGCAGCCTATAGCATAAGATGTGAGATCACTGTTAATGCTACAATAATTTAGTTACCTGTAGGTCATAATCATTTCTTAATGGCAACAGTGCCTGTTTCAATGGCCGCCTAACATAAGAATGAGTAGCTTGACCTTGAAAGTATGTGGCTACAAATTTGTTGAATTTATTGTCAGAAATATCTTCATCGTCCATCTGTAAGTTGAACGGCATTATAATCATGTTATCATTACATCCCTCGTCTCACATCTATATCCATGCCAGGCATTCTAAGTTGTTTATCTTTTTCATCAATTTCTGGCATGTCTTGATGTTGAATTTCTTCAATTTCTCCAAACAATTGCTCAACCTGTGGTATTGTAATTTAACCTTGAGCAGAATACTGCTTACAATTTCAGCCTCTTGTACTGGTTCGTCCCTATGCTTTTCAGCTTCTTGTGTCTTTCTTTCAATCTCTTCTTTTTTCCTTTGAGCTTCTAGCTTTTGGTGTTCTTCTCTCTCTCTTTTTTGTTGCTCCAGTTTTTGCATACGTTCCTATAAAGACAATATCTTCTAATAATACAATTTTAATGTATGTACCTTATGCAATCTTTCAGCTTCTCTTCTAACTTCTTCTTCATCAACCATTTTCCTCAATCTTTCTTCTTCTTCACGACGTATTCTTTCAGCTTCTAAACGTCTTCTTCGCTAATATCAAACATTTTAACATAGTTATTAGCAAGGGTTACTTTGATGTACGTATGTGTTTTATCACTTCTATATGTTAATTATATCCCATATGTTACTTGCGTGCTCACCTCCTCACGCATTTCTTTAACCTTTTGAATGGCAAGAACCTGCATGGTGTAGAAACATCTCTAAAAAATTAATGTGCATGGGGTGTGATTTTGTGCATGCAGAATTAATTAACATATCTATATACATGCATGCATAGTCTGTCATGACTTTCACCATGGGGGAGAGGATTTGATCATTCATTGATTGGCATTCTAATTGACAACAGATGGAAAACCAGCAGCAACACTGCATGCCTACTATAGGAGTATATATTGTTTGCTGTGAGTTGACTGCCATGGCTTTCAACACCAAAACGCAGAGACAAAATTTACAAATATACCAGCTACAGCTAGGGCTACCATGATCACTATCATGTACACACAAATTGTCAGCTGCTACTTGAAGGAAGTACTCAAATATATTAGCTCTATATGCATGCAGTGTTGGAATGTTATATAGGTATAGATATCAAATAGAACAATTATAGCTATTGGACATACATGCATGCAAGCATGCAAGCATGTATGTATGCAAGGAATGCAGCATGGGTGTCAGCTCCTGAGTAACAAGTTATATTCATGCAGCCACATCCGTGCAACCCTACGCAAGGCAAACAATTAGTCGGCCTAAGTTACTGAGTAATAATATAATAATCATGCAACTATGTAATTATATAGTTAAATATCGCCGCGCGGGCCGCCACAGCACACTCCCCCGGTCATGATGGCACCGATTTCAGTAATGTTTATTATTCTACATAATAAGAACACTCTAGGTTTATTTTATAAAGTGATACCTTTTCAGTATGGCGACTATTCAGGCTGAGTCGACTACTGATTCACAGTATAGCCGCAATTGCGGCAAGGTATTGTGGCAGGATAGCTACTGCATAGATAGCTATACGGACTAGCTACTAACCCCTGGGCTACTGCATGCTATAAGAAACTCATTGCTTACAATTTCAGCCTCTCGTACTGGTCCATCACTACGCTTCTCGGCTTCTTGTGCCATAGAGCAGCGTGGCGGTCACCGAATCAGTCCGGCTAGTTGCTAGTTAGCTAGTTATTCCAATGAAAACTGAGACTGTACGAACAAAATGGAAGGGCTATCCTAGTGAATCCCATCGATAAGCAGTAGTTTTCCAGTATTATAGTACTCTTTCCGGTAATAAATGCCAGCTATATATAGATAACTATATATTCATGTCCGGAAATGCAAGCCATACAAAACCGCAAATTTTCAGTAATTGCTCGTGCATGTAATGTACATGCATGCTTGTAGTAGTTTAAACTCCGGCAATCGGCTACAGTCGCTCTTGCCAGAGTGGAAAATAACATAGCTAGCTACCAGCTATGATAATTATTATATATAGCTATACACATTAGCCGGCTCAGCTAAATACATCAATTAACAATGGCTATAATAGCTAATATACAACACAACAAACCTAACACTGAAAACAAAACTCGCAACGACATTACAAAGAAAACTGAAGTAGCTACCAAGAGTGTCAAGGTGTCATTTAACTGTATCAGCTGAATATAGGAAGATTGGCAAACTGGGATGGCAAACTAAGAATTCCACCAATGCATGGGTTCAGTAGCTACTCTATGACAAAAAATCTTTGTGAAAAATTAAATTAGCTATAGCGGACAATTCTAGTGTATGATGAAGATGTTAATTCTGGTAGCTATTATGAGTGCCCAAACTCTAATGGTGGGATACAGAAAACAAAACCAGAAATATATATAGCTATACATTGCCATGCACACTGTAAAAAATAAAAGTTAAAACAACCCAAAAATTTGGGTTGTTTTGTCAGAAACTCAGGTAACCCAATGAATTGTTAGATTTGACTACATTAATATCTTGTAATTATAACTTAACAATTAGAAAGTGTATTTAACCAAACACCTGTAATAACAACCCAAATAAGTAAGGGTTATAGTAACTTGTAATGCTAAACAAAAACACCCTGGGTGTAAAAAAGTGTGAGGCCAATCAGAAGCAGCATTGCAAATAGATATGTGCGACCAAAAACTTTGATATCAGTTGAGGCCAAGAAGCTATACTTATCAAACATCTTTTTTACTACTTGAATGACATACAATAGTTTATAGCATATTTTCACAACTATGATTGGCTTTGTCACTTGGCCACCTTTATTAATAATGATGATGTGAAAAAGGTGGCCAAGTGACAAAGCCAATCATAGTTGTGAAAATATGCTATAAACTATTGTATGTCATTCAAGTAGTAAAAAAGATTTTTGATAAGTAGCTTCTTGGCCTTAACTGATATCAAAGTTTTTGGTCGCACATATCTATTTGCAATGCTGCTTCTGATTGGCCTCGCACTTTTTTTACACCCAAAGTGTTTTTGTTTAGCATATCACTATACTTTTTTGGAAGTAAACACATGTTATTACTAGCAAGCAGCATAGAAGTACTGCATGGGCATAACTTGTACTTGCCTAGCACACAATATTGCAATTAAACTTTGAAGCATAATTTTGAAAAACTCAAGCCCGAGATTTTTTTTTAACTTTCACTACAGAGTGATACATCAATATAGATTGTATATCTGAAAGTTTATGCAAATCATTTGAAGGGGGTCCAAGTTATGACAACTATCAACCTGCAGTGTAATAGCCCTTCTCAAATACATTCAAGTGTTTACTTCACACTGATAATAGTATGACAGGTAGAGCATACATAGGAGAAGTGCTGATACAAATTTGGCTGAAATTCATGAAGAAATGAGTGAGTTATTAGACAAACAAGTGAATGTATAAAAGAGAGTTTGAGAAAACTTCCGGGGTTCACGAAAGCTCCTACAAGCCCCCGAAAAAAGTGTGCGATGAAAATAAAAGAAAGAAAGAAAGGAAGAAGAAAAAAACGACTGCCGCGTAAAAATTTTTGTGGTTACAGGAAGGCATTTATAAGGCTGTATCAGAAGAATGGCTGAATCAATGTCTATGAACTTCGGGATATTGATTCTTCAAACAATGAAGGTACTAATTGTCTAGTAAACAGGCGGGAAAGGATGGTTCATCACACAACAGCCGCCATAAAACTCGCAATGGCTGGTACTTAGGAATGGTGGTGCCTATTTCCTCCATTCTCGGTTTGTTCAAGTGATTCTATATAGTAAGAACGTTATGGGTCGGTAATAACTAAGCGATAGCTTTAATGGCGGCTTAGCTATAGAGCTAGCATTTGCGAGTTTGAGGGCGGTGCTACGTGTAAATAACTCACTCAGTGGTCGCATTGCTGTGCTTCTTCTTGGCCTCACGACTCACTATCGTGAGTCTTGATGGTAAAATCAACAACTAAATACAGCCTAAAAATTTTGGTTGTTTTATCAGCATAAAAATCTTGTAATTATAACTCCACAATTAAAAGGTGTATTTAACCGAACAGCTGTAATAACAACCCAAATAAGTAAGGGTTATAGTAACTTGTAATAGTAAAAGCAACAACTAAATAAAAATTAAAACAGCCTAAAAATTTGGGTTGTTTTATCAGAAACTCTGGTAACCCAACAAATTGTTAGATTTAACTACATTAAATTTTTATACTTATAACTCAATAATTAAAAAGTAGTTTTAACCAATCAGCTGTAATAACAACCAAAATAGCTAAGTAATATAGTAGCTAATATAGAATGTTAAAATCAACTACTAGTTGTGGTTGTTATTAAAACCTAATTATGATTATACCAATTAACTGTTGTTCAATGGGTATTACAAACCAAGCTTTGGTTGGAATACCACAACCAATAAACTTGAAGCTTTTAAACCAAAAATGATTGCATTAACTGATTAACTATTATATATAGCTACTTCTAAATTAGTCAAAATGTGCTAAGATTACTGGGTAAAAAATTACAAGTGATAAATAAGCATGTATGCAGTTCAATATAAAAATACCATGCATGTATATGCATATTTAGCTACTTGCAGTGTTCATACAAAAATGAATATACCTGCAAAGTGTATAGCTATATATAGACAATGTGTGCATGATACAGTTATAATATATACGTATATAGTTGTATACATACAGTGTATAAGCAATTCCAAGTTCAAAGAACCATGCATACATGAGCCGGATGAAGCATGCATGCATCTATGAAATACAGACATGCATGACTTAGTTAATAAAATAAAATGTCAACTAACCTATGCATATACACATATAACAGGGTTGCTTTTCTGATGGAGCATGTCTTGCAAACTTTTTGGAATGTCTTATTGCCATCCTGTAATATAAATGGTATCAGTAATATTATGGCCGCTATATATATACTTTCCAACCTAATGATACTATCACAGAAATGCATCCAGTACCATTACAGATACAATAATTAATTATATCGTAATCAATCAATTAATATCACAATATTCTTTCAGTGGTATACAATTTTTCTCTCTCCACATACATGTCACATGTATGCATGCATGAGTTCTCGCCAGAATAAAAAAGTAGAGCAGTAAAATTGTCTCTTCACTACCAACATCAAAGCATATATTCATCATAGCTCTATATCGCTCTTTAGGGAAACCCTGCTGACTTCTCAAATAGAATATTCAACTCTTCTATTAGAATGCTGTGATCTTTAGTGACGTAAATGATGCATGTTACAGTGCATGCATACATGACGGAACCTCTAAATAACATGCAGACACTTTTAGACCAGCTAATTTTGGTGTAACTATACTGGTATAAAGAGACTGTCCTCTTCAAGTAAATGTGGTAGCCAAGGGCTGCAGGCCAGAGTGCAAGTGCAGACGTATATAAGGTATTATCACAATGCACACGTCATACATATGTTACAGTGATGTGCCCAGATATAGGAGAGTGGTGGCTACATGAGTCAACACATTATTAAATTTAGGATCCTTCTCCAGTTCTCAAGATTAAAAGACTGTTCTATTAGAGTAATTCATACATCAATTACAAAGTGAATGCTCTATTAGAGTTATGATGACTGCTCTATTAGAGTATACCGATTTTCCAGTGGTCAGCCAGTTTGGAGTGGTGGTCAATTTATTTGAGTACTGGTCGATGCTGACTACTGTGTGCACATCCTTGACATTGTGCGTTTCATTACCATAGTAACTATACCACTATGATATTTCCATTATCAAATTGAGTTCTTGCTCTATCTATACACAAATTAGAATTATTACTTTTACACAGCTATAGCTGCATGGCTACATAGTTATATAGCTAGCTACGTTGACGCAAAGTCATCAACATGGCAGCTATACGTAGTTAGTTATAGAGCTATATATATGCATGAATCTTACTATTGTCGGTAATTTTAAGGCTCAGAATTTTTCCAAAATGTCTTTAACATTTCTGGCATCATTTTTGACAAATAACCATCTGGTAGCAAAAGTACTTTTCATCAGTGGTAGCAGCACTCGGTCCCTAGGTTTGGGTTTGGTCAATTCTTCCTCAATAGCTTTGTGATGCTGCTGTAAAGTCTCGTCATCTGCTGCTGATTGAGCTGCACTCATCATAACTGGATATCTACGGCTTAAATCATTATGTCCCCTTTTTGGTGTGGGTAGCTATCTCTTCACTGTCATCCGTTGCTTTGATTTTTTTCTTATCTGACTTAATAACATTGCGGATTCTTTCCAGCATTTTGTCTACCCAGGAAGCCTGCATACATAATATATATAATATATATAGTGTCTGTCATAGCTACACTTAGTTATGCATCAATATATAGCTATCATGCACTATAGGCTTGAGCCTATTATGCTCAAAAATTTACCTATTATTCCTTCCCGAACTTCCCAAAAAATTTACCCATTATTCTTAATTTATTCCCAAATCATCACCTATTATTCCTTTATTATTCTTTTAATTTTACTAGATAATATTCAAATATACAAAACTATTATGAAACTAAGCTACTGATGTCCAACGAACAAAGCTATCCTATTGTATTATTTTGTCAATGATTAATCATGCACTGTAAAAATGGTATAGTGAACGTCACTGGAAAATGAAGTGATGCATACAGCCAATGCTGTATGGATGCTAGCATAGTTTGCAGCTTTCTCATATGCAAAAGAAATCAGTTTAGCCACATATATATTTAACTAAGCATCTTGGGAGTATCTCCACAGGCCTACATGTAGAATATGCATCTTAAAAACCTGTATCCATACAATATCAGATGGTTACAAACTATATAACACAATTGTGAAGTTGACTCATGGCAAATTTTACATTGACAAATAGTGCAATTCTATGTCAAACACTAGCTGACTAGGTTAGCTAAAATACACCACAAGATGAATATACGTAAATGGAGGAATATTTTGAAGCAATCACCAATACACAGGTACTGTAGGTATAGGGGCCAGGAGGCAATGGCCACCAGCTCAGTCCAAATTTAAATAGCTACTGTCCATAGGATCAAAATTTTGCGTTAGAAAAATCACTTCTCTATCCCTACAATAGTGCCACCAATACACAGTTGGAGCTGGGAATTTGACAGCAACAAAGCTTCAGTGTTGGAGCCTGGTGTCCACACAAACTATGTTTTTAAGAACCAGCAAACATTGTATACTTGCCAAAATATTGTGCACTATTGTAGAGCCGGTAACCCCACAATATTGAACGCATGAATATTAGCTACCCAAGGAATAAAATATAATCCTCACATAACAAAGTCCGCCGGATAACTTCATTTAAAGCCCACTAATCAAAACCATCCTATTTAGTAATTTCAACATAATTTAGAATGCTTATGCTAAAAAGTGAATAGTTTATACAAATATACCAGACAAATTCAGATATATCGATCTTCTATATAGGGTATTCCATAAAGCGCATATTAAAACATTCAAATATAAAAGATCTTCAGTTTTCAGCTACACAATATATCATAGCTATTTATTTATGCATGCGTAATAATAATTAATGTATCACATGACAAGTATTATACATTTTTTAAGTTCTAGATCCTCCTCTCACAGGAGTACCCTTTCTGAAGGATGCACCACGTTGTTGTTCAGGCTTCTTTTGTTTATTCATGGTGGCAAGCATCAAGGAAATATATGAAGTAAGTAAATCATCCATTTTGTAACCCTGCACGTAAGTGACAACACAACATAAACTGTACACAATGGCTTAGTAGCATCATACCAGTGAAGTTTCACAAAGTAATCTACTACCACGCACAAGATTACCAATTGTCATATGAAAATAATTATTCTCACTACTCCAATTTGATATCTTAGTAAAAGGATAGTTGGCCAGAATATTCTGTCAGATTGAAAACATTTAAGGTAAAACAAAGGAAGCACATGTGCACTATTATGGATCAAACGCACCTTTTTACTAGGATCAATGAGGACAACACCATTCCTGTTGATGGCAATCAACAACAATTCTGGGAATTGTGGTTCAGTTTGTTGCTACAGGGATGCAAGTCAAAAACAATTAATGCCGTGGCCTGTGGTCATACTTGAAACCAGATCGAGTGATTAAGATGAACCAGGTCACTTCCCTGGGTCAAAAAATTCTGGATGACTGTATTCATAATACTCTCTAATATAGAAGTCACATGCACAATAGCATGACTGCTCTGTTAGAGTGCTTTGATCTATTACCAAACTTAGTCTCTCATGTGCAAAAACAGGTCATCCAATTTTATAGTTTGAAGACACATAACTCACTCTGTGAGAAGTAAGCTATAGGAATATATTTAAACACAAGAGAGACTAAGCATAGGACTCTAAGTGATACAAAATTCATAATGCCGCTAGCTCATTCATAAGGGAAATTATGGTTCATTGAATGTGTGTAGATAAATGTGAGATAAGACCTGTTTTATCATATGTACTTGGTCATTACTAGGCATGGTAAAAATCTGGATCATTTAGTGGATCGTCCTGGTCAATGCGTTTGATCCGGTTTCAATGCCATGGAGGCACATGATATGATGTAGCAACATACCTTCACTTCAAAGAAAGCTGATCCAAATGTCGGCCACTTGCAGATGATTTTTAAGAAAGCAACTTTAGCATCATTCTGACTCTTAGCAGTATGCTTGTTGAAGTTAGCTATGATGGCCTAGTATATAGTTTAATAATAGTCACTCTTTATCCTTCAAAATTACCTTTTTCCAGTCATCAGCTGAGAACCCATGACGCTGTAAATCAGCTGGTATAAGCATGCGCAGTAGTTGACTAATATTATTACACAACATGTATAAATGATAATACAATCATTGAGGCTTACGGTATGTTGCTGAATTGGTTCTTTGTGTCTCCAAATCTGACACGATAGATATAGGCACCAAGGTTAGCAGCTTCTTCTTTAGTACATTTGTGGTAGCCTCGCAAGTACTTGGGCAGCTCCTACCATTAGTGGTAATATTAACACTGTGAATAGCTGTATTAATATATATACCTGATGGAAATGAAACATCGTGTCTGCTGTAAGGTCCTTGCCAATTACCGTTGTCAACCAGAGCTTCTTCATGAAATACACCTGGTAACCAATATTACCGGTATTACCTGTGGTGGGGTTATTATAAACTATGGTATAATTTCTTATTAACACACTATCTTTTGGTTGCCGTGCTCTTTTAAGCCATTCTGTCAAATGGCGAACAAAGTCAAAGAAGAAATCTCCTTCTGGAACACTAATAACTATGACAAGTATATCAGTAGATGTTCTATCATTAAAGGTTAAAAGTGAACATGAATATCAACCTTTGTCACTGATCTTCACAAATAAACTGAATCCTTCAGAAGATTTCAATCCTAGTCGTTTAGTGATGTTAATGCAAAAGTCTCTGGAATTTGTACTTGAATCAACTTCAAATGCCTAAACACATGTACAACCAAAGGTTGAGAGGTTGAGTAAATAGAACACGCACCTGGTTAGTATCATCAGGAAAGAACACTTTATGAAATATTTGTGTGGTCTTGCTCTGAATGGCATCTACTTCAACCAAATGTGGTGGGTACTTGCGAGCACCATTTCTAGTAGAATTATATTAACAGCTCCACAAATACAGCACCTGCATCATCATACTTGGTAGCTTTTAGCAGTCGCTGCCTGCAATCAGCTGCCACAGGGAAACGAGCGACCTTGGATTGTAGAAACATGTTAATCTCCTCTAGCAACACATTACTGCAAGGGAAGAGTCCACATGCCATCCACAGTAACTCCCATCCTCTTTCTTCACTGGTCTTCTGTCGGTTTTCTGTAAGCTGTTTAATAATCTGGCAATATACTTCATCCCTTAATGGTTCCTGTATGCAAATTTGTACAGTTAATTATACACAGTCATATGTGCTTTCTTCAAGCTCACGTGGAGTAGTGGATGCTCAAATATTTGATCTGTCAACTCAGTGCTCAGCTGCATCTTCTTTGATGGATAATCACCCATGTATTTCATAATAGGTATCGAGGACAGTCAAGGAATACAATGGTAACATTTAAACTGTTGGTAAAAGGATATCCAAAAATGATTTACCAGCTCTCTGCTGTATCTCTTCAGAATAGTTAGCAATTTTTTTCAACAGTGGTTGTTTGATTGGATCCTGTTGATAAGATCCATAGCAACAGATTTGTACATAGTGGTAGAGTTGTACATAAGTAATATCTTACCCGTGTGAAGGCCCATAAATTATTACAATTAGAGGCACCTCTTGACGGAGTATTTGATAATATACGTTGAGGAGGTGGTAGGAAGAAATCAAAAGAAAAGTGTTCAAGAGTGTGTGGTTTCTCATCAATGTTATCTTTGTTAGCTTCATCCAACACACTCTGCGTAGTAGCAATAATTCTTTCAGCTGATTCTGCAGTCTGCTCGGCAAACAGAACCTACATCGTAGGTTATCAAGCCTAGCGCTTAATTATATTTATATTAGTGATTTTACCAGAACTTCCACTGGAGGTTTTGTTATTGCAGGGAGAACATAAACACATTCAGTTGGAAAATTTCCTTTCTTCTTAGTACGTTCACATTCTCCAAAGCCCCAACCAGTGTTCATGATATCTTCGCCATCTTCTGATTCCAATTGGATCAGATCTCCTTTCTGAAAACTCAAAAATGATGATCCTTCACCTGTAAAAGTACACACACGTAATAGTATAGAATCACATGCAAGTTACATACCAGGGCTTTGATAATCCATCATGGCTATAACAAACTTGGATCTCTTGCGTAACCCATCCAAGAATGCAGTAACAAGATCTTTAATATCTTCTCCATTGGTACTAATAAATGTATACTCTTCTCCCTTGATAGTGGTCATTGTGAAACTTTGGCCTAATCCATGATCAGACCTAACACCGATTAACAGCATCCAATGGACTCCCACACTATACAATGACTGTACCTGCTGCTGGATACATTGGTGATCTCAGGGAAGGAGCATTCCAGTAGTATATGCTCCTGATCATCGACTATGTAAACTCCAGTCCAGTTAACGGCTATGATGACCTCATTCTTTGGAAGAGTGGGACCAGAGAACCAATGAGCCTCATAGAAGCGTGAAAAATGCAAAGGCCAGCGGAGCTTTGAAAAGTTGACAACTTCTTTCTTGATACGAGATTGTTCAACATGATTACGCACATATGGAGCCTACCAAATAGTATATGCAGTAATGTATTTCTATTATAACAATCACTTACTCTTCTGTAAGCATTAACAATCAGTTGTGCCCATTTTTCTGTATTCCCAGCTCCTTGCAAGCATGGATCGGGGATATAGTTAGGTACAAGAGCAACCAAACGTTCAAGGTTCATATCACTGGCATGCTCTACATAGTACTGCTGAGCAGCGAGTTGAACAAGTTCTTCATTCTGGACAAGGATGACTACATTAAGCAATACCAACCACTACAGTGTCTCACCTTATCACAACGATATTCTCCAAACTTTATTCCTCGCACAACCTGTTGATATATTAGGTTTGTACCAATCAGATCTTCAGAAGAATCATGCCAAGGAGCAAATATCTCTTTTCTATAAATTCATGCAGACATAATTTGAAATGCTATAACTAACTATATGTTCACCTAAAGAAAAGCCTCCAGGGTATATTTTTTTCTTGTGCCCCCATCTCTTTAGCATACTGCTCACATTGTGAAATTACATCCATCACATAATGACTTCCACTACCAAGTGACGAGACCTGTAATAATCATATTACATTAGCTACACTGCTACATGTACTATTTTGTATGTTGGTTGAGTGGCTGATGTGTACCTTATCAAATATAGCAATGTACAATGAAAATCCAAATCTATCCTTTAGTCCTATCTTTTCTGCAAGCTGATCGCATAGCTCTTTAGCAGTAGTGGCTGAGTCAGCAAGTAAAGTTTTTGTATTGCCATCCATAAAAGTGATGGAAAGCATAAGAGGCTTCTTCGACTTGGTGGCCTGCAGCAGAAACACAATATCATAATGTCCATGCACCATTGTTACTGATGGTGTTAGTAGCTACCTGTAGTTCCAACCAAGATGGAGGTTGTTGTCTTGTGCCATTGATCATTGTTCTCCTAAGCCTTTCTTCACAGTATGGTGCATATCCTGGTGGTCCTTCACTGATGAAACAGCGAAGGTATTTGATGAACTGAAAAACAGCATTCAATGAAAGAATACTCAAAATATATATACTGTTGCAGCCCCCTGTTATTACTTTGGTTAGTTCCTTCCCACAAAGATAAATACATTGTATTAATTAGATGACATTATAGTACTTTACAAAGTAAGTTTAGCCTGAGATCCAAATTTTATAAGTGGTGAGTAGCTATATACAGATTTATATACGTAGCAACCTTTTCAGAGGGAGAGAAACATCCAACACATAGTGACAGCAATATCCAACCACGAGCATGTGAAGATTTTGATGGGTTCTGTGTGAGCTGTTTACAAATTTGACAGTAGACTTCATCTCTACAGTAATATAATTATAACCAGTGCTTGATATTAATATAGCCTTTATACCTTAAGTCAGGACGAAGAATTCCATTACCAACTATAAATTGCAACTTTTCTAGGTTAGATGTAGGTCTGGCTAAAATCCCTTCACGTATCATGTCAGATATTTCCTATATACATTTAATATGTGTGGATAATTATATAGTTATGATGCGAGTTGATTTTGCCTGTGAGATCTTTGTTTCCTTAATCAGTGTCATAGAGTTCAACCTCTTACTCAGGCTCAAAGTTCTCTCAGTTTTATTAGATGATAACTAATATTATACATTGTATATATATACATGTATGCTTGTATGATATGACCAAAACCTCTGAGGCTGTCCCGTCATCACTAGGCACTCCTTCACGTTTCTTAGACTTTCCACCAAGAGTTGAGTAAAAGTTTTTTGTTAGGCCCCTGCCGCTGCTTTCCTGTCATAGAAAGGATTACTACTATAGTTAAAATTTTAGCAGGTTACCTTTGGTTCTGGCGTAGATGGACCAGAAGGCTTGGGTTCTGGTAGATCATCCATGAAGCAGAATATAGCAGTCCACATTGCAAGAGCAGCCTATAGGATGTATATAATCACTGTTATATAATGCTACAATAATTTAGTTAGCTAACTACCTGTTGGTCGTGATCATTTCTTAATGGTAGCAGTGCCTGTTTCAATGGCTCCCTAATGTAAGATTGAGTAGCTTGACCTTGAAAGTGTGTGACTACAAATTTGTTGAATTTATAGTCAGAAATATCTTCATCGTCCATCTGTAATTTCATGCCATGACATTATGATATTAGCAATTAATAGCTATAGTTATCATGCACATAAATTATCATGCAGAAGTTAGCTGCTTGCCGCGGGGGTTACACTAAAAATATGCATGAAGGGCTAGCTATATAGCATATAGCTATATATAGCTATATATATATAGCTATAGCAGCTATAGCTCAGTAGCTATATATATATAGCTATTTTGGGCCAGCAAATATAGAACAGTGCATGCATGGACAAGCCAAAAACCAACATGGGTAAACTGTGAGTCACAACTAATATTTTTTACAACTATACACATCCATTCAGCCCAGCCCCACGCAACCTGAAGAAAGCAAGTACTTGAGTCCGACGCAGAATTGACGGGCGCCGCGAACTGCACTGTGACTCCCCCGTCGGGGGAATAAGTGGCACCAATTTGATACTCCATCGTCGTGGTTTAACAGCAGGATGCAATGTTTATTGATTCTACCGCAGATATTGAGACATGCTAGGTCTATACTGAAAAACTAAACTTGTGCTGGTGGATTACTGACCGCCGGATGTCGAACGAATCCCAGAGGTCGTGATCATATAGCTAGCTACCTGTAGCATCATATAGCTTGAGCGGCCCGGCGACTGAGTGTACGATTTTAATTCATACTGGCTCGGCGGTGCTAACTCCATATTGTATACCTCAGTGCATGTCGGTCACAGTGTCGCATTTTTATCATCAGTACTGTTGATGACGTAGCTACGTAGCTAGCTACAAAGATATATAAAATATTGCTTACAATTTCAGCCTCTTGTAGCAGTGATTGGTCTCTAATGATAGGTTCCCGGCTGTACGGTACGCCGGCTTCTCAACTGACTTCAGTCTTGTGTCCTCGGAGGTAGCTAGTTAGCTAGCGGAGTGATTCCAAATGATTATCATAAATTTTGAACCAACTGAAGGGCTATCTAGTGATTTTTATTCTACCCTTTCTATCCGTGCCGCATAGTTCAAGTTTCTTGTCCGTAATCTTTCGGAAATTCAAGCCATACATTTCAGTATTTTGATTGTATGTAACTGTTTGCTGTGTGTTGTTTTTGTTGTTTTTGTTATTTTTGTTTTTGTTTTGTTGTATCTGTTTACTTAATTCTATTTTTGTTGTTGTAGCTAAGTTAATATTATTTTTTGTCTATTCACTTATGTTTCACAGGGCACAACTGTAAAACAACATTTGGTTGCTGAGTTGTCTTCCCTGTTAAAATATCAATATCAATATCAATATATATATATCGTATAAGTGTAGAATACTAGCTAATACTCCGAATTTCATACTTCAGTTTATATAGCTATTTATATTGCAAGATCTTTGGTCATGTCACACAGCAGACTGTAATATACTCTAATAGAACAGTCAAAAATTCTATTAAAGCAGTCAGGTTTACACGTATAGGCTACTCTAATAGAGCAGTCAATTATTGGGATTAAACCTTTATGTTACTCTAATAGAACAGTCAGTTATTGAAAGTGATGGGTTCTTAAACATATTTGTGAGAATAATTGTAGAACAATGTACGAATATTGGAGCATATTATAATGAAGGAAATAATGGAAAGAATTTTGAGCATAATTGCCTCAGCCCTACTATTTATAGTGTGCAGCTTAGGCTGTCTGTCTCCATTGCACAAAGCTAATCATGTGTGCACAACACAGTAGTTATAGCCACGTATCTGCAAACAGATGGTCAAGGAATAGGTACACTATCTACCATGATGACTAGTATTATTTATAGTCTCATTTAACTAGCTAGCTACATAAACTGATGTCTCACACGATGCACCATATTTTAGAGCACGTGTGATGACAGTGGTCTAATGGTCTCTAACTGAAGTGAGCTTTCATGAAAACTATGTTTTCTGCACGCTCACTATGGTTCAGAAAGCTATTTAGGGTTAATTTTCCCTTCTGCATGCTGCTACCTATAGTTCAGCAAGCTATCTACTATATGGACCCATAAGAAGGCTAATAATAAAGTCTGTGGACAGTGAGTCAGAACTATCAACTTACACAATTGAATGAAGAAAAAAATCCCAGACCAGTGGTGACTTGAACCACTTGCATCATACAATCTAGGTGAGAGCCAAAGGAGCGACGCAGCTGGGATCTGGAATGTTTTCTACATTCAATGCATGTATATTTAACAGGACTGACTTCTCGTAGATGAAGGGGTTTATCATATACAATATCTCACTAGATATAGGTCTGGATTATAGCTATAAGAACTATATAAACATCTAATCAAGGACTAATAGTGTATTACCTGCATAAAATTACACACATAACTAAGATACATGTGGACCCAAACATTCGAGTATAAAACATCTGCAGTCTTCAGCTACACATATCATACTTTATTTACGTATGCTTAATAAATAATGCATCACATGACAGCAGTTCAACCTAAAATATTGTCACAAATCCAAAGTAGCTACAATATAGCTGGCTTATACAGTATATTATACGTATATGTTAAGTTCTAGTATTTGCGAGATCCTCCTCTCACAGGAGTACCCTTTCTGAAAGATGCACCACGTTGTTGTTCAAGCTTCTTCTGTTTATTCATGGTGACAAGCATCAAGGAAATATATGAAGTAAGTAAATCATCCATTTTGTAACCCTATATAAGTGACAACACAACATGAATTGTACACAATGGCTTAGTAGCATCATACCAGTGAGGTTTCACAAAGTAGTCTACTGCCACGCACAAGATTACCAATTGTCATATGAAAATAATTATTCCCACTACTCCAATTTGATATCTTAGTAAAAGGATAGTTGGCTAGAATATCCTGTCAGATTAAGATAAAACATGCACACGTGCTTTATTGTAGAACAAAACAAACCCTGGTACTAGGATCAATGAGGCTAACACCATTCTTGTTGATAGCAATCAACAACACTTCTGGGAACTGTTGTTCAGTTTGTTGCTACAGGCAAGTAAAACAATGCCATGGAGGCACATGATATGATGTAGCAACATACCTTCACTTCAAAGAAAGCTGATCCAAATGTCGGCCACTTGCAGATGATTTTTAAGAAAGCAACTTTAGCATCATTCTGACTCTTAGCAGTATGCTTGTTGAAATTAGCTATGATGGCCTAGTATAGAGTTTAATAATAGTCACTCTTTATCCTTCACAATTATACTTACCTTCTTCCAGTCATCAGATGAGAACCCATGACGCTGTAAATCAGCTGGTATAAGCATCCGCAGTAGTTTACTAATATTATTACACAACATGTATAAATGATAATACAATCATTGAGGCTTACGGTATGTTGCTGAATTCGTTCTTTGTGTCTCCAAATCTAACACGATAGATATAGGCACCAAGGTTAGCAGCTTCTTCTTTAGTACATTTGTGGTACCCTCGCAGGTACTTGGGCAGCTCCTACCGTTAGTGGTAATATTTACATTGCGACTAGCTGTATTAATATATATACCTGATGGAAATGAAACATCGTGTCTGCTGTAAGGTCCTTGCCAATTACCGTTGTCGACCAGAGTTTCTTCATGAAAAACACCTGGTAACCAATATTACCGGTATTACCTGTAGTGGAGTTTTTATTAAAATTATTGCATAATTTTCCTATTAACAACACACCATCTTTTGGTTGCCGTGCTCTTTTAAGCCATTCCGTCAAATGACGAACAAAATCAAAGAAGAAATCTCCTTCTGGAACACTAATAACTATGACAAGTAGATGTTCAGTAATTAAAGGTTAAATATTTAAGTGAATATCAATCAACCTTTGTCACTGATCTTCACAAACAAACTGAATCCTTCAGAGGATTTCAATCCTAGTCGCTCAGCAATGTTTACACAAAAGTCCCTGGAACGTGTGCTTGAATCAACTTCAAATGCCTATGCACATGTACAACCAAAGGTCAAAAAGATGAGTAGATAGAACTTAAGTCTTTACCCACCTGGTTAGTGTCATCAGGAAAGAACACTTTATGAAATATTTGTGTGGTCTTGCTCTGAATAGCATCTACTTCAACCAAATGTGGTGGATACTTGCGAGCACCATTTCTAGTAGAATTACATTAACAACTGCACAAACACAACACCGGTATCTTCATACTTGGTAGCTTTTAGCAGTCGCTGCCTGCAATCAGCTGCAACAGGGAAACGAGCAACCTTGGATTGTAGAAACATGTTAATCTCCTTGAGCAACACATTACTGCAAGGGAAGAGTCCACATGCTATCCACAGTAACTCCCATCCTCTTTCTTCACTGGTCTTCAGTCGATTTTCTGTAAGCTGTTTAATAATCTGGCAATATACTTCATCCCTTAATGGCTCCTGTACACAGTTAATTATACACAGTCATATGTGCTTTCTTCAAGCTCACATGGAGTAGCGGATGCTCAAATATTTGATCTGTTAACTCAGTGCTCAATCGCATCTTCTTTGATGGGTAATCACCCATGTATTTCATAATAGGTAGAGCACAGTTAAGGAATAAGATGGTAACATTTTAAACTGTTGGAAAAAGGATATCCAAGAATGATTGACAAGCTCTGTGTTGTATCTCTTCAGACTGGTTAGCAATTTTCTTTAACAGTGGTTGTTTGATTGGATCCTATTAACAAAAATTCATTTAACAAAGCTGTACATGCATAATATCTTACCCGTGTGAAAGCCCATGGTTGGTTAGAATCCTTCTTTCTAAAGGCACCTCTTGACAGAGTTTTTGATAATGTACGCTTAGGAGGTGGCAGGAAGAAATCAAAAGAAAAGCGTTCAAGAGTGTGTGGTTTCTCATCAAAGTTATCTTTGTTAGCTTCATCCAACGCACTCTGCGTAGTGGCAATAATTCTTTCAGCTGATTCTACAGTCTGCTCAGCAAACAGAGCCTAAAAATTATAGCTAGGTAACCAAGGTTACTGCTTGTCAATATTATTATACCAGAACTTCCATTGGAGGTTTTGTTATTGCAGGGAGAACATAAACACATTCAGCTGGAAAATCTCCTTTCTTCCTAGTACGTTCGCATTCTCCAAAGCACCAACCAGTGTTCATAATATCTTCACCATCTTCTGATTCCAAATGGATCAGATCTCCTTTCTGAAAACTCAAAAACGAAGATCCTTCACCTGTAAAAGTACACACACGTAATAGTGCAGCATCACATGTAAGTTACATACCAGGGCTTTGATAATCCATCATGGCTATAACAAACTTGGATCTCTTGCGTAACCCATCCAAGAATGCAGTAACAAGATCTTTAATATCTTCTCCATTGGCACTAGTAAATGTATACTCTTCTCCCTTGATAGTGGTCATTGTGAAACTTTGACCCAATCCACGACCAGATCTAATGTAGATTAACAGCATCCAATGGACTCCCACACTATACAATGACTGTACCTGCTGCTGGATACATTGGTGATCTCAGGGAAGGAGCATTCTAGTAGTACGTGTTCCTGATCATCAACGATGTAAACTCCAGTCCAGTTGACAGCTATGATGACCTCATTCTTTGGTAGAGTGGGACCAGAGAACCGATAAGCCTCATAGAAGCGTGAAAAAAGTAATGGCCAGCGGAGCTTTGAAAAGTTGACAACTTCTTCCTTGACACGAGATCGTTCAACGTGATTACGCACATATGGAGCCTAGCAAGTAGATATGTGCAGTAATGTATTTCCATTATAACAATCACTTACTCTTCTGTAAGCGTTAACAATCTGCTGTCCCCATTTTTCTGTAGTTCCAGTTCCTTGCAAGCAGGCATCAGGGATATAGTTATGTACAAGACCAACCAAACGTTCAAGGTTCATATCACTAGCATGCTCTACATAGTACTGCTGAGCAGCGAGTTGAGCAAGTTCTTCATTCTGTGTAAGAGGACTAGCTATGCAATACCAACCACTACAGTGTCTCACCTTATCACAACGATATTCTCCAAACTTTATTCCCCGCACTACCTGTTGATATATTAGGTTTGTACCAATTGGATCTTCAGAAGGATCATGCCAAGGAGCAAATATCTCTTTTCTAAACACAGACATAATCATCAATAGAGCTATAACTATTTTATTGCAGTGTTCACCTAAAGAAAAGTCTCCAAGGTGCATTTCTCTCTTGTGCTCCCATCTCTTTAGCATACTGCTCACATTGTGAAATTGCATCCATCACATGATCTCCTCCACTACCAAGTGACGAGACCTGCAATAATCATATTATATTGTATGTATTATGTATGTATGTATGTATGTATGTATGTATGTATGTATGTATGTATGTATGTATGTATGTATGTATGTATGTATGTATGTATGTATGTATGTATGTATGTATGTATGTATGTATGTATGTAATTGGTTGAGTGGCCGATATGTACCTTGTCAAATAAAGCAATGTACAATGAAAAGCCAAATTTATCTTTCAGTCCTATCTTTTCTGCAAGCTGATCACATAGCTCTTTAGCAGTAGTGGCTGAGTCAGCAAGTAAAGTTTTTGTATTGCCATCCATAAAAGTTATGGGAAGCATAAGAGGCTTCTTTGACTTAGTAGCCTGCAGCAGAAACACAATATCATAATTTCCACCATTGCTACTGATGGTGTTAGTACGTACCTGTAATTCCAACCAAGATGGAGGTTGATGTCTTGTACCATTGATCATTGTTCTCCTAAGCCTTTCTTCACAGTATGGTGCATATCCTGGTGGTCCTTCACTGATGAAACAGCGAAGGTATTTGATGAACTGAAAAACATAAAAATAAATACTTGCTATATGGTACGTATTAATTAATCCAGACTGATATTGGCTTGATAATCAACCACTACACTATGTGCTAGAATTTGTTGGGAGCAGTGTGAGCCAGATAGTGGTCTACTATTTACACATCACAAACACTATCCCATTAGGGACCTGTAAAGGCCTGTTGACAGGGAGTCAGAAATATTGACCTAGTAAACTAAGCATAAAAATCCCAGATCAGTGGTGACTTGAACCCCAGGCATTGTGCATTCTAGGTGACAGCTAAGGGAGCCACACAGCTGGGATCCAGAATATTTTCTGCATTCAGTGTATACTTAACAGATAAGCATAGTTACATACACTGCATTATGAGCACTTCATATTCTTCCGCACTTTACAGTAGTCCTATGCGGCCAGACCACTTTTCGGAGTGGAGAAAAAGCAGTCTGGCCACACAAGACTAATTTTACAAGTGGTGAGTAATGAGTATACTGATTTATGTAGCAACCTTTTCAGAGGGAGAGAAGCATCCAACACACAGTGACAGCAATACCCATCCACGGGCATGTGAAGATTTCGATGGATTCTGTGTGAGCTGTTTGCAAATTTGACAGTAGATTTCATCCCTACAGTAAAATAGTTATAACAAGTGCTTGATGCCTTTACCCTATTACCTTAAGTCAGGACGAAGAATTCCACTACCAATTATAAACTGCAACTTCTCTAGGTTAGATGTAGGTTTGGCTAATATAGGCATTTCCCCTTCTTCGGGCTTTGGAGTTTTCCCTTCACGTATCATATCAGATACTTCCTATACATTTAGTATGTGTAACAAGTGACATAGTAATGATTTTACCTGTGAAATCTTGGATTTCTTCTTCAATGTCATAGAGGCCAACTTCTTACGCAGGCTCATAGTTTTCTTGTCCTCTGCAGCTTTGTTAGGTGATGACTGATGTTAAGATATATACATATAGGGTTGTATGATATGAATAAAAACGTACATCTGAGACTGTCTCGTCATCAGTAGGCACTCCTTCAGGTTTCTTAGACTTTCTACCAAGAGTTGAGTAAATCTTTTTTGCTAGACTTCCGCCACTGCTTTCCTGTGATAGAAAGTATTACCACTAGCTTGACCAAAATATTTTTAGCAGATCACCTTTGGTTCTGGTGTAGGTAGAGCAGGAGGCTTGGGTTCTGGTAGATCACCCATGAAGCGAAGTATAGTTGTCCACATTGCAAGAGCAGCCTATAGGATGTAATCACTAGTTAATGCTACAATAATTTAGTTACCTGTCGGTCAGCATCATTTCTTAATGGCAGCAGTGCCTGTTTCAATGGCCGTCTAACATAAGAATGAGTAGCTTGACCTTGAAAGTATGTGGCTACAAATTTGTTGAATTTATAGTCAGAAATATCTTCATCGTCCATCTGTAAGTTGAACAGCATTATAATCATGTTATCATTACATCCTCATCTCACATCTATATCCATGCCAGGCATTTTAAGTTGTTTATCTTTTTCATCAATTTCTGGCATGTCTTGATGTTGAATTTCTTCAATTTCTCCAAACAATTGTTCAACCTGTGGTATTGTAATTTAACTTTGAGCTCTTGCAGAATACTGCTTACAATTTCAGCCTCTTGTACTGGTTCATCCCTACGCTTTTCAGCTTCTTGTGCCTTTCTTTCAATCTCTTCTTTTTTCCTTTGAGCTTCTAGCTTTTGCTGTTCTTCTCTCTCTCTTTTTTCTTGCTCCAGTTTTTGCATACGTTCCTATAAAGACAATATCTTCTAATAATACAACTTTAATGTATGTACCTTATGCAATCTTTCAGATTCTCTTCTAGCTGCTTCTTCATCAGCCATTTGTTTCCTCAATCTTTCTTCTTCTTCACGACGTATTCTTTCAGCTTCTTCACGTCTTCTTTGCTAATATCAAAAATTTTTACATAGTTATTAGCAAGGGTTACTTTGATGTATGTGTTTTATCACTTCTATATGTTAATTATATCCCATATGTTACTTGTGTGCTCACCTCCTCACGCATTTCTTTAACCTTTCGAATGGCAAGAACTTTCCGGAAACCAGTTTGTAAAATAATGATGCCTCGTAATCTTCGCTTAAAAGCCCTTCTTGTTAGCATTCCACGACAGCGTGTTTGAAATAGGTAAATACGTCTTCTCATTCTGCGATAGTCCCTTGTTAATTTCCTAGCCCTCCAAGTAGCTTGCAAACGAGAAAATCCTAATTTCATCTATGAGTATATAAAAGAGGAATTAATTCTAAAGAAACACATTGCTTAAGACATGCCTTCCTGTATCTTTTTAATGCTTGCTTTCTTCGAACATTCTTCTGAATGATTATACTTGTCCGTTTCAGTTTTTTGAAACGTTGTCTTTGAAAATAACCACGAACTGTTCGTTGGATAATTATCACTTTCTTGGTTAAAGCATCCTCTCTTAGATCTTCCAGATACTGATCATCAGCGTCCTAAGAATTTTCGTTATGATAATCAATGTGCCACAGTGCTAGTTGATATTGGATGCTCACACCTTTATAAACACTTTTGTAACTCCAACTTGCCAGTCTCGATCGCGGAGAATGTGCTTAGCAAGTTTAATGGAATTTGTCTTGGCATCAGCACCTTTGACAACATCAGGTGTCATTTCAGACCAAAGTATCCGATAGCGGTCTACAAACTGCACAAAATCATGGCGAATTGGATAACCAGCACGACGAATTCTAAACATTACAATAATGGTGGCTCAAATCAACCATTGCTAGGTACATATTAATCATACCGTATGGTCTCCATCATTCCTGAATATCTTAACTGACGAGTACACAGCTCTCGGTCATAAAGCTACATATGTTTTAAATTCTACTATCATTTAAAACACAATATCTATTTTATACCAGAGCCTTCTTGTATTCATTTGGTTTGACACATCGGACAAAGAATGGTTGACATGCTTCCAGTGTTTTCATCAGGATATCTAAGGATTTCTTAAACTGAGCACCCAAAGTTGGAGCCTTCTTGCGCGTCTCGGTGGTCTAATACAGAGGTGATTGTAGGACAGTCATTAAAGCATGTTTATTCTTACCATTGCTTTTACACCACTAAAAATTTCTTTAAGAAATGGTGATTTGGTAGTATGCAGCAGATCAATGAGATCAGCACTGAAAGTGTCTCTGTTTTTCTCTAAGAACCCAACACTTTCATAGTACACATCACCAGCAAAGTGATGTATGCCAAATCGTGTGTCAATGGCTGCCTGGGGCTTAATATACAATGGATTACTGGCATGTTGTTTGTGGAGCTTTTGCAACATTGACTGATCTGTACCCTACAATTAATACAAGTATAATATTTAATGATATAAAGCATCTAAAATGCTGACCTTTGGAAATCTACTCTCCTCGTCAATCAATGCAATTATGTTGAGTGGCTTCACTGCAATCATGTCCAATGTCTCTTGGTTGTCTTTGAACTGAATGTGTTGCCACTTGATCTTCTCTTTGTCATACTCCGCTTGTTCCAGTTTGAAGATGTGACGGACAAAAAATTGTTGTAGATTTTCATTGCAGTAGTTAATGCACATTTGTTCAAAGCTTAATAAAACATGACATAGCTAACAGTAATACAGATAAGCAAAAAGATAAGGCACCTGTTTGTTCTGAAATTTTCAAATCCGAAAATATCTAATACTCCAATTGAAAGTCTTTTCTGGAATTTATCCTCTTTTGGTTTGAAAATAGCCTTGTTGATTTTATCCACGATCCAAACAAAAGTTCTTCCATAAATTCCCTTGACAAATGCATCCCTCACGTCTAATGCATCTACTTTCTTGAGAGTAGATACAATAACTTCACCACGTGTGAGTGTGGAGTGAGTGCATAATGCCTTGTCTAATCCCTCTTTAGATACCTTCATGGTAAACACACCACAACATACACTACATTGAAGGCCTAAAAGTGACTAGCTAGCTACTTAACCTGACACACATCTATAGGTATAAGGGTAGGAACTAGGGAACACATAGTAGGACAGGTAAGAACTAGGGACAATAGAGTAGGAGGAGCACCACTTCAATTTGCAAATACATCAATACTCTTTAATAGAGCAGTCAAACAATCTATTAATGCACTCGGTTATAATAAAATGATCTGATAGAATTTAATGTTCACTATAGCTAACAACAGTAATGCTGGTAGCCCCTCCCCAATGGATCCATCCCTGGACAACCTACGTGAAGTAACTCAGCTGCTTTTTTCACAATATCCTGCGTTTTGATAAAGGCTACTGGCAAATTCCTTTCTTCTTTTTCTGCAAGAATTAAAATAGTATAAAACCTTATCTGAAATATTACACTTTTGTTAACCTCCAAACACAAGATTTCCAAGATGCAAAACACAAGCTATCAATTCCCAAATATTTCGCATTTCAGCATCTTCAAACATTAACACTTTCATGGCTCCTCTTATAGTGGCAAACTCAGCGGCATCGTCCATTCCGTCACATGATATGCAGTCTCCCTACAATATACATGATAAAGTACAGCACAGCTAAAATAAGTTACAAGTGACTTGTGTTAGGTAGTAGTAATCATCAGGTTTTGTGAGACCAAGAGCCTTAAGTTGATCTTTTTCCAAACCCCGTAACATTCGGTAAAAAATGTGGTAATTCCGTTCATCTTCCAACTAGAGAATAGTAATTTCACATTCATGGGAGACAAATAGATTGTTTACCTGGTGAACGATCCTTGACTTTTCCAAAAGGTACTGCTCGATTTTAGCACCTTCAATCACACCGTTAACAGTGAAATGAATATCAATGTACTTTCCAAATCGACTGGAATTGTCATTACGAACAGTTTTGGCATTACCAAATGCTGTGTTAATAACAAATAAGATTTTGGTAAGCCAACTGCTTCTATAGCTCCGTACCTTCCATTATGGGATTGGCCTCCAATATCTGCTGTTCAATCCATGAATGTTGACCACTGACGGCAGCTAAAAATTGCAGGATCAATTTGGTAGACTCAGTTTTTCCAGCTCCGCTCTCCCCACTGTTTTGAAAGTGAAAATACTAGTGACTAATAATAAAGTCTACCTGATGATAACGCATTGGTCTCGACCACCTCTTTTCATAAAATAATAGGCGTTATCAGCTATTGCAAATATGTGAGGAGACTCCTCTCCAATCTTTTTGTCTTTGTACTTATTGATATGTTCCTGATCATAAATGGGCAGTAGTGTGTATGGGTTGACTGCCACAAGAATTGATCCAGTAAACGTCTGTAAACACACGAGCTATAATAACAACAGAACTCTACACAACATATGGGCAGCTAACGTATATGTGTTTGTTCTTGTACCGCATGTACAGATTGTGCAAAATTCCAGCTTCATGCAAGTCACCCAGTTTTATCTGTGATATGATATTTGCTAGTAATAGGCAGAGAAAAGTAGA
Organism: Spongia lamella; assembly: GCA_963930835.1. Taxonomy (NCBI): domain Eukaryota; kingdom Metazoa; phylum Porifera; class Demospongiae; order Dictyoceratida; family Spongiidae; genus Spongia; species Spongia lamella. Next base: position 935,689 of record OZ005749.1, read on the forward strand.
GAAATACAGTACCATGTCCTCCACACTCTCTTCACTGGTGATGTGCATTGGCTTAATCTTGGAAGCATTGTGCTGATCCACCCAGTGCTCCTGTGCAACAAAGTTATACACCAATGTCTAACACTTAATCCTAACCTCTCCGTCATCATCAATTAACTGGATTTGTCCAGTATCAGAGAATGTGACAACAGCTCCGATTGGGAGGTCAAACTCACCACCGCTGGTATTATCATACCAAACGTGTTGTCCCTGTAAATAAATAGGGAGATCGTGTTCGTGCTAGAGTAGTGGATAGAAAGTTGTGTACAAACTTTTGTGAGGATGACCATGTTTACGTGGGGTTTACTGAGATGGGCGTGTCAGCGTTGCAACTTACAAATACGCTAGAAATTCCTTACGGTTTAACCTGTAATGATAAGTTAACACAAAATGGACGTCCTGTTATATCACAAGTTTCTTATACTTCATACCTTTCTCAGTCAATCAAAGTAGGAAAGGGTCACCACCACCAACAACAGCCCCACCTTAACCTGTGGGAAATCACGTGAACGAGCACGTGAATTCTTTGTTGCAAAAATATACGGGAACTTGAAGTGATTCATTAATCGCATCCGTTCATTAATTTACCGATTGCAACTGAGAGATTGCAAGTCCAAGGGTCGATCGCTATGCCGTTTAGGAAAACTCTCAGGGACAACGAAAGGGTAAGGATGCTTTACGTTCTGTACATGTAATGTGTTAGTAGATCTTAAGCGAGTGAATTTTAGACTGATCAAAATCCTCAAGTTAAAATTGCCTAGTCATCTCGAAGGTTGTTTTACTTTGCATATAGGCTTTGACAGTCAGTAATGATGGGAGAGTACAGTCATTTGATGGTCCACAGAGGATATTACTGTGGCGTAAACGACTTATCATCCTGCAGAGGATTTCAGCCAGTCAGAAGCAATACATCAGAGTGGAGGAGAGGAACGGAACAATAAAGAATATACCTGGGTGAGTAATTTGTTATATTAAACAAATTATACAGTGTCTGATTTCCTTGAATTCTGTTCAGACCTTGTTACATCTACATTGATCCATTTACTATGAACAATGCTGTGGTGATGGACTCGATATCACTGGATGCTAATGAAGTATTAGTTGTGTATAGTCGTGATCGGTCTACCAACCAGGTCACACGTAAGATCCAGTATGGACCGATGCTGTTTATTCCTAATGCTGATGAGTGGTAGGTGTGGCTTTGTGGGGGTGTGGCTGTGTTATTCATTTCTCATAGGCTGCATGAGTTTGTTTGGCATGGAACCGACCGGCAGAACAAGACACAGAAGATACCGGGTGCTTTGCGGTTTACCAAACTCCGTGTCATCCCAGATCAATTTTACTACAACGTGAGTCATTAATACTATTACTACTACATGACTGTTTTATCACTGCAGATCAAAGATGTAAGTACACACTATTATGTGTAGTATATATCATTAACAATGTCAACATAAGGTAAGGACAAAAGATGATGCTCTTATCACGGTAAAGGTGATGATATTCTTTGAGTTAAGGGATATTGACTTAATGGTAAATGTGTTAGCCAATATGAAGCCATTATTATCTCTTGTGCATGCATAGTTGAACCAGACTACTGATCCTATCGGAGATTTTATAAAGTAAGGACATCCTTATTGTACCCGTCATGATAGTTATGTTACAATACAGTGCCTTGACTGCTGATGTGATTGCATTTGGATCTCAATTGACGTGAGTCAGAACAATTATATTGTGAACTATTGAATATATCGCTCTGCTAGGTTAAAGGAGTTTGTTGACAATACCGGTCAACTGAATATTCTGGATAACTATGCACAGCTAAGGGAACGTAGTAAGGTTATCGGCTATGAAATATCCAAGGTAGTATACAGAGGTTTCCAAAGCAACGATAAGTTACAGGTAACCACAGCTTGTGAATAACAAACATGTTGATCTTGTGATCACAGCGTCTGCTGAGCACTGCAATGGAGCGTCGTACTGCTCTCAGGATTCAGGTAGATGTTAACAAACAGAAATAATATTTTTTACTAAGGAATACTTATTATTAGATGGAATCAGATCATCAAGAACAGGATTTGACTGATGCAAAACTTCAAAACGAGATACATCGAAATGAAATCGGTAAGCAAATTTTCTAGTTTTTGTTTTGTCCATCACACAAGATGGTTTATAGAGCAGAAAATCAAACTGGAGGAAATTAAGCACCAACAGGGACTAGCTAAGTATGCTACTAATATTTTGTAAATACTACTCTATTGGTTGTGCCTATAGGCTGGAGAAAGTGCACAAGCTTCAATTACAAGAGAAAGATTACATGGAGAGACTAAAGAGAAAAAAAACTGAAGAGCAAGCAAAACTTGAGGTAAAGACTTAGCATTAATTCTAATTACATTCACACAATCCTTAAACAGAACAAGAAGAAAACTGATCAACAGAAATTGGAGTTTTTGTCTCAGCTTCATAGCCTGGGGGTCAATGTGACAGAATACTTGATCAGCCAGACCCCCAAGCCCGATCAGGTGATGAGGGTAGTGACAACCGGTACTGGTAACACTTCAGCTGCTCCAACAGTACACATTCATCCATAGTAACATAGTAACGTCTATTCAAATTTTAACTGAGAGTTGGAAATTTATATGTATATTTTTTTCAAAGCATGTAGTATTATTTATTTGGTCTATCCAACAATAGTTGATATACTGTATTACTGCACTAGCTCCATCAGTAGTTTTGCATAATGTACCTGAGTGACCATCGATGTGTCCTGAGTGTTATCTGATCCATCACTTTTACCAGCAGCAGGCTGTACAGCAATGATGCAGAGAGGTCAATATTATTGTTGACATCTTACCATATCATGTGCCGGTGGCTGGGGTACATTCAGTGGATAATCCTTCCAATTAATAAACTGCAGGAAGTCCTTGTAATGAACTACATCATCTTTGTCTTGACAGCTGTGAGAGGTATATTTTAACTATATTGATTACTGATCAATGATCAATAGTAACTATTGATCATTAAACAATGTTGATCAATGATTAACGTTGATCATTATGCTGATTACTGATCAACAGTACTCATTTGTTCTATTGAGTGCTGATCAATGTTGATTATGATCATTGACTTACACCATCATTACACCATCAATAAACTGGTCAGATAAGGGCAGTAGAGCAACATGGCATATGTGTTTGACATTGTCTGCACTGAGTAGTCCTGTCCTGTGGGGACCACAATAGCGTGTGAATTATTTTAATACGTGTATGAATGTTGTTACTTATCAGAGTCATGATATTCCAGCATATCTTGTAGCTTGCTGAATGTAGTATAATTTTGTTTCTCCAGATCAGATTGTACCAGTTTGATAACTGATGGGAAAGGCTATTAATATGACCAATTTATTAGATAAACATTACAAATATGATAAACACACCCTTTGGTCTCCATAATTTCTACCCAATGTCATGATCTCATGTTCGTTTAGCAATCCTTCACTTAACTGAATTACCAAGCCTCTGAATTTCACATAAGGTAAGACCTCCAATTTCTCTGGATCATGTTTGGCAAATTTCTCTTTGATGCCTTGTATCCTAGGGATTGCTGGTCCTCTCAGTTTGGCCATTATTAAGTTAACGTTGGAGTGCGGGAATTGTTCACAATATTTCTCCATATACTTAAACACATACTCGTCAGCATCAATTAGAACAAATTTGTGTTTATTAAAATTCACTCTTCCTCCAACATAGAAATCCTGCAACAAATTCTGTAGTGAAAACAGTGAATTATGGTAATATTTTACCTCAGCCTGATAGTAGATGGTTGCATCTTGGGTCTTACTCTTGGCAATTCCGTTTCGCTCCAGAAAACTACCAGCTATAATTCCTAAAGGAATTACGTGATTGCAAAACCTTTGGTATTGACGTAGAGAATACATTAGGTACCTGAGTTTCTCTGAGGTCGTTCAAACACAGCAATAGTGTCATCTGATAGGTAGAAGAAAATAATGAAAGTGCGGTCAATATCTATTGGTCGTGTGGTGTCCAACTTGGCCACAAATCGTAACACATTGCTGTCTAGTCCTTGCCTATAAACATGGCATATAAGAATTATAAGAATCTATATACCTCACCTGTCCTTCCTCATAAACTTGATGAAATCTTTCCTAGGTGGTTTGGGGATCAAGTCAATGCAGTTGGCCAAAGTATCTTCTTCAGAGCCTATCTGAAAGCCTTCAAATGGAGGATGCTCTCTCTTAGAAAGCGAAGGAGTTGGTTGTTTGATCTCCACTTTGTTAAATTGCTCTGTTGAATAAATCCAAGGAGTAGCATGTTTTAATTTGTGTGTTTTAACTGACCTATTCCATATTTAGTCTTATAATACTGTTTGGTGAATTCATCACAATCGCAGAGCAGTACCTTCCTGCCCCACACACTAATCACACCACCCAGTGTGAGGTCAACGTCACCATAGTACCCTGTACTGATAACTCCTGTCTACAGGTGTGGATAATAATGCTTTACTCATGTCAACGCACTGTGCAAACCTTAAGGGAATCTAAAATGTGTCTCCCGCCATGACCCATGGGACCAAATACATTAAGGACTGTTCTCTTCGTTTCCACTCCAGGTTGTTTAAGATTCTCCACTTGTTTGGGAAGCTTTTGACGTTGAAGGAAGACAGGGAATGCATCACGGCCAGAGTTGGGGGCCACCTTTTCAATAATCTCAATCGTGTCATTAGCCAAGAAGTAATGGAGTATTAACACATGTGGATCACCAAACATACTGCATAGATTAAGATCAATACACAGTGTGATGATTAAACTCTTATCCTCACTTATGGCTGTCATCCCATACACAGTAAAACCTCAACACTTGTCGATCATGCTGTAAGAACTGTCTTAGTGTGTCGATTCGTTCATATGGCCTTAAGGGTTGCATTGTAGCCAGTTGCTATGGTTACATACTGCAGATCAAACAAACATGGTTAAAACTACACATTACCTGTGATCGATAAGTTGTAAAAGGATCTTCAGGTAAGTTCTCACTGCTTTTTACTCTGACTCCCAGCTTGCTAAGAAAATTCTGAGTAAACTTATCACAACCCTATTGCGACAATATAACACAGCCCATTTAGTTTATATATACTTACTATAATCTTAAAAGTTCTGGAATAAAGGAATATTTCACTTCCAACATTGAAATGCTCTACAGTATAGAACTGGTCATCATTAGGAGCCGGTAGAGGAATACGGTGTCTTCTAACAAGAGTTCCTGCACATTGTTTATAACAAAACAAGTCTCACATGTTATCTTGGTACCTTGTGGGATCCCAGAGTTCTCCTGTTTTGGTTCAAGCACCTGAATCGTGTCATCCTCCAAATAGAAATAAATTACACATTTTCTGATACGATATCTTTCCTCTCTTCTCTCATGAACTGCTTCTTGAAAATAAGCATCAAATTTTAGCACCTATTTAGAAATCTTATTTTAGATTTTCTACAGCATAAGAAGATATGGTTTACCTGTCTGTCAAAGGCCACCCATGCTGGCTTATTTGAGCCTATTCCTTTTGGGTAAACACTTCCCTTTGGTTTAGGCTTTCCACCGGGCAATGGTTGACCACCTAATGTAGCAGTATATACTGTTAACTACAGTGAGCTGCAGTATCTGACCTATCCCTGATTTGTGCTCGCCTACGAAGTTGTAAACGTCCCCGTTGTAGTCAAACGAATGAGATTTGTGGAATTTATCCCTTCCAAGCTGGATAAGCATAACAAAACACTTATACAAAATCACTAAAACATAAGTAACTCACGTTTTGTGTAAAGTTGTTACCTGGAAGAAATGGCAACGCCATTTTTGTGTTTCATACGGTTGCTATGGAAGCAGGGCCGGCAAACGCCCACTGACTGTTTCATCAGCATTCGGGGTTAGCACGTGAAACGTCTAACGTATTCACTCGAATAAGTTGTATACGTCGTGATGTCGACCTCTCCTAAGGATGAAGTGGTCTGCCCAACAAGAACAGACATGAAAAATTACTGGGAGGTAAATGCCAAGGTAAGAACTAAAGGTTAACGTGATATGTTTCATAGTAACAGTATAATAGCGAGTACAATAAGTTGTCAAGTTATTTATTTTTTTATTTTATTGGCTTTATGGTGTAAGCACACCAAAGGACTGATGGTAACATGTACCAACAACCATAAAGTACATTACATACATAGACAGATTAGACATTTGACACATATACAAGTAGCAAGTTACTATAAATGGTTCAAGTTAGATGTGGGGAGTTTTGATTGATGACATCTTGAACAGGGACACGTATACATTATTAATTATATATGTCCCATAATATCCATTATTATGACATAAATATGACCCTCATTATATAATAGGGCACTAGATATTAGGGGTATACTCCTGATGTAGGGATATGCTTCTAGGAATGGATTTAAAATTTATTGGAAAAGATTTCCTTACCTATAAACAGTAGTCAAAATTTACAGTTTTATAGTATAATAGGCCATACCATCCTTTGTGTATTCCTTTGTGTATTATCAATTTGTCAAATGATGGTTGGCCTACAAATGTGCTTTTAATACGGATAATTTTAAGGTCGCAGGTTTCAGAAATCCCTACCACTCAATGTATGTGTTTGGTAGAGTGCTAATATTGAAGAAATGATGTTGGATGCCAATGCTAGAGTACTGACGCTAACAGATCATCCAGAAGTGATGTCAATATTGCCAAACATGACGGGACTAAATGTCCTGGAGTTGGGAGCAGGAATAGGGTGAACTGATTATGCTAAAAGGTACATTAATATTTTTTACTTCTCCCTAGTCGCTTCACTGGTGATTTAGCTGCCACAGCTGGTCACGTTACTGCTGTGGACTTTATTGAAGAATACATAAAAAAGAATGAAAAGTTGAACGGCTCCAAATATTCAAATATTGACTTCAGATGTGGTGATGCCACCCAAATACAGTTTAATGATGGAGAGTTTGATGTGGTGTTTTCCAACTGGCTTCTTATGTATTTGACTGATACTGAAGTACAATCATTAGCTGTTAATATGCTTAGGTTAGGATAAGATGCACTGATTCTTACTTCTCTAATTGCATCTTATTATTAGATGGGTGAAGCCTGGCGGTTACATTTTCTTTCGAGAATCATGTTTTAGATCTAGTGGCAATATTAAGCCAAACTTCAACCCAACACAATATCGTAGTCCCAGTGTAAGTAAGCCGCCATATTAAGAAATAAATATTTTACATTGTAGTGGCTTGTTAGGCATATCAGGGGTTCTTTGAGACCGCCACCGAGCCTATTGGAGATGGGAGAAGTTATTCGCTGGAGTTTGTTGTTGCTAAAAACATCCATGCTTATGTTGAGCATAAGGGGAATCCCCATCAGATATGTTGGTTGTGGCACAAGATCATCAAGCCAGCCAACGTGGTATCCATGTTCCGTATTTTCCTCGACTCGGAACAGTACAGCTTTGAACGTATCCTGTGCACAGAAAAACTGTTTGGTGGCACGGGCTATGTCTGCCCTAGAGGCCATGAAATCACTAAAGTATGCAATCAATAATAATTATAATACCATATTAGCACCTGATTTTGTTACGGTTTTCATTACAAGGACTTGACTGTACAGCTTCAATTACATTCATCCTGTAAGGTACTGGAGGTTGGTTCAGGTATGGGAGCTGGTGCTGTTTACATGGCTGACGTGAGTTGGCAATTGCATACGTACCAAATTATCGTGCACGATTGTAGACCTTCGGTGCAGATGTGACTGGTGTGGATCTGTCTGTCAACATGAGCCATTTGGCATTTGAAATGCTTGACAAAATCAAGCTAAAAAAGGTTAGTTGTTACATATAACATGCTTGATGCAGGTCAGCTGACAAGCTTCCTAGCAGGTACATTTTGAGATCAGCGACATCATTGCCAGAAATTATCAAGAACAGTCATTCGATGCTATCATCAGCAGAGACACATTAATGCATATTGCTGATAAAAACACTCTCTTCTCAAAACTACATGTTAGTATATATATATAGCATGTGTGTGTGTGCATATATACTTCTCAACAGGCATGGCTTAAACCTAACAGTAGGATTATTATAGCTGATTATTGCCTGGGAAGAACAGAAAGTACTCCGGTTCACAAAAAACACTTAGAAAAAATGAAATACAACTTGGTGTCTCCAGATGAGTATTTGCAGGTTTGAAGTCGTGAGTCAAATTGTTCAGTTAAGAAGAGCATGTGTTCTCCGTAGCTACTCGGATATGCTGGGTTTAGTAATGTTACTAGTACGGACAAGACAACACAGCTAGTACAGTACATTTCTGAAGATTTACAAAAAGCTGAAGAAAACAAAGATAACTTCTTAAAGGTATGCCCATCATACCAAGTGCTATCATGACTTGTTTATCATGTTAGGATTTTAGTGAGGAATGTTTCTGTCAAACTGTGACTGAGTGGAGATGTCAGCTGGACTACTTTAAAAGTGGGTTACAAAGTTGGATACAGTTTTCAGCATGCAAAAACTGATCATGACTGGTATTCATATATATATATATACAAGATGTCTATTTAGCAAACTTGTGCAATATTTCAATTCATTAATTATATTAATCTAACGCATTGTCACAAACTCTTCAGATTGAGTGGGATGGATAGCAATACAGTTGTCAAAATCTTTCTTGGTTGCACCCATCTTTATGGCCACACCAAATCCTTGCAACATCTCGTCTGCTCCTAGTCCTATCATGTGAAGCCCTACAACCTATTAAGGGATCACATGATGACAACAAGAATATACATTAATCATTACCTTCTCGGTGGGGCCAAAAGTCACAAGCTTCATCTTCATTCGAGACTTGTGTGTCACCATCTGGTAGTACATGGGAAGAAACTCAGCTTTGTATGCCTTGATGTTTTCTTTGCCATGTTTTTCAATAGCCTCCTCTGAACACACACACACACACATGCATACATCAGTACAATATTGTTGTGTGGACTGACTTTCTGTTAGGCCAATGGTTCCTATTGGAGGATGACTGAACACAACAGATGGGATATCAGAGTAGTCCAGACGTGAGTCAGGTTGTTTGTCGAACAGACGATGTGCTAGCTTCCTACCAGCAGCGATGGCAACTACACAATACAAATGACTTTGCCAAGTAGCATCCACCTATTTTACAAATCTACACAGATCAAATTGAATGCATGATGTAGTAACAGCAGAAGCCATAAGTGTGCAGACAAAACAAGAAGTCATAATTTGACCTTAGTTACAAGACCACTTTGTCTCATGCATGGCTTTCCTTTCATTTTCAGGTAGGGGAAAGGTATGGTTATCTTACCATAGATTTTCGTGGACCCCAGATTTTCTGATGACAAGCTGAAAAGGAGCATGCACTTATATGCTTAACTTTTGGATCAACATTTCTTTTCAGCTTGTCCTTAGAATTAATGCTTCTCGATATCTATAGGGATTCTACAACACTATGGTACAACCAGGTCCTTCTTTCCTGCTGTAACACTGTACACACGGTAGTTCTTGTGGGTGTTAATATTTTACCAAAGACAAGTCTGAAAGGATTTTAGCATTTAATTTTTCACTGATCATCAAAAAATTGAGTAGAATATTTTCCTTAAGCCACCGCTTCAAGGATTAAAATTCACACACAAAAGCTTTCAACTGCATACATCAAGTACTCTGAACTTGTACATAAACCTATTCATGGGTATACACGTCTCCCATGCTCCTGGCCACCCTGTGGAGTTGAAAGCCACATACCATAGACAGGAAGGGAATCAAGGGATGCAAGTTTTTAGATTCATGGTAAACCAGTCAAGTGTAAGGAATGGCTTAAATGAAACAATGAATACAACTCCAAAATATCAAAAATTTATTGCATATATACATAATAGTAGCAGTAGGTCACTGAGCAGTGAGCACATAACATGTGTGATAATAACATAATTGTTACCTGGTGTTAGTTCAGCTTTTCCACACACATCGCCGAGTGCATAAATGCCTTCTACATTGGTGTCTTGAAGCTGAAAGAAGAGAAATGTTAAGCTGATAAAATGATACTAGAGAATATAAACTACCTCATTAACAACAATGTGACCACTTGGTTTGACTTTTACTCCCTAGAGACAGAGGGCAAATTGCTATTTAAAGTAAAGAATATTTACACGTACAGCAATGTCAAGGCCGAGGTCGCTGGTGTTGGGAACCCTACCAATGGCGTACAGCACACAGTTGACTCCAGTAAGAATGGTATCACCACACAATTGGACAGTCATTGTTTCACCTTCCTTAGTGATACTCTGTACCTGCAATGATGTAATGATGAAGTCACTCCCAGTCACGTGATCTCTTACCCCACAATTGCTAATCAAATTGACACCAGCAGACTTCAATTCCTCGGTGAGACTCTCACCTATCATACTGTCAAATCTCCGAAGCACCTATAAATAATACATCAGGCATACCCTTAATGCGGTCCAGATTTACTCACCGTTTCACCACGGATCAATAGGCTCACTTTACTGCCAAGTGCATTAAAGATACCAGAGAGCTCCACTGCAATATACCCGGCGCCAACCACAACCACGTTCTTAGGTTGTTGCTCTAGTGCAAAGAACCCATCACTGCTGATTGCATGCTCAATGCCTAGTGTAAGCAAAACAAACGACTTCATATACTCATTCATTCCGTCGTGCCTGGTATATTAGGATCCATTTTAGGATGACCACCAGTTGCTATAAGGATATGTTCCGCTGTGTACTTTTCTCCATTGATTGTTACTTCTCTAGGACCAGTGAACTTGGCATTACCTCTTACCAGTGTTACCTTGTCCTAAAATTGATTACAGGAGACCATACATTGTAACAAGGTTACAGAAATAGCATTAATTGATCATGACACCTTTTCCAAGTTAGCATAATAAATGTCGTTGAGTCTCTTCACATATGCATCCCGCTTCTGCTTCATTGCACTGTTAGAGTAATAAAAATATGCCATGCATATTATCAGTTAGATACGTACTTCCAGTTAAATGAGTGGCTGTCATTTTGGAATTCAAAGCAATAATCCTTGTGGTCCCTGATGTACTCAGCATGCACAGCAGTGTTAAACATCACCTTCATAAAAACTATGCAGGCATGTTAGCAAACGGAAAAGTTCGTTACCTTCTTTGGCACACAGCCAACATTTACCTACACAGCAAAATAAAATACGTTCATCTCATAGTGTTAGCAGAATGCATTAGCATATTTATCCATGCAGGACCATGCCGCCAGCTGACAACACTCACGCAAGTGCCTCCCAATCTTCCGTGTTCTACTACCAAGACTTTAGCGCCGAGGCTGGCAGCTCTCCTTGCGCTGCCCAGACCACCAGACCCGCCACCTATCACTATGTAATCAAAACTTTTCGCCATCACTCGAAGCAAATGGTTCATATGCAGCTGGACACTGGCGCGTTAAATAAAGCTATTGAGAAGTAATTAAAATTTATACTATACTTAAATAATAAATAAATATGCAGTGTATTTATAAATATGCACTATTTAGACTTTTTCTTCAATAATTCTTCCTTGTATTTTTCTATCAGTTCGTGTTCTAGTTTTGGCAATGCTTTCTGATATTTGAGGTATTCCATTGTGAATTCTCCTTTACCCTACAGGAAAATTAAATACAAAATATCATAGCAATAGTAGTGGTCTGGCTATGCAACTGGCAAGACTATAGCAATCAAGCGATAGCAATAGATTGTTACCTGAGTACTTGACCGCAGCTCCGTAGCATATCCAAACATGTCATTGAGAGGTACCTATAGGACCACAGATAGATGATAGCCTAATCCATGGACATGCACCTCAGCATAAATAGTAAAGTATCCTTCTAGAGCATCAGTATTTGTTATCACAGCTCTTCTTCTGTTCAATCCAGCCAACACTGCACCCTGTGGTAAGTAGATATGTCACATACTTGATTTACCTAAGGAAATGCAAAGACAAGGAGACTGGAGAGGCCTTCCAGTTTTTACCATAACTCATTTTCTCCATATGTACTGCTCTAAGGGTACTGATCATTGGATTGGCAAATATTGGCTGCTGATATTTTTAATACCGGCAATCAGTATTTTTAATATTTCTATCAACATTAGTGCATGCACTAATAGGTTTATTCAGTTTACTGCACTGTTGAGTTGTCGCCATGGTTTAAAATGTTCACTAACTGTAAATATGTTACCATTGGTAGAGGTTTGTAACTAGCTACACATCGTACCCATAGACGGGTACGTATCTATAGATACAATGAGTAACACAAAAAGAGCAATTTCTGCCTAATTTTGACACTTCAACTTCTCTGTTGCTATCTGTAATAAGTTTGATGTAAACTAAGACATATTTCTGGACTTTCATTGACAGTCATGTAAAAAGGTAAGTTTTCACTACAGTCACAGTCACATTTATCATCATGATTATCACATCAACACACATTATACTACTCAGCAACCTGAAATTCATCAGGGACGTTGACCTCAACAGCCATTACCGGTTCCAGCAGACATGGCAGTCCATTAGGGAATGCTGTAGGTGAGCATAACAATAACTACCATCAATATGTGACCATGTCAGCTCACAAAAATCATCCAATTTTTTCAAATTTATTTTATTCACGCTCTAGTTATGCTAATTATAACAAAACAGTTTTTTACCACAAAATGCACAATTTAATGGACAATCTTTTGAAGTTTACAGAATGCAAATAACTCTTTTAGAACTGAAGATATTACTAAATATCTAACTAGGTGTAATTTGTATGACATGGTTGATTTTCGCATACTCTGTCGCATATACCCTTTAACCCACCTTGCTTCACTGCTCCAATTGCTGCCAATCGAAATGCCATTTCACTGGAGTCAACAGCGTGATGCGCCCCATCCACGAGTACCATTCTAATGCCCGATATCCTGTGCCCTGTTAGCAAGCCTCTGTCACATGATTCACGTAGCCCCTAATAGTGTGAAGGTACAGTACTACTGTTCCCTCAATAATAAGATAATTTACAGGAATTAGAAAATTCAAAATCATTAGGAAGTATAAGTTAAATAGATGTGGGATTAAGCTTGAGAGTAACACTCAGAAAAACTGCTATAAAATTATATTACTACCGTATAACCTAAATATTTCGAGGGTAAATTTTTTTGCTGATTTGTAAATTTTGCAGCTTGCTGAATAACATTTTCGCAGATAACTGAACTACAGTATTGAATTGCAATGGAGGACAGGGTAAAATTTTCGTGGTTTTTTAACAATCCGTGAAATCAGTGAAAATTTTCACCCTGGAAATATTTAGGCTATACGGCAGTAATATATTCTCACACAAGCTATAACTAATATTAACAAAAAATAAAATGTTTGGTGCATGAGAAACTCAGCGATTTAGAAGTTGACTTGCTAAAAAACTGACCTACAGTGTAGCACATTTGTACTATATACACTCTGAAGTGATCAAGAGGATTTTTCATGATTTCATTGATTTGCCAAAGTTGCATAATTGCTCCAGCATTTGTGAACTGATTCATGCAAAATATCAGTGGACATTTGTTTTCCTATTGTAAATTTATTGACTTCCCGATTGATAATGTAGAGTAAATTTGTCTGGTCAAATGGCAAAGTTGGCCGGAAAATGTCTGATGACTGGCCATTATCATAAGCTCTGAAATATCATCCCGTGAATACAGGGGTTTTCCTAAAAGAGCAGTAGAGCAATGTGGCACTGCTTTGATGTGGTTGAAAAATGATAAATATGCTTTGATGTTGGTGGTAAAGAGACAAGCTAAACAAAAACACCCTGGGTGTAAAAAAAGTGCGAGGCCAATCAGAAGCAGCATTGCAAATAGGTATGTACGACCAAAAACGTTGATATCAGTTGAGGCCAAGAAATTACTTATCAAAAATCTACTTGAATGACATAATAGTTTATAGCATATTGTCACAACTATGATTGACTTTGTCACTTGGCCACCTTCATTAATAATGATGGTGTGAAAAAGGTGGCCAAGTGACAAAGTCAATCATAGTTGTGACAATATGCTATAAACTATTATGTCATTCAAGTAGATTTTTGATAAGTAATTTCTTGGCCTCAACTGATATCAACGTTTTTGGTCGTACATACCTATTTGCAATGCTGCTTCTGATTGGCCTCACACTTTTTTTACACCCAGGGTGTTTTTGTTTAGCATATCACTAGTTTTTTGGAAGTATAAACAGATGTTATTACTAGCAAGCAGCAGAGAAGTACTGCATGGGTATAACTTGTACTTGCCTAGTACACAATATTGCAAATTAAACTTTGAAGCTTAATTTTGAAAAACTCAAGCCCGAGATTTTTTTTTAACTTTCACTACAGAGTGATACATCAATATAGATTGTGTATCTGAAAGTTTATGTAAATCATTCGAAGGGGGTCCAAGTTATGACAACTATCAACCTGCAGTGTAATAGTCCTTCTCAAATACATTCAAGCGTTTACTTCAGATTGATAATAGTATGACAGGTAGAGCATACATAGGAGAAGTGCTGATACAAATTTTGCTGAAATCCATGAAGAAATGAGTGAGTTATTAGACAAACAAGTGAATGTATAAAAAGGGAGTTTGAAAAAAACTTCCGGGGTTCACGAAAGCTCCCGCAAGCCCCCGGTAAAAGTGTGCGATGAAGAAAGAAAGAAAGAAAGAAAAAAAAAACGACTGCCGTGTAAAATTTTTTGTGGTCACAGGAAGGCATTTATAAGGCTGTATCGGAAGAATGGCTGAATAGATTTCTACGAAGTTCGGGATATTGATTCTTCAAACAATGAAGGTACTAATTGTCTAGTAAACGGGCGAATTGGGCGGGAAAGGATGGTTCGTCGTGCGTAGTCGCACAATGGGCGCCATAAAATTCGCAATGGCTGGTACTTAGGAATGGTGGCGCCTATTTCCTCCATTCTCGGTTTGTTGATTCTATATAGTAAGAACGTTGTGGGTCGGTAATAACTAAGCGATAGCTTTAATGGCAGCTTAGTTAGAGCGTTTGCGAGTTTTAGGGCGGTGCTACGTGTAAATAACTCACTCAGTGGTCGCGTTGCTGTGCTTCTTCTTGGCCTCGCGACTCACTATCGTGAGTCTTGATTTTAGCTATAGTTTTTCATTCTCTGGGGAAAACCCTACCTTATATGGCATAATGTACTTAACAAGGCAAATAAACATCAAGCCACACCTTCTCAATTGCAGGCATGTAATTCTTTGGTATGTTCATGCCAATGGTCTGATCCACAAACTCCACCCTAGTGTAGTGTTCAGCATCCAATGGCTACAGTTTGAGGGAGAAGTAACAATTGTACAGCATGACTGATGAGGAAACTGACAATAAACTCTCCTTCAATCCTTCCATATTGGCCAGCACCTCCACTCTGCTTCTTGTGCAAGTAGTTGAACCTGTAATATTTCATAACTAGTATCACACGCTTCATTATATTGTCTTGCGTATGTTGAAACGTTTATCTCATATAAGTGAATAAGGATTCATTACATAACCCACAATGTATTACGTCATGTTTCAAAACTACTGGTAATATAATTGTAATAGCTATTTGGTGCATTGGACATTATAAGGATATAGGTATCACGTTACCTTACTAATACTACAACAACTACCACTACTACTTAATACAAAAACAGTTACTACAACACAACAGTTACTAGCTAACGAAATAAATTTCATACTTTATTGGCTGCTGGATGGTCTCCCTGAAAGCAACTTTTGGTTTGCCAGTCTTACACGGACAATTATATTCAGTACGCATTCTCTGGATGCACATATGCATACACACATCACCACAGAACACTAATCAATTACTTCTGCATATATCTCTAAATGAAGCTCTCCCATTCCTGAAATGATTGTCTATATACAGACAAGGGATATGGTCAGCTTGTGATGTGGTTGATGTCCATGTTACCTCCTTGCTTTCATCTTCATAGTGTACTTTAAAGGTAGGGTCCTCTCTCTGAAATCTGTTGATACCCTTAGAGAATTTTTCAAGATCATTCTATGAGTAGTGGTATATATAGTGACTCAAGATATTACATATGTCAATTATACTACCGAACTCTCAGGCTGAATGGAAAGAGAGATCACAGGATCTGGGACATGCATTGACTCCTATAAAATAATAAGGAATATAGTGTGTGTGTGTACACACACAGACATACATGTATACGCACATTCACAGAACACACTCACACGTAGACACGTAGACACGCACACACACACACACACACACACACACACACACACACACACACACACACACACACACACACACACACACACACACACACACACACACACACACACACACACACACACACACACACACACACACACACACACACACACACACACACACACACACACACACACACACACACACCATACCATTGTAAGAGAACTAGTTTTAGAGTAACTGAAGGAATCACCAGAGTTGCACTCAATACCAAACATTGCACAAATGTCACCAGCTCTGGCCTCACTTATTTCCTTCAGTAAACAAAACATGTTAAACTCTATGTATCTATGATGAATATATACGTACCTCCATCTTGTTGCTATGCATTCTGACAAGCCGTGACAATCTTATCTTTTTCTTACTCCTTGTATTCACCATAGTGTCTCCACGTTTGATCATACCCTGGTATATTCTCATGTACGTCAACTGTCCATACTTCCCTGCCTACAGTAGATACACACAGTAACGTACTGTATTCACTACATAGGAGTTGTTTTACCTCTAGTTTGAATGCAAGTCCCAAAAATGGATGTGAACCATCTCTTGCTGGGCTAAGAAGGACCTTTTCTTCTTCTCTGTATGCATGAGGGTCAGATGTAATGGGTAATGCGGTACATGTGTGTGTGTGTTTGTGTGTGTGCATATGGTGTGTAGTGTGTATTGTGTGTGTAGTGTGTATTGTGTGTATTGTGTGTGTGTGTGTGTGTGTGTGTGCGTGTGTGTGTGTGTGTGTGTGTGTGTGTGTGTGCGTACTTTTCTGTGTCCAGTGCATAATTGGAGACTTCTGATGGATTGGGAAGATAAGATACCACAGCATCCAGCAGTGGCTACAGTAAGACAATCATCTAACACTACACTACACACATGTAAATGCACATGTACACTATGTGTAACACACACACGCACGCACGCACGCACGCACGCACGCACGCACGCACGCACGCACGCACGCACGCACGCACGCACGCACGCACGCACGCACGCACGCACGCACGCACGCACGCACGCACGCACGCACGCACGCACACACACACACACACACACACACACACACACACACACACACTACAGACCTGTACACCTTTGTTCTTCAATGCAGAGCCCATCAGCACTGGAGTAAATAGTCTCTTGATAGTGGCCCTTCTGATGGCAGCCTATGCCATTACATATTGCAAATACGTTATACATACCAACTGTACTAAATTATACCATTAGTTCTTCAGTTGTTGGTAGTTTATCTTCAAGAAATATTTCACCAAGCTTATCATCCACATTGGCCACCATCTCTAACATGTGATACCAATTGTTAATACATTGCATGACATTTGTTAGGCTCAGTCAGGGGCGTAGGAAGTACTCCACAATGGGGAGGGGGAGGGGGTGCAATAACTTATCAGGACACATTTGTATGGAGATAAACTACATTTCTATGGAGTGACTGGAGGAACGTGCTCCCCCCGTCGGCTATGTCAGTGTATGTAATTCTTGTGTAACTCATGTGGTTCTTGGTATTTATAATTCATGTGTTTCTTATATAATTCTTGTATAATTCATGTATTTCTTGTATAATTCATGTATTTCTTGTATAATTCATATATTTTTGTATAATTTATGTGTTTCTTATATAATTCTTGTATAATTCATGTACAAATATTGTTTTTAAATGATTCGTGTCTCTACAAAGCACTCTTACCAATTAATTCCATCTGCTTGGTGTTTGCTAGATCTTTGAACTCCTTTGGCACCTCAGCCTCTCGTATAGTGGTTCTATCAGTAGAGAAACAGCATAATAATCACAGATGGATGTTAAGTTCTACTGACCCTAATTCTCCTTCAAAGTAGATGGCCTTATTCCTCATGACGTCTATCACTCCTTTGTGTTCGGACTGTAGGCCAATGGGGATTTGCAGTGCGGCAGCATTGTGGTGTAGTTTGGACCTATTCTAACAGCATCCAGTATTGCACTAACACACAACAAGGGCGTATAGTGGTGTTACCTGAGTTGTGATAACACACGATCAGGATTGGCTCCGATCCTACACACATGAGAAGAAACCATTACATACATAATATCATGATACAGAGGGTTGATCCAAAACACCACAGTAAGCATACTGCTCTTTACCTGTCTAATTTATTGATGAATGCAACGCAAGGAACATCGTATCTTTTCATTTGTCTATTAACTGTTAATGTCTGACTCTACAAAACAGTTGAACATGTTTAATGATACAAGATGATCAATGGCATAACTAAACCATGTAACTACATACCTGTACACCTCCCACACTGCACAGTACTAGCACTGCTCCGTCAAGGACTCGTAGCGACCTCTCAACCTCAATTGTAAAATCTACATGGCCTTTACAACACACAGTAAATACGCACGCACGCACGCACACGCACACACACACACACACACACACACACACACACACACACACACACACACACACACACACACACACAGAGGCACATACACACTCATGCATGCAAGCATGTACATATACACGCACAACACTTACGTACGTAGTATGCAATCTGTCTATCATGACTTACCAGGAGTATCAATAATGTTTATGTTGGTGTCGTTCCAAGATGTGTAAGTAGCAGCTGACTAATAAAGCAAATCCATTTTTTGAGCAGCTACAAACTTTCACTACTGGCCATCTTGCCCATGAAAATTACTGGGTAACTAATTATATAAAACCACAAATTCTATGAAAAGTAGATAAGAAATTTACTTTTGATGAAGAATACAACTTTTTTCATTGGTTTTACTAATATTTCAAAGGTTTCATTGAATTTTTCATAGGTGTCAGTAGTGATGCACAATTATACTAATGTAACATACTTCTATATATGCAAGAAATAAGTCAGTTCAGGTTGTTAGTGTAATTATACAATACCTTTGGGGCTTGATAATAAAAATTTTAAGGTATACTTTCAAGGAAAGAGATTGCTAACTTAAAGAGTACTCCACTGTACATCATAAATATATGATCATTCCAGCCCTGTATATGCACATAATGGAATACACAAACCTGTGACAAACCTGGATAGTGATTCCTCGCTGTCTCTCCAGGTCCATAAAATCCATAGTAGCTCCAACATTGTCTTTACCTTTAACCTATAAAGGAATTAATATCATCCTCAATTTATAATCATGTTGAGTCATGCTTTCACTTCATGCATCTCTGTGATTCTTCCAGTATAGAAGAGTATCCTCTCAGTGAGTGTTGTCTTGCCAGAGTCAATGTGAGCAGAGATGCCAATGTTTCTAATTTTACTAACATCTTGCTAGTGTACAGTGATCACGTGATCGACGCGCATTATATTAAATGAACACCTACATACAGTTAATCCATTGGTGTATGGTCTTGTAGGTGAAAATAACCATGCCTGTGTTATAACAATTAATGATCAAAGTCAATTTAATGCATCAACCTACCTTTTTATGTACAGTGCGCCAAAATGTCAACAGGCGGTTCATGACTTTAAAATAACACACGTGGAACCGACACGTGCTCTTGACCCAATTTGTAAGAATACATCTGGCGGTGAGTGTTCTTTTATCAATAAATATTATCTTGATCGTGTTAGTTTACTTCCTTCGGTGCTATCGTATTACTATCAAACATTCATTGTGCATATTTAGTGTGGTTATAGTTTATATTGTTATAGTTACATTCAGAGACACTGTGTTATCGTACATGTAGATTGCCCCAGTCGCCATGAGTGACAAGCCGTCAGTAAGGTAATCGAAACTGTATACATGTGGTATATGTAGATACTGTACTTCTATAATGGTGTGCTTTATTTGGAATTAGATTGTATACAAAAGGAATTATACTTGGTTACCAGAGGGGTCAACGTAACCAACACCCCAGTACTACCCTAGTAAAGATTGAAGGGGTGGATAAACGAAATGAAACGGATTTTTATTTGGGTAAAAGAATAGCTTTCTTGTACCGGGCAAAGAAGAAGGTGAAAAAGCATGGAGATACCACAGCTAGCAAATATAGAGTATTATGGGGTAGAGTGACCAGGCCACATGGTAACGGTGGTGTTGTGAGGGCAAAATTTAAGAGAAATGTGACACCAAAATCATTTGGTGCAACAGTACGAGTGGTAAGTATTCATTATATCATTGAGTAATACCATTATCTTGTTTTCCTCATAGATGTTGTATCCATCAAGAATTTAACACAAGTAACTGAAGTTACAGTATCTTGCAAACAAAATTAATTAAAACTGATGTCGCATGATAGCATAGCGCGTTATTATTTAGGAGGCTCATAAAAAGTTCGGCTAGCACGTGACATGTTTAAAGGCAAGCATGGATTAATCGTGTAATGCACGTGAAAAGAGCTTAGATTTTGATGTATCGTTCAGTAGTATTGTCGAGGTGGCGGCGTTAAGGACAAGAATTCGTGGGGAAGCTACGGATGAATTTTCAATGGCGGCGATTGGAACAGCACAACCTTTTATTCTTGGTGGCATCGCCTCGTTAACTGCAGAATGCGGTACGTTGTAAGAATTAACATGTAAAAAAGAGAATGATGTGCGCGAAGTGTAGAGCAATTGTCGAATGCTCAATTTTTCATACAGGGACATTTCCAATAGATACTACAAAGATAAGGCTACAACTACAAGGACAGGTCCATGATAGTGTACATAGACATGCTCGCTATAGAGGCATGTTTCATGCTTTCACAAGAATCGCCCACGAGGAAGGTTTTGGAGCATTATACAAGGGGTATCTTGTATTGCAACTACATTGTGGTAGTTAGTATCTGGGGATTTTATTATTTAGCATTGCACCAGCGCTACTACGTCAAGCCTCCTATGGTACTCTAAAGATGGGGTTGTACCAGAGATTTAAGAGATTATTGTCGCCTCATCATAACAAAGGTTTATTGTTGAAGGAATACTGTAATGTGTGATATGTAGTGGTTGCGTATATAGAGGGGAGTCTACCAACAAATGTATTGGCTGGAATGTTGGCAGGAGTCATGTCTTCCAGTGTAGCAAATCCCACTGATTTATTGAAGGTAAGTGACTAATTGAAAATACTGTAATAAAAGTCCAATTAGCAATGATTTCATGCTACCAAGAGTTCAACTCTTGATGCTACCATGATGTGGTATGCTATTGAACCTAATATCAATTGAGGCCCATCTGTTTTACTACTGATCTAATATTTTGTATTCCCCAAAGGACTTGAGATCATTACTGAAAGGTTTTTGTTGGACATACAAATTTTCTGAAATATCACATGTCTTCATAATAATAGTTATGTAACTGTTAATACAGAAACTCTTTATGCAAGTCAGTATTCATTCAACAGAATTAGCAATTTAACAAATGTCTAATCCTCTGAAATTAGCCTTAAAATTTAGCTTACTTAGGCGTCTCGCTACTACAAAGGTGATTGATTTTGTAGATCTTCTGAGTAAGTTCTGAAACTTGCAGTACTGCCAGTATCATGTGAGAGATGATGCATGGTGGATATATGGAAGACATGTCCGGTGTTTAAGCAATGATTAACAACAATACCCAGGATTTTATTACTCATGGAGAGGTAGAGATGTAGGGAACATGCTTATGTGCATGCTACAAGTACAACTTGTTAGCCATATGCTGTTTTGAACAAAATGTTTGATGAACTGTTTGTGACTTACCTCCTTGTAATTTTATGGCTTGTAGTACTACACACATTACTCTTTTAAATGTTGTACAGAGACTGGTGATGGGTTAGTAACAGTGCTACCTTTGTTATATCATATAAGGTGGGCTTCTACTTCTTTGTCTGCATCTTACCATTTATAAACTGCAGGGAATGTCTTGTATCATATATTAATGCTTGTTGAGTTCTTGTTATGTTTATGTTGTGTTGCCAAAATGTTTTAAAATAATATGTGTCTGTGTGTTTAGGTGAGGATGCAAGCAGCCAATGCTGCTCAGCCTACCAGACTGTGGATGGCATTTCTTATGGTGTACAGACAAGAGGGCCTACGAGGCTTGTACAGGGTAACAACTACAGTTAATGTTACACAGTATTGCATAGTTGATCCTTTTTACAGGGGGTCGGCCCCACCGCTCAGCGGGCAGCTGTTCTTGTAGGCGTCCTGATGCCTACGTATGATCTGACAAAAACTTTGATCATAAAATATCACATTATGGGCGATCACATTGGCACACATTTTTGGTAAAATAATATAATGTTGATAGCTAGCATGAGTGACTACTGTACCTTTTGTTAAATATCTAGTGCTGGTTTTATTGCTGGATTGTTATCAACAATAGCTTCAAATCCAATTGATGTTGTAAAGGTAGGGATTTTAAGTAAAACATGTAAGGATTGATTACGTTACATTGCATTAGACTCGCATGATGAACCAAAGACTTGCAATGGCTGGACAGAAACTTGTTGAGTGTGAACAACGTGTTTACAGGAATTCACTGGATTGTTTATTATCAGTAAGAGGATGTTAATATACCCAAAAATTGTGCTTAATTGTCCATTGCACTTTAGACATTAAGAACTGAAGGATTACCTGCTCTGTACAAAGGCTTCATTCCCTCCTACCTGAGAATGGGTCCATGGAATATTATTGTATCCTTTTTTAGTGAAGTTCATTCTGAGGTTTTCTTAACCAGTTTTTAGTTTTTTGTAACATACGAGGGACTAACAAACACATTTGGATTTTAACTATGTGAATACCACTGTACTCCTTAATACATATTTATTTTCACTTGCCTATTTTTGGGCTGTGAACTCTGTAGAAGCTTACGTGTTGTGAGCCATTATTTTGAGATTACTTGTAATCGTACCAGCCATGCATCTAATGTATTGCATTAAATGTTCCATGCTCTGGTGTGGTGTGGTGTTGTGTATGTACAGTTGTGTGTATGTCAATTTTTCATGTTCTCAAGTTGATGAAGATATCAAATGTTTGTGTGAAACTTCCACGTTTGTTAAGATAGAAATTTAGTGGATACCCATGAACCTTGACTGCTAGTTGTGGGTCTGAATCTGTTCTATGTCCTCTGCGATGAACTGCTTGCAAAGGAACGTCAAACTCTCGTGTTGAGCCCAATGGAGTAAAAGTGGTAAACCTAACTTTCATCTGGTGCACTGTCTCTATTGTCTTGTGGCCTTCCACTATTGGACGAATAAGCTCCAGTCTCTTCACAGACCGCAGGCAGTACATGTTAGCAATTACTGCAAAGAACACTCCAGAAAACAGAGACACCACAGTGGCTGTCATGCGCCATCTACGGAACAATTTCTTGTCAGTTTTACCTAGCTTGTCATAAGCATAGTATGAAAGGTAACTCCATGTTACCAATTGAATGACTGATGCGCCTCCCATGAGCATGTAGAACCATGGTCGTGTTGACTGCTTCTCATACATCAGTATAGTCCGATGTTGTCCAGCAGCATATAGTCTTCTGCATATTAACTGCAGCATAATTGCTTGTGTTTAAAACTCCAGTATGTATTTCTATAAACGAGTCCCGAATATACCCAACAGGTCCTGCCGATTTAGTATGCAGCACATCTGCAAAGTGCAACTAACGCATAGGTTACTGTATCAGCATACTGACTTACACGTCGCGTGATGTCAGCTATTGTGATGCTATTTATCGCGCATTATTTTTGTCACGTGCTGAGCCTTTGACAAAATGGTGGATAACCAGATCTTTGTTGGAAGATTACCAAAGCATACCCGCAATAGGGATTTGGAGGATATTTTCTATCCATACGGAAAGTTAACACGATGCGAAGTGAAGCAAGGTAAGAGTATTTTGTTTTATGAATAAATTTTTAATACCGCCATTTTTTTGTTTTTATCCTTCAAATATCTTTACAGGCATGAGATTAGGTAAGAAAATGATAATTTTTGAAAAGGTAATATCACTTTTCTCTAGCATATGGGTTCGTTGAGTTTGAAGATCGTAGAGATGCGGAGGTTAGTATTGAATAAATTATATAAGAAATAACTGCTTACATGACAGTTTTCTGTTCTACCTAAGACTCATTTTAAGCCTATTCTTTGTATATCAAAACCTAGTGTAACCTTTAATGCCTGTTTAAGAATTTGGCATCTCCATTGATTGCCAAATTACCCGCCAAATTATGACTTCAGCTTCAAGGTTTAAATCTGAAAAATACAGATTTCCTATTAGCCATGTACTCAAGATATAAATATCATGTGTTTATCACTTAGTGGTAAGGTTGTATTCATAAAATTGCCTATAGGTGAGGACTATATTACATGTAAGTAAAGTAATGAAGTTGATTTCACAATTCTTGAAAAATCAATAACTGCCATAAATAATCCTGTAGAGTTGGGTTTCATAGAGTTCAGTTTCGTGGGTTCTAGAGTTATTGATTTTTCAAGAATAATGAAATCAGCAGTAGACAGTAAGGGAAGTTGATGTATAGTTTAAATTGTTGTATTAAAATATCTAATTGTGGTTAGGAAATTCATTTATTCTGAAAAATGTCAAATTTTATTCATGGGCCAGTGTATGTGTGCTATTGCATGTTCCATAATTCTTAAGATGGGATGAATTTTATGTCTAGTGTTTTCATTTGTATGTCTACCAAACTGTTAGCATTGTAATGACGATAACACATTGCCTTTGCCGATCGATTGCCTGATCGATAGCGCCTGCTGTTTGATTAGAGCCTAACTGTTACGCCGATAAGCTAATCATGTTATTGCTAATAACTCTTGATGATACACACCCACCGATGATACTTGTGTTGTAGCTACATGTGACAACCATGTGATGATATGACGAGCTCTCTGGTAGGGGGTGGTAGATGATATGACGAGCTTTCTGGTAGGGGGTGGTAGATAGGAGAGCAGAGGTTCTTTGTGCTTAGGAACAGTGGTGCAGTTCTTGTATGCATGTCTCTTCTTGATGCCATACTGTAGGATGCAATACGGCAGGAGAATGGCAGAGAGTTTATGGGCACCAGAATTGTAGTGGAGTGGTCCAGAGGATACAAGGACAAAAATGGTGGACGAGGAGTAAGATTTGTTGTACAGTAAAATCTCTATAAATACAGACACATGGCAAAATTTTCAAGTTGTCTTTGTTAATGTATCATCTATCTTTTTGTGTTTGTGTTGTTTCCTAGTATGTTCTTTATGAGAGGAGCTAATTTTTCATCTTCTTATAACTGGGAGGTTACATTTTATATTGACATCACTTTTTGTAGTATGATCGTTATGATCGAGATCGCTATGATCGACGCGATCGGCATGACCGAGATGATCGGCATGACCGAGATGATCGGCATGACAGGGGTGGCCGAGATGACAGATATTCACGCCGGTGAGTAATGCAGTTGGTTGGTAACTTAACTAACTAATGGTGGGTGCTTTGCTTTTATAGAAGATCATACTCTCGTTCTCCACCTCGTCATAAGAGGAGTCGCAGGTCCCCATCCCGATCACGTAGCAAGTCATATTCAAGATCAAGATCCAGATCTCCTGTACCAGATAAAAAGTACTATACTGTACAGATACTGTTATACACACTAGGCTATTGATTCATCTTTGCTCCCTTTAGTCGTAGCCACAGCCATGACAGAAGCAGAAGCCGCAGCTGAAAATATGGAAGTACTTGTAACTTTAGCTAATAACCAGAGCAGCTCAAGTAGTTAAATGTTTTGAGTGTTGGATAACCTGATACCATTATTAAAGTGGCTTTCAAGAATGTATGTCATAATAGTGCATGTAATGGGTAGTGGTTACTGGTATGTTGCTATAGTGATCTCCAGTGACCCGTTGTAATGTAGCAGGCTTTAGCTGTTACTATTCCATTCACTCACTGTAATCTATTAACCATTAAGTCAGTCATGCGACAACAGCAATGGAAAGTTGAGTGGCATCTGTGGGATTGCACTGCGCATTTCATTGTTCAGTCATAACTGTATGCACTGAAGTCACTGACTATATATACAGCTAGCCCTAATATACTGCTACTATGTTGTCTGGGAGCAATATAAAGCTTCAAACTGAGTTTTTAAAGCAAGGATGGAATGTGGTTGCTATAGCACTTACTGTAGCTATAATGTGAAGTGGGAGATATAATAGTTAGGTGCTATATACACAGCTATAGTGTAGTAGCTAGGTAACAAATTACAATGTGTTTTCCTTGTAACCATTTAGACACCCTACTTAGGGATGCAGTCATTAATTTTTCATAGAAAATTGAATTTCGTGGAAAATTTTAAATTTAGTGTATAGCTATAGCTCTTTGCTATATAGATTAGACACCTTATATGTGTATGGTTGTCAAATAACTATAGCCCAGGATGCATGCAGTGGTTCATAATTTTGCAAATCTATAATTATATAGCTACATGCATGCATGATCATGACTTCAAGTAGACCATAGCTATAGCTATATATGGCTAGCTATAGCTATATATAGCCAGTTGGAAGTTTACACTGGCCATCATGCATGACTGACTAGGCTAAACTGGCTATATTTTTTTTTATAGTTATAGCTACTAGGGCTGCACCAAGTACTGGCATCGATATCGGTATTGGACCAATACCAGCATTTTTTGGTGGTATCGGAATCGGTAAAGCATGTTGATACCCTATATGTACTATTACAATGAATTTCTATAAATATGTTTAGTTAAATGACAACTTCTGATTGCAGACTGTGGAGTGCTTTCATGTATCAGTATCGATACTTGTACTTGTAAATGCATTTAATAGCAGTACTTGGTACTTGAAGTATCGGAATCGGTGCAGCCCTAACTATGCTACAGAGTAAAAGACAGTAAATATATAGCTACAGCTGTGCTATGCTCAGCTGTTCCTCCATGTATCCAAAGCTATTATAGACTCAGGCCTAATAAGGAAACATCTTTATATAGACATTCCTGTATATTAACTGCTTTGGTTGCCTAGCAATCAGTTGCATCAGATGAAGATATAGTGTTTAGTACCATGTCACACGTTATTGCTCTGATCTGGCCTTTCTAGTGTGTGAATGACACCCATGCATAATTTTGCATGCATACACCCAAGCTAACCAGCTAGTTGCTTTTCGAAAAATTTGTGAAGGTACCGGCAGCTGCAGAGCAAAAGGATGCACTAATGAGTTGTGGTACACGTGACCCATGACGTTGCCATAACCACTGAATTATTCACATTTTTTCGTACCACACTCATAGCCTAGGTGAATCATACCACTCATTTTGTGCGTTGTACGTCATACGTGTTGCGGCAAAGACGATGGACCAAGAACATTCGTGGTTCACAACTGAGCTACACGATACATCATGGATCGTCGTGCAAAAGAACACGTTTACGAATTGGTGCAATGATCGTTTGAAAGCTACAGGCGTGAAGATCTCCGATTTGGAGGTAGACCTGCAGGATGGCTTGACGTTAATACAGTTGCTTGAGGTGCTGTCAAAACGGAAGAAACTACCCGGCAGGTATAGCTATATAACTAGCTATCAGCTAAGCTATAAACCATACGCTCGCATGCTGCGCTGTTGCGCGTAGAGCACTGATACAGGTAAATGTACGGGCGCATAGGGGCGGCTCAGATGGCTCTCCATTGACGGAGACCACATAGATATTATGGTAACCACATAGACGATATAATAATACAGACACGGCTAAGTATGGATTGAGGACACCTTTTGGGGGGCCATCATCCCGGCCTCATGCACAACCTTCCCCTGGTACAGTAGAAAAATGCGTGGGAGCATGACCAGGGGCGGAGGAAGCTACTGATAGTTAGGGGGGCCACTTAGCTAAACTCAAGTGATTTTCTATTGCAAAAATTGAATTCCTATGGAGAGTCTTAAAATTTAAGAGGGCCAGGCCACCCCCTACTTCCACAACCTATGAGTATGGACTATAGCCTTAGAATTGTGACTAGCTGTAGAAATGTATATAATTATTGGCAAGGATCACATATTAAAAGTCCCAAGAGACATCTAGCTGTAAGTCGAGGCCTGTAGTAGTTGCAATGGCACTCCCTAACCTTAGCATAATTACAATTTGCAACATAATTACAATTTGTGGTACTGGAGGTCTATACACTCCTCCATGAGTGGTTAACCCTTGATAAACATCCATACCATTCTTTAGTTATTGCATTATAATTAATAAGAAACCATACTATAGAATTTTATTCTGTCAGTAGAGAGGATAAGTGTTTGTGTATGTGGTTGATATTAATAATCACAGACTGAGTGGCAGACTGATGTAATCGTGTTTTTCAAGTTAGGCTGCACATTCTCCATGGATACTGTAGCTGGCTGTGTAGTTGGCAAAGAGTTGTTAGTGTACTACAGTGTGTGCAAACTTCACTGTCTATACAAGCCTGTGTCAAGTGGCCTGCGTGTGTATGTACAGTATATCTGTACATGTATAGACACAATGGAATGCAAACTATAAGGCAATTGTTTGTGGTACTTTGATTCTCTAAGTGTTAGGTATGCATCTGGTTAATGTATTGTTTGTGTGAGGTTGATTGTGATAATTGGCCACAGGCTTTTAGTTGTTAGCAACCACAAAAGGAAATCCATATTCAAGAGTAATATATGTGACCGGCCTGCGAAAATCAACCATGTGAGTGCAAATTACACCCAGTTAGATATTCATGAATATCTTCAGGTCTAAAAGCAGTATTTTTATTCTGTAAGCTTTAAAAGATCTCCCATTAAATTCTGCAGTTGTGGTAAAATATTTAGCGTGTTAGTATAAATGGAGCAAAAGTTATGGTAAGATATATTTGAAAAAACTAGGCGATTTTTGTGCGACTAGATGGTTGATTTTTGCAGACCCGGTCACATCTTACTTATAATAGTGTTAAGTATTGTTTTGGTATCATTCTGGCACTGTGTGTATAGGTATCACAAACGACCACGCATGAAAGCACAGAAGATGGAAAACCTATCAATTGCATTCACCTTCATGTTAGATGTGGAGCACATACCTCTTGTTAACATTGGTAAGCACAAACTGTGTCACTATGGTGATGGTTTATTTTTGTGGATTTGTGGAATTTGTGATTTTATTTATAGACAGGTAAAAGAATTCAAGAGTTAATCACTTTGATGTTACTGTTTTGACCACAATAAAAGAAACCACACAAAGATATCATGCCATATAGTTGTCATTGTAGAATGCATACATGGGAGCCCATATGTTATGTTGTGTAACTATCGCACATTACATATAGTAAATCAAATAACTGATAATTAAGTTATTTAATTATTATACTAAGACATCCTAATAACATGAAGTTGCTACCTGCTACCATAATTTGCAAAGGAGTTTTATTTTCAAATTTTTCACAAAGAGCATGCCTTCTATGAAAATAAGATTTCTACATTAAATCACGTTCCACTATCAATTTGGATTCCTTTACCGTGTTTGGTGCTGCCAGCATGTTTTAAGATATGCAGTTGCTAAATGCTAAGTCCCCATCCCAATGGATTTTTGTCAAAGGTGATACCTACCTTCAAAGGCAATCTCAAAGGAAGCTTAATGAAACTAACATGCAGGCACTTACCTCAAATTTGCTCCAGTACAAAAAGCATTGAAAATGGCCTGCAATCAAGCAGCTATATTTCTATGGTTCTGCGCTCATCTTTGATCTCGTCAAATTACCAATTAATACTATTAGCTAGCGCTACTACAAAAAATTTATTGTGTACGTGGGGATTGTTGTTGGCAATGGAACAGTATGAAAGTTACCATATACGGCAAAACTTTCAAGTGGGAAAACTTTCGTGGTTTTCGCGGTTTTTTGCTCTACCGTGAATCTTTTACGATGAATAGGTTAGCTAGCAATAGAAAAGAAGCTGCTACCGCGAAAGTTTTCCCACTCAAAAGTTTTGCCGTATGCGGTATTAGTTGTTATACGAAAATCTCTGCTTTGAATGTAATCCATTATATGGTATTAAAAGTTTTGCTGTTTGTTTGAACATTATTTTTTCTTGAAAAGTAAAATGGGAACTGAAATCCAGTGGCTCATATTTACTTCTTTAGTGATTTACCCATATTACAATAAGAATTGCTATGCTATACAAATATGTTGCTAAAAATTCAGTTAGTGCTGTTTGCTTTGTTCTGCCAGTTTTAACACCATTTCCTATATATTTGTTACCCTCCTCAATTTGTGAGTAAATTATGATAGAACAAAAGATCTCACCTTAGGTCCTTAGGTTGTACTGTGGTACAACTCAAGGGGGAAGGGAAAATGGCTACCAATTTCTATAATAAAGTAGCCTACTGCAGACCTAATTAGTCTCATGCTTTCCAACTGGAAAAGGGTTTGGCTTCTACTGGTTGTGTCACCTATCAAAAGCTTTCTTTGTACACTATAAACAGCTGGCTGCTGGTGATATCAGGTTTATCACCCTACAAATTTCTTTGATGTATGGCTTCACTGGGAAATAAACATGATTATTATGCCAAAAGTAAATCACAAGTTAACATTTTATCAGGTAACTACACTGTAGTGTGCTCTCCTGGTGTTAGAACAAATAATGGCTTCCCAACCATCCATAAACCTACCAAAAATGTAATGAACAAAATGCCAAAACAAGCATGATAGTCATTTTAGTGACTATCATGATAATTTTTACTATCACAATAATTATATTGAACTATCAATATTATGATTATTGTCCAGTTACTATCACTTTGCCAGTAAGCCTGTGAGAAATAAGCCCGTAAAGTATTAGAAGGTGTTAAAAGTAGTTTTGCATGCATAATATTGCTCAAGATGGTTCATTATACGATGCATTAGCAACTAAATGGGACTTGATGAAATTTTTCATATACATTTCTTCAAGACATATTGATAGCCACTTTTCCTTTTTGACTGAGTAACAGTGTAAGCAAAAACTGGCAACATAGCAGATGTTGGTATATGAAGCAACAGGATGGCTGGAACTT
Source organism: Spongia lamella (assembly GCA_963930835.1). NCBI lineage: Eukaryota > Metazoa > Porifera > Demospongiae > Dictyoceratida > Spongiidae > Spongia > Spongia lamella. The sequence goes on from OZ005749.1 coordinate 967,082, forward strand.
GTCAGTACCAGCCACCCTATCGATCACAACGTCATCATGAGGTTGGCTTCATTTTCACAGGTTATAGCAGTATTCTTACTGCTGCAAAAATTTCATCTGTTGCCATACTTGGTTTAAATACACTACATGTATCTGCACACAGTTGGGCCTGTGTGTAACAAACACTTTGAGAAAGATTTCGTGAATTTTATTACTGGAAATTTTTGATAGAAAATAATTTTATCCCAGCGACTTTTGAAATTTCAAGACGTTGGGAGCTTTCAGTCTTTACCAAGCTTGAATCACTGCATGGTCAGTAATTTATGAAAATATTATCTTTGAAATGCATAGGTGAAGCTGATTTTCCAAATTTTTCACATTTGAAAATTTCTGGCTATATGGTGTAAGATTTGTCATGTTTCTTAAGTAACATCGTATAAGTGTAGTTCAAAAAATTTATGGTCATAGAGAGGTTTAATCTGTTGTGTTCTTAATTTGGAGAGTCCTAAAGAAACTCAGATATTCCACTGTGCTCCCTGATTGTTAAGGGGAGTATCATTATTGAATAATGGGAAATCAGGGAATTTGATAGTTTGTTTTTCTAGATAATGATCAGCGATTTTAAATTTTTATCCAAGTTACTAGACAGTGTCTTTGTCCTAAGCATATATTAGTGCCAAAAATATTGTAGGCAGAGAAAACATTGGTGGATTGGTTTCATAAAACTGGAGATTGATCCAGTGTATGTATTATTAAAGTATTTCAGTAAAACTCCGTATTTGTTTTGATTTTTCATTAAATAGGCTGTTTTAAAAGCATGAAACTACTCACTAAGTACTTTATAAGGTTATTTTTAGTAATATATTAGTTTTGTTAGCAGTGTAATAGGGTACTACACGTGAAGTGATTTTTATTAATGTTCAATTTATTTTGTAACAGCTAGAGCTTGTACAAAAATAATGATGGTAAAACAAATGTTGGTGGATAAAACTTTGGCGGATTGGCTATCAACCACCAAATCCACCAAAATTTTCTCCTGCCAATGTGTTGTACTATACGGTATATCTTTTAGGCTAAGCATTTCACAATTTTAATCTGTGACATTTACATTTGTTAGGACCTTCTGATATTCATAGTGGGTATCTAAAGCTAGTCCTCGGGATGATTTGGCATCTCATTCTGCGATATCAGTTTTGGACTTATGAAGAAGAGAAAAAAACCCCGAGTGCTAGCCCTGCTGTTGAAGGTAAGACTAAAGCTAAACCACCACCATCTAAGGTAAAAGTGTCTATTAAGTCAGTTTTGTTGTATTGGGTGCAATGTTGTCTTCCAAATCTGAAAGTAAAAAATTTTGTCAAAGATTGGAGCGACGGAATTGCTCTGTCTGCTCTAATAGAGCACATGCAGCCAGGATTGATTCCTAGGTATGCAGCTATTAGTCCATCTAATGCATTGGAAAACACGAAAACCGCTATGAGCGTTGCTGAGGATAAATTTGAAATACCACAGGTTATTGATCCGGTACATCTTGTTCAACAACCTGATGAACTATCCATCATGACGTACCTTTCATATTTTTGCAATCCTGGTTCCATAGGAGAAACCTCTCTATTAGTATGGATAAATTCTAAATTGGAGCCTCATTATGTCATCACAAATTTTGTAGCAGACTGGAGTGACGGAAAGGCATTGGCTGGTTTGACTAATGCTATTTCTCCTGGTCTTTGTCCTGATCATGCTTCCCTTAATCCTGATAGTAAAGTGGAAAATATAACACTTGCATTGAAAATTGCTACAACCAGGTTAGGGATAAAGCATTTGTTCAAGGCTGAAGATTTAGCAGATGGAAAGGTTGACAGTTTGTCTATGATGGCATACCTGACACAATTTCGTTTTGCCAAAGTTATCGAAACCCCTGCATCAAAATGTTTTATAGTTAATCCAGATACTACCATGTTGAACGTAACTGAAGTTAGAAATTTTACTGTGAATTGTACTGCTGCTCCCTCTGGTACTGAAATATCTGTTAACGTGACTGGCCCTGCATCAGAACAACGTTGTCAAGTTTCATCATTTGAAAAAGGTATCTACACAATTGCCTTTCAGCCTACCACTGCTGGTAGCTATGAGATAGTGGTCAAGGTCATGGACGAACCCGTTAAAGGGAGTCCCATTAGCATGCAGGTTGATGAGCTTATAGAAATAGAACCAGATATGGTAGAAGAATCTGCTATCTCTTTGGATGATATTGATACTCCTGAGCTGCCACCAATTGAGTGTGACATTTCTTTAGGTAAACCGGTTAGTGGCAAGGTCTACGCTGTAGTGTTTACTCCTAGTGGCCCAGTTGAAGTAGATGTTGAGCAGAAACCCAATGGTACATTTCATATTCGATTTGTGCCCAATCAGGCTGGATCCCATGAATTTACTATATACTTAAATGGTAAGCCAGTTAGCAAACCTATTAAAGTAGATGTCCAATCAACTTCTTGTAAAGTGTTCATGAAACTGGTAACTGCGAGTAGGAATGGTTTTTATGTTGTGGACCAACCAATAGAGCTTGAAGTAAATGCAGCAGATGGAGCTAGTGGTGATGGTCTCACTTGTTATAGTGAACCTGGTACTAATCTTGATGTTGCCATATCAGAGCAAGAAAACAAACACTACTTAGTAGTGCTTAAAGCACCTAAACCTGGCAGCTATGTTGTTCATGTCAAGTGGAATGGCGAGGACCTTTCGTCATCACCTATTGTAATCTCAGTAGCAGAACCTGCAGATCCCCAAAAGGTGAAATGTGAATTGTTAGACAATGTAGAATCAGCCATTACGTTTGATGTGAATACTGCTGAGGCTGGACTAGGAGAAATTACAGCAACCACAACTGGAGAATCCTGTGGTGAATTGAGTACATCAGTGCAACCTGAAGGATTGGATCACTACAGGGTTAGCTTTGTGCCCCCAAGTACAGACATATATACAGTGAATATTTTCTTTGATAAAAAACCAGTTAAAAATTCACCTTTCATTGTCAACACGTATCCAGTTTCATCAGAAAATGTCAAACTGTTATCTAAACCCGAACAATTTTCTAAAACTGTTAGCATGCATTTTAATACCAAACATGCTGGTAATGCAAACATGACTTGTAACTGTCAAGGACAAAAGTGTGGCACAGTACCATGCAGTGTGTCTAAAGACAGTGATTCAACACACACACTAGAATTTTGTCCCTCAGAACCTGATTTATTTACTGTAGAAGTAAAGTGGTCAGGACATCATATACCAGGTTCGCCATTTAAACTTAACTTACAGCCACCAATGGCAGAGAAAGTGGAACTAATAGAACCACCTTTAGGCAGTATTGCATCTGGTGCACCACTCAATATGGTATTTAGTACCAAGGAAGCTGGTGGAGGTCAACTAACGGCTTCTTGCAATGGAGAGAGTTCTGGAGATGTTCCGTGCTCGGTTAAACCACAACCTGACGATAAGTATGAAGTCAGCTTTGTACCTCCTCAACCAGATGTGTACCATGTCGATGTGCTGTGGTCTGGAAAACACGTTCCAGGGTCACCTTACAAAATCAACCTTCTTCCAGCTGATGCTGAAAAAGTGGATATGGTAGCAGAACCAGAGAGTGTGCTTGAATCTGGTGTGCCAATGGATTTAGATTTCGATACATCAGGTGCTGGTGGAGGAAACCTGGAGGCATCCTGTGTTGGTAAGAAAGTGGGTGAAGTAGAAGTTGTGGTGAAGCAAAAGGAAGAAGATAAATACAACGTATCTTTCACTCCACCACAACCAGATCTGTATGAACTGAGCATCAAGTGGGGTGGTAATCATGTCAAAGGGAGTCCTTTTAAGTTGAACATGTTGGGAAATGCAGCGGACAATGTTAAACTGATTGACATTCCTACAAGCACCTTAGAGTCAGGTTCTCCTTTGAGTCTTGGTTTTGATACAAGTGAGGCAGGATTGGGTAAGTTACAAGCAACTTGTGAAGGAGACAAGGTGGGAGATGTTCCATGTGAAGTTAAAGCCAAGGAAAATGACAAGAATAAATATTCTGTATCATTCCTTCCACCTGAAGAAGACGTTTATCATTTATCAGTGAAATGGTGTGGAAAGCATGTAACTGGATCACCATTTAAGCTTAACCTAACGCAACCAATGGCCGATAAAGTTGAATTAGTAGAACCACCTTCAGGCAGTATTGCATCTGGTGCACCACTCAATATGGTATTTAGTACCAAGGAAGCTGGTGGAGGTCAACTAACGGCTTCTTGTAATGGAGAGAGTTCTGGAGATATTCCGTGCTCGGTTAAACCACAACCTGACGATAAGTATGAAGTCAGCTTTGTACCTCCTCAACCAGATGTGTACCATGTCGATGTGCTGTGGTCTGGAAAACACGTTCCAGGGTCACCTTACAAAATCAACCTTCTTCCAGCTGATGCTGAAAAAGTGGATATGGTAGCAGAACCAGAGAGTGTGCTTGAATCTGGTGTGCCAATGGATTTAGATTTCGATACATCAGGTGCTGGTGGAGGAAACCTCCAGGCATCCTGTGTTGGTAAGAAAGTGGGTGAAGTAGAAGTTGTGGTGAAGCAAAAGGAAGAAGATAAATACAACGTATCTTTCACTCCACCACAACCAGATCTGTATGAACTGAGCATCAAGTGGGGTGGTAATCATGTCAAAGGGAGTCCTTTTAAGTTGAACATGTTGGGAAATGCAGCGGACAATGTTAAACTGATTGACATTCCTACAAGCACCTTAGAGTCAGGCTCTCCTTTGAGTCTTGGTTTTGATACAAGCGAAGCAGGATTAGGTAAGTTACAAGCAACTTGTGAAGGAGACAAAGTAGGAGATGTTCCATGTGAAGTCAAACGTAAGGAAGATGACAAAGATAAATATTCTGTATCGTTCCTCCCACCTGAAGAAGACGTATATCGTTTATCAGTGAAGTGGTGTGGAAAGCATGTAACTGGATCACCATTTAAGCTTAACCTAACGCAACCAATGGCCGATAAAGTTGAATTAGTAGAACCACCTTTAGGCAGTATTGCATCTGGTGCACCACTCAATATGGTATTTAGTACCAAGGAAGCTGGTGGAGGTCAACTAACGGCTTCTTGCAATGGAGAGAGTTCTGGAGATGTTCCGTGCTCGGTTAAACCACAACCTGATGATAAGTATGAAGTCAGCTTTGTACCTCCTCAACCAGATGTTTACCATGTCGATGTGCTGTGGTCTGGAAAACACGTTCCAGGGTCACCTTACAAAATCAACCTTCTTCCAGCTGATGCTGAAAAAGTGGATATGGTAGCAGAACCAGAGAGTGTGCTTGAATCTGGTGTGCCAATGGATTTAGATTTCGATACATCAGGTGCTGGTGGAGGAAACCTGGAGGCATCCTGTGTTGGTAAGAAAGTGGGTGAAGTAGAAGTTGTGGTGAAGCAAAAGGAAGAAGATAAATACAACGTATCTTTCACTCCACCACAACCAGATCTGTATGAACTGAGCATCAAGTGGGGTGGTAATCATGTCAAAGGGAGTCCTTTTAAGTTGAACATGTTGGGAAATGCAGCGGACAATGTTAAACTGATTGACATTCCTACAAGCACCTTAGAGTCAGGTTCTCCTTTGAGTCTTGGTTTTGATACAAGCGAAGCAGGATTAGGTAAGTTACAAGCAACTTGTGAAGGAGACAAAGTAGGAGATGTTCCATGTGAAGTCAAACGTAAGGAAGATGACAAAGATAAATATTCTGTATCGTTCCTCCCACCTGAAGAAGACGTATATCGTTTATCAGTGAAGTGGTGTGGAAAGCATGTAACTGGATCACCATTTAAGCTTAACCTAACGCAACCAATGGCCGATAAAGTTGAATTAGTAGAACCACCTTTAGGCAGTATTGCATCTGGTGCACCACTCAATATGGTATTTAGTACCAAGGAAGCTGGTGGAGGTCAACTAACGGCTTCTTGCAATGGAGAGAGTTCTGGAGATGTTCCGTGCTCGGTTAAACCACAACCTGACGATAAGTATGAAGTCAGCTTTGTACCTCCTCAACCAGATGTGTACCATGTCGATGTGCTGTGGTCTGGAAAACACGTTCCAGGGTCACCTTACAAAATCAACCTTCTTCCAGCTGATGCTGAAAAAGTGGATATGGTAGCAGAACCAGAGAGTGTGCTTGAATCTGGTGTGCCAATGGATTTAGATTTCGATACATCAGGTGCTGGTGGAGGAAACCTGGAGGCATCCTGTGTTGGTAAGAAAGTGGGTGAAGTAGAAGTTGTGGTGAAGCAAAAGGAAGAAGATAAATACAACGTATCTCTCACTCCACCACAACCAGATCTGTATGAACTGAGCATCAAGTGGGGTGGTAATCATGTCAAAGGGAGTCCTTTTAAGTTGAACATGTTGGGAAATGCAGCGGACAATGTTAAACTGATTGACATTCCTACAAGCACCTTAGAGTCAGGTTCTCCTTTGAGTCTTGGTTTTGATACAAGCGAAGCAGGATTAGGTAAGTTACAAGCAACTTGTGAAGGAGACAAAGTAGGAGATGTTCCATGTGAAGTCAAACGTAAGGAAGATGACAAAGATAAATATTCTGTATCGTTCCTCCCACCTGAAGAAGACGTATATCGTTTATCAGTGAAGTGGTGTGGAAAGCATGTAACTGGATCACCATTTAAGCTTAACCTAACGCAACCAATGGCCGATAAAGTTGAATTAGTAGAACCACCTTTAGGCAGTATTGCATCTGGTGCACCACTCAATATGGTATTTAGTACCAAGGAAGCTGGTGGAGGTCAACTAACGGCTTCTTGCAATGGAGAGAGTTCTGGAGATGTTCCGTGCTCGGTTAAACCACAACCTGACGATAAGTTTGAAGTCAGCTTTGTACCTCCTCAACCAGATGTGTACCATGTCGATGTGCTGTGGTCTGGAAAACACGTTCCAGGGTCACCTTACAAAATCAACCTTCTTCCAGCTGATGCTGAAAAAGTAGATATGGTAGCAGAACCAGAGAGTGTGCTTGAATCTGGTGTGCCAATGGATTTAGATTTCGATACATCAGGTGCTGGTGGAGGAAACCTCCAGGCATCCTGTGTTGGTAAGAAAGTGGGTGAAGTAGAAGTTGTGGTGAAGCAAAAGGAAGAAGATAAATACAATGTATCTTTCACTCCACCACAACCAGATCTGTATGAACTGAGCATCAAGTGGGGTGGTAATCATGTCAAAGGGAGTCCTTTTAAGTTGAACATGTTGGGAAATGCAGCGGACAATGTTAAACTGATTGACATTCCTACAAGCACCTTAGAGTCAGGTTCTCCTTTGAGTCTTGGTTTTGATACAAGTGAGGCAGGATTGGGTAAGTTACAAGCAACTTGTGAAGGAGACAAGGTGGGAGATGTTCCATGTGAAGTTAAAGCCAAGGAAAATGACAAGAATAAATATTCTGTATCGTTCCTTCCACCTGAAGAAGACGTTTATCATTTATCAGTGAAGTGGTGTGGAAAGCATGTAACTGGGTCACCATTTAAGCTTAACCTAACGCAACCAATGGCCGATAAAGTTGAATTAGTAGAACCACCTTCAGGCAGTATTGCATCTGGTGCACCACTCAATATGGTATTTAGTACCAAGGAAGCTGGTGGAGGTCAACTAACGGCTTCTTGCAATGGAGAGAGTTCTGGAGATGTTCCTTGCTCGGTTAAACCGCAACCTGACGATAAGTATGAAGTCACCTTTGTACCTCCTCAACCAGATGTGTACCATGTCGATGTGCTGTGGTCTGGAAAACATGTTCCAGGGTCACCTTACAAAATCAACCTTCTTCCAGCTGATGCTGAAAAAGTGGATATGGTAGCAGAACCAGAGAGTGTGCTTGAATCTGGTGTGCCAATGGATTTAGATTTTGATACATCAGGTGCTGGTGGAGGAAACCTGGAGGCATCCTGTGTAGGTAACAAAGTGGGTGAAGTGGAAGTTGTGGTGAAGCAAAAGGAAGAAGATAAATACAACGTATCTTTCACTCCACCACAACCAGATCTGTATGAACTGAGCATCAAGTGGGGTGGTAATCATGTCAAAGGGAGTCCTTTTAAGTTGAACATGTTGGGAAATGCAGCGGACAATGTTAAACTGATTGACATTCCTACAAGCACCTTAGAGTCAGGTTCTCCTTTGAGTCTTGGTTTTGATACAAGTGAGGCAGGATTGGGTAAGTTACAAGCAACTTGTGAAGGAGACAAGGTGGGAGATGTTCCATGTGAAGTTAAAGCAAAGAAAAATGACAAGAATAAATATTCTGTATCATTCCTTCCACCTGAAGAAGACGTTTATCATTTATCAGTGAAGTGGTGTGGAAAGCATGTAACTGGGTCACCATTTAAGCTTAACCTAACGCAACCAATGGCCGATAAAGTTGAATTAGTAGAACCACCTTTAGGCAGTATTGCATCTGGTGCACCACTCAATATGGTATTTAGTACCAAGGAAGCTGGTGGAGGTCAACTAACGGCTTCTTGTAATGGAGAGAGTTCTGGAGATATTCCGTGCTCGGTTAAACCAAAACCTGACGATAAGTATGAAGTCAGCTTTGTACCTCCTCAACCAGATGTGTACCATGTCGATGTGCTGTGGTCTGGAAAACACGTTCCAGGGTCACCTTACAAAATCAACCTTCTTCCAGCTGATGCTGAAAAAGTGGATATGGTAGCAGAACCAGAGAGCGTGCTTGAATCTGGTGTGCCAATGGATTTAGATTTCGATACATCAGGTGCTGGTGGAGGAAACCTGGAGGCATCCTGTGTTGGTAAGAAAATGGGTGAAGTAGAAGTTGTGGTGAAGCAAAAGGAAGAAGATAAATACAACGTATCTTTCACTCCACCACAACCAGACCTGTATGAACTGAGCATCAAGTGGGGTGGTAATCATGTCAAAGGGAGTCCTTTTAAGTTGAACATGTTGGGAAATGCAGCGGACAATGTTAAACTGATTGACATTCCTACAAGCACCTTAGAGTCAGGTTCTCCTTTGAGTCTTGGTTTTGATACAAGTGAAGCAGGATTAGGTAAGTTACAAGCAACTTGTAAAGGAGACAAAGTAGGAGATGTTCCATGTGAAGTCAAACGTAAGGAAGATGACAAAGATAAATATTCTGTATCGTTTCTTCCACCTGAAGAAGACATATATCGTTTATCAGTGAAGTGGTGTGGAAAGCATGTAACTGGATCACCATTTAAGCTTAACCTAAAGCAACCAATGGCCGATAAAGTTGTTTTGCTAGAAAAGCCATCTGTTTCTGTAGAAACTGGTGCTCCATTGAGTTTAACTTTTAACATAAATGATGCTGGTTCTGGTCAGTTGGAAGCCACTTGTTTTGGAGAAAATTCTGGAGAGTTACCTTGTACTGTACAAGAAACATCAGAAAATAAATATGAAGTTACCTTTGTTCCTCCAACACCTGATGTGTACTTTGTTCATGTTAAGTGGTCAGGAAAGGATGTTCCAGGATCACCATTCAAGTTTAATTTGCACCCACCTGTTGCAGATAATGTTGCTGTGGCAATACCTGACTATCAGTTGGAAGCCGGAGCTCCTATGGATCTAGACTTTGATGCATTGGATGCTGGTGGTGGAGAATTAGAAGCTGTTTGTGTTGGAAGTAAAGTTGGTGATGTCCCAATCAATGTAGAATTAAAGGAAGATAACAAATATAAAGTTACCTTTACACCACCTGAACAAGATATTTATGAAGTTAGCATTAAGTGGAGTGGGAAACATGTGAAGGGTAGTCCATTTATGATAAACACATTAAATGCTGCTGATAATGTAAAGTTAATTGAAACACCTTCATCAAAAGTGGATAGTGGTTCTCCTTTGAGTCTTGGTTTTGATACCAGTGCAGCAGGATTTGGTAAGTTACAAGCAACTTGTGAAGGAGACAAGGTGGGAGATATTCCATGTGAAGTGAAAGCCAAGGAAGATGACAAGGATAAATATTCTGTATCTTTCATTCCACCTGAAGAAGATGTCTATCACTTATCAGTGAAGTGGTGTGGAAAGCATGTACCTGGCTCACCATTTAAGCTTAACTTAAAGCAACCAATGGCTGACAAAGTGGAATTAGTAGAACCACCTTCGGCTAATATTGCATCTGGTGCACCACTCAATATGGTATTTAGTACCAAAGAGGCTGGTGGTGGACAACTAATTGCTTCTTGTAATGGAGAAAAATCTGGAGAAGTTCCATGTACTGTGAAATCCCAATCAGATAGTAAGTATGCGGTAAGCTTTGTGCCACCACAACTAGATATCTACCATATTAACGTGCAGTGGTCTGGGGAGCATGTTCCAGGATCCCCTTACAAAATAAACTTATTGCCAGCTAATGCAGAAGAAGTTGAAATGGTAGCAGAGTCACAGGATATATTAGAGTCAGGCATGCCCTTGGAATTACACTTTAATACATCGGGTGCAGGTGGTGGAAACTTGGATGCTAATTGTGTTGGCACTAAAGTAGGCGAAGTACCAGTTGTAGTGAAACAAAAGAAAGATGATATATACAATGTATCTTTTACTCCTCCTGAGCCAGATTTGTATAAACTTAACATCTTATGGGGTGGTAAACATGTCAAAGGTAGTCCATTTACAATCAATATGTTGGAAAATGCAGCTGGTAGTGTAAAAGTAGTTGAGTTACCATCAGCCACTGTAGAATCTGACACTCCAGTATGTATAGAACTTGATACCACTGAAGCAGGATTAGGAAAGTTACAAGTGTCTTGCATAGGAGAAAAGGTAGGAGAAGTTTCTTGTGAGGTCCAGCCTAAAGTAGATGAAAGGAACAAATACATTGTTTCATTTGTTCCTCCACAAAAAGATGTTTATCATGTAAGTGTGAAATGGCAAGGAAAAGATGTACCAGGCTCACCATTCATCATTAACATGTTACCACCAGTAGTAGAAAATGTTGTGTTGATGGAAAAATCATTTGCCAATGTGGAAGCTGGTTCTCCAGTAAACCTAACTTTTGACACCAATGATGCAGGGTATGGTAAACTAGAAGCTACTTGTTTTGGCGAAAAAATTGGAGACCTATCTTGTACAGTGCAAGCAATATCAGATAATAAATATGAAGTTAATTTTGTCCCTCCATCACCTGATGTGTATTTTGTTCATGTCAAGTGGTCAGGAAAGCATGTTCCAGGATCACCATTTAAGTTTAACCTACATCCACCTGTTGCAGATAATGTTGAAATGATGGTGTCAGACAACCAATTGAAAGCAGGGGTTCCAATGGATCTTGATTTTGATGCAATTAATGCTGGTGGTGGAGAGCTTGAAGCTACTTGTATTGGAAGCAAAGTCGGTGAAGTACCAATTACTGTAGAAATTAAAGAAGATTACAAATATAAAGTGTCTTTTATTCCACCAGAGCCAGACATGTATGAAGTTAGTATTAAATGGAGTGGAAGGCATGTGAAAGGTAGCCCTTTTAAAATGAACATGTTAAATGCTGCTGATACTATTCGGTTAGTTGAAACACCTTCATCAAAATTAGAGTCAGGTTCTCCTTTATGTCTTGGCTTTGACACAAGTAAGGCAGGTTTTGGTACACTTGAAGCATCCTGTGCAGGTGAGAAAGCAGGAGACATTGTGTGTGAAATTAACGAAAGGGAAGGAGTTGAGGGTAGGTTGATAGTTTCATTTATTCCACCTGAGGAAGATATATATCATTTACATGTAAAGTGGTCAGGGAAGCATGTAAAAGGTTCTCCCTTTAAATTAAGTCTAATACCTCCCATGGCTGAAAGAGTAGTACTAATAGAAAAACCTTCATCTGTTATTCAGTTTGGTTCTCCTTTACGGCTGGGTTTTGATACCAAGGAAGCCGGTGGTGGGCAGCTACTTGCTTCATGCAAAGGGGATAGGGTGGGAGATGTCACCTGTACAGTACGTCGTAAAGCCAATAGCATATATTATGTAAGTTTCGTTCCACTCGAACCAGATGTATATCATGTTACAGTGACATGGGCTGGAGAGGAAGTGCCTGGTTCTCCATTTAGAATTAATCTACTCTCACCAATCATAGAAAATGTTAAAATTTCAACTAAAACGGATAGCGAGTTTAGAGCACAAGCACCAGTAGATCTTCAAGTGAACACAACCGAAGCTGGTGGAGGAAATTTAGATGCAAAATGTGTAGGAAAAAAAGTTGGCGAGGTTCCGGTTGATGTAAATAGTACTAAGGAAGAGCATCATTGCATTACATTTACTCCACCTGAAGCAGATACATATCTGGTCTATGTAAAATGGTCTGGTGTAGAGATTTCTGAATCACCTGTTCAAATAAATGTTTTACCAGTTGATGCCACTCTTGTTAAGTTGTTGGAAAGTCCACCAAGTGATATGGTTCTTGGCGATCCTTGTGAATATGAATTTGATACATCTAATGCAGGAGGAGCTAAACTAATATGCTCTTGTAAAGGGGATAGAATCGGTGAAATTGCTGTAACAGTAAATTCTGTAGACACAAACAAACACAAAGTTAGCTTTAACCCCACGGAGAATGATGTGTACAAAGTAAATGTATTATTTGGTGGTCAAGATGTTCCAGGTTCTCCTTTTGTGCTTAATCTTTCTCCAATTGATATTGATAAGGTTGTTGCCATATGCCCTGTAAAATCTTTTTCGGTAGACATGCCTGTTTCGATAATGCTTCAAACTCGTAATGCTGGAAATGCAAAAGTAACGGCTGAAGCTGAAGGAATTAACTGTGGTGTAGTTCCTGTGAATGTCTCAGAAACATCTGCTGATATGTATGAAGTGAACTTTACTCCAAAATATCCTGACGTGTATCATCTATCAGTGTTCTACGGAAATCAGCACATAAAAGGTTCGCCATTTAAAATCAACACTCTTCCTGCAGATAGTAGCAAAATTGACACATCCAAGCCTGATAGTGCACAGTTGCACTCACCTGTGATACTATCACTTAACTCACTCAATGCTGGCAATGGAAAATTGTCTGCCACTTGTTCTGGTAAAAGATCAGGAAATGTTTCCACAGATATAATAAACAAAGGAGAAGGACTTTATGATGTAATATTCACCCCAAAGAAATATGACTTTTATACTTTATGTATAAAATGGTCAAGCAATGATGTTCCTGGTTCACCATTTGTATTTAATTTACTTCCATTTTCTCCTGAGAATTGCAAGTATTCTGCTCCTGATGATGTTTCCATTGCTAATCCAATAGAAGTTGCACTTGATTGTACAGAAGCTGGTAATGGTGTTTTGGCTGCTAGTTGTCAAACTGAAGATCAAGATGAGGTTCCACTTGATATTGTAGAAAAATCTCCATTTGTTTATAAAATGAATTTTACTCCGCAAAAGCCAACAATTTACACACTGAATGCTAAGTATGGTGGGTCACCAGTACCAGGCTTTCCCCTGATATATAATTTAAAACCTGCTAATCCACAAGGAGTAGTATGTGAACACTTGACTGTACCAGCAGATGACATGCCTGTTGTCATGGAGGTAAATGCAGATTCAGGTGGAAAAGGCAATTTGACATGCACTGTAACAGGAAACAGTGTTGGTGTTATTTCAAGTAAAGTTTTACCAAAAGAAAAAAATAAGTTTACGATTTCTTTTCATCCAAACCAGCCTGACATATATACTGTATCAGTTCTATGGAATAGCAAACCTATTGCTGACTCACCATTTACTATCAATCTATTACCTTCTTGTCCAGAAATGGTAAAACCTGTTGTCACATGGGTACCATATGAACAAAATGGCTTAATAGAATGTGACTTTGATACTTCGGGTGCAGGAAGGGGTACATTGCATGCCGATTGCAACAGTGAGGATGGTAAGATTGTTCCAGTAAATGTGATCTATTCTGTGCCTGAACAGCAATACACTGTTTCTTTTACTGCTCCGCAACCAGGCATTTACTATTTAAATGTAAAATGGAATGAAGTACCTGTAGTAAATTCACCATTTAAATTCAATTTATTTCAAGGTGATGATAAATCTTATGAAATGGTTAAAAGAATAGATCTTCAGTTGAGCGATAAAAATATCCTGGCTTCTTTTGACACTAGTAATGCTGGTCGAGGAAAACTAACAGCAATTTGCAAGGAATCAATTTCACCAGTGGAGGTTAGAGAAAGAACTCCCGGCATTTATGAAGTAGAAATACCTATTCACAGCTATCAGCCACATGTCCTGCATGCTTATTGGAATGGACAGGAGATACCTGAGTCTCCTTGCACAATACAAACTAAACCAGTATCTGAAACTGTTGAATTTGTTGAAGTAGCTAATGAGGAATCTATTGATACAGAAAACGATCTTCTTCAACAGCTGGAAAGTGTATTTTCTGGTGATAATGAACCCTACACTCCTGAGGTGTCATCCATGAAACCTCTGGAGCATTCAATTACATATACTGTTGGGGACACGTTTTTGCTCACTGTTGACAGTGAAGATTCAATAACCAGTAGTACAAATATTAGTGCTACAGCTACTGGTATGCAAACAGGTCCAGCTACTGTAAATGTTACACATAATGATGATGACACATACTTGGTAAGTTTTGCGCCTTTGAAGCCTGATGAGTATACACTTAATGTTCAGATAGATGATAAGAATATACCTGGTAGTCCTTTTTTAATGAGTTTCTTGGCTCCGATTGATCCTTCAATGTGTATTGTCCTGAGAAAGCCTAGAGAAAAACAATACCTAAATCAAAAATTCAGTTTTGATATTGATTGTTCTAAAGCTGGTAATGGAGATTTAAGTGTTAATGCTGAGGGTTTATCAGGGGAAGAACCTTCAAAATTGGAAGTTTTACAGAAGGATAATGCTATTTATTCTATCAGCTACACTCCAACAGAAATAGGGACTCACAAATTGAATATTTTGTGGAACAAACAAGATATACCAAATTCACCATTTGCGTACCAAGTTATTAAACAAAAAATTAAAGATTTTCAATATGGTCATGCTGTCGATTTTGATATCAGTGTCACTGATGTTAAGCTGAAGGACATAACTTCTTATGCAATCCAGGAAGGTACTGCGGATAAGCTAAAAGTAACTGTTAAGAAAGTAGAGAGGGGTGTGGTTAGGCTGCACTTCAAGCCAAAATCTCCTGGAATTTATGACATCCATGTGTTTGCAAACAAAGAAGAGGTTCCTGAAAGTCCATACAAAATTAAATATTGTGCACCATTTAATCCAGATGCAGTTAAGTTGAAGTTATTACAGGATGAGCCATATGCAGTAGGAGAACCTGTAGAAGCAACAGTAGATTGTACCAATGCTGGAAAGGGAACTTTGATAGTTAAAGCATCAACTCCTGGGTTTGGTACAAAAATTAAATGTGAAATTACAGACAATGATGATGGAACATACACAATAATATACATACCTAATTCAGTGGGAAAACACAAATTAGAAATAACAGAGTCCAATAAACAAATTGCAGGTAGTCCTATAAAACTAAGAGTAGTACAGACAGTTCCAGAAAGAGTAAAGTTAGTAGATACACCTACATTGAAACTAAAATCTGGAGAACCGATTGTTCTAGGTTTTATGACACAAAGAGCTGGAAATGGAAAATTACAAGGTGTTTGCACTGGGAAAAATTCAGGAAAGGTCCTTTGCCAGACAACAATTGTGGAAGATCATAAGGAAAAACTCAAAATTTCATTCATACCTAAACAACCTGACATTTACCATGTGGAGGTAAAGTGGTCAGGAACATATGTACCTGGCTCTCCCTTCAAAATCAATCTGCTACCACCAGTGGCCGACAATGTTGAGGTTCTTGCAACACCAGAAGCTGTGGTCGAGTCAGGAGCTCCAGTGGACCTCGACTTTGACACTTCCGCAGCCGGAAGTGGTGAATTAGTTGCAACATGTCAAGGAACCAGAACTGGCGAGGTACCAGTCAAGGTAACATCATCTGGCATTGACAAATACAAGATTTCTTTTACGCCGCCCGAGCCAGATACGTATGAAGTGAGTGTGAAGTGGGCCGGAGAGCATGTAAAAGGAAGTCCATTTAAAATCAATACGTTACGGTCTGGAGCCAACAAGGTCACCGTCATTTCTCTGCCATCTGCCACTCTAGAGTTTGGATCCCCATTAACTTTGGGATTCGATGTCGGCAAAGCAGGAGAGGGCACAATGGAGGCTACTTGTAACGGAGAAAAGTCCGGTCGGGTGCACTGTGACGTAGAAGTCAAACCAGATAACAAAGTTAGTGTTAGTTTTATTCCCTCTCAAGAAGACCTGTATAATGTGGATGTGACGTGGTCCGGAATCAGCGTTCCAGGATCCCCTTTCAAGATCAATCTGCAGCCACCTGCTGCGGACAATGTACAGGTGGACGCAATCACAGATCCTGTGTTGCGTGCGGGAGTTCCCGTTGATATGAGCTTTGATGTCTCCAGTGCTGGCAGTGGCCAACTAGACGTGTCGTGCATCGGAAACAAGATTGGCGAAGTCCCAGTTCAAGTGATATCAGAAGACGAGAATAAACACAAGATATCTTTTACTCCATCGCAACCAGACGTGTATGAACTCAGCGTCAAGTGGGGAGGAGAGCATGTAAGTGGCAGCCCTTTTCGATTCGACATGCTTCAACCCGTAGCAAGGAAGGTTAGACTGGTCTCCACACCTGCGACCAGTGTCGAATCCGGAGCCGCACTCTGTTTGGGTTTTGACACCTCAGAAGCCGGAGAAGGTGTCCTGCAAGTAACTTGTAAAGGAGAACAGTCAGGGCATGTGGACTGCCTTGTTAAACGTAGGGAAGATGACAAAGACCACATTGATGTTTCATTTGTTCCTCCCCAACCGGACGTTTATCATCTGAACATTACTTGGTCCGGAGAACACATTCCAGGCTCTCCTTTCAAGATCAATCTTCTCCCACCCGTTGCCGAAAAGGTTGAAGTCACTGCTGAACCGCAGCCAGTCTTGGAAGCTGGAGTGCCAACAGACTTGGTGAGCATAGACACATCGGGTGCAGGAGGTGGTGAGCTTGATGCAATGTGCATCGGAGGCAAAGTAGGACAGGTTCCAGTAGAAGTCACATCAGCCGGAGACGACAAGTACAAAATAATGTTCACTCCTCCGGAACCAGACATGTATGAGGTCAGTGTAAAGTGGGGTGGAGAGCATGTCAAAGGCAGTCCTTTCAAAATCAACATGCTTCAGCCGGCAGCCGATAAAGTTAAACTAGTCTCCACCCCATCAGCCAGCATCGAATCCGTCGCTGCCCTCGGTTTGGGCTTTGACATCAGCAAGGCTGGAAAGGGAAACATGGAGGCTTCCTGTGTTGGAGACGAATCTGGACCATTGGATTGTGTGGTGCAGCAGCATGTGGACAACGAAAACAGAGTGGACGTTTCTTTTGTACCCCCACAGCCTGATGTTTATCGTTTGCAAGTGAAGTGGTCGGGCGTAGACATTCCAGGGTCTCCGTTTAAAATAAATTTGCTACCCCCAATTGCCGAGAAAGTTGAAATGGTAACCCAGCCGCCCGTCGCTGCAACGGCGGGAGCTGCCGTGGGTCTAGATTTTGATGCCTCACAAGCAGGAAGCGGTGAGCTAAATGCCACTTGCGTGGGAAGCAAATGTGGTAAGGTTCCTGTAGAAGTGCAATCAATCGGTGATGACAAGTATAAGATAGTGTTTACGCCACCAGAACCAGACTCGTACGAAGTCGGTGTGAAATGGGCTGGAGAACACGTTAAAGGTAGTCCTTTCGTCATCAACACTCGACCTGATTCCATCATATCAGAAAAGGTTGAAGCGATTGAAGAAGAACTCCCGCAAGCCGAGATGGAGTTGCCTCCAGATTTATACGACAAAGATGAGGACAGGTATTATCCACAAGCTGATGGGGAAATTGTGAAACCGAGTGTGTACCATCTAGGCCAGGTGTTCCAGCTCACACTCGACAGTGAAGCGACCGAGGAAAGTGACAAGCAAGTGAATGTGAACTGTAGTGGTCAGAAGACAGGGAGAACAAATGTGGACGTCATGAGAAACTTGGACGACACCTACACCATCAAGTTTGAACCTACCGTAACTGACATCTACACCCTGACAGCTTTAATGGACAACAAACACATACCCGGTAGCCCATTTGTGATGCAGTTCTTGACCCCAGTTGATCCTACCAAATGCAGAGTGACAGGTTTGCCCACTGTGCAACCGCAGGTTAATTCAGCCGTTCGTTTGGCCGTGGATTGTACCGAAGCCGGCAGTGCCAAACTGACTGTCAGCGTGGAGAGCCCGTCGAGCGGTGAGGAGCCTTCTAAACCCGATGTAAACGAGACAAGCCAAGGTCAATACTCTATCGAATATACTCCTACGGTAGTGGGAGTGCACAAGTTGCACATAAACTGGGAGGACCAACCCGTACCGCTGTCACCCGTTGTGTTAGATGTTGCCAGTCAGAAATTTGAAATATTTCCCCACGGCAGTCCAGTCAGCATGGACATTGTTGCAGCAGGAGTTAAAGCGAAAGACGTATCCGCCCATGCCATATACGAACCAACAAAAGAGAAGATCAAGGTAACAGTCAAGAAAGGTGACAACAAAGAGACTTTCAAATTATCGTTCAAGCCAAAACACCCCGGTATTTATTATGTGCATGTGTTTGTGAGACACGAGGAAATGCTTAACAGTCCGTTCAAACTTAAGTACTCGAAACCCGTTGATCCGAATGCCGTGAAAGTAACTGTATCAGACAGTGAACCTTATTTTGTGGAAGAACCTATCAAGTTTGTAGTGGATGGCACTGAAGCGGGCGTCGGTGAGCTGTCGATAAGATCATCAGGACCATCTTCTGGCGAAAGGCAGGCCAGTTTTAACGTGCTGGATAACAAAGATGGTACTTACAGTGCTGTTTATGTGCCCACCGCACCTGGCGAACATGTGTTTGATATTTTGTGGTCAGGAAAAGCCATCAAGGATAGCCCGTTGCGCCTGCAGGTGTTTGGCGGCGGTGCAGGTCATGTGAAATTGGTGGAGATTCCCGGACACAGTTTAGAATTGGGTGGAGCTCTCTGCTTGGGCTTTGACACCACAGAAGCTGGCAAGGGAAATTTAGAAGCTATGTGTGTGGGAGACAACAGTGGTCCGGTGCGCTGCACGGTAGAGGAAAACCTTAACAAGCCGAAAAGAGTTGACGTCTGCTTTGTTCCACCTCGGGCAGACATTTACCACGTTGATGTCAAGTGGTCGTCGGGTGGCCACGTTCCCGGTTCACCCTTCAAGATCAATCTGCTGCCACCGCTCGCAGAAAATGTGGAGTTGACGTCACAGTTGGAAGAACTTACAACACTGGAAGCGGGAGTGCCTTTGGATCTGGATTTTGATACGTCTACGGCAGGTGGCGGTGTGCTGGATGTGACGTGTGTGGGACAAAGAGTTGGCAATGTGCCAGTGAGTGTCACACCGGTGCGTGAGGACAAGTACAGGATAACGTTCACACCTACTGAGGTGGATTCTTACAAAGTCAGTGTCAAGTGGAGCGGGGAACATGTAAAAGGCAGTCCGTTCACTATCAACATGCTGCGACCACTGGCAGGCCGGGTGCGATTGGTGTCTCTACCAGCAACCACCGTGGAGTCGGGAACACCGCTCGCTTTGGGATTCGACACCAGCAAAGCAGGAGAAGGTGACATGAAAGTCACTTGCAACGGAGATAATTCAGGAGAGGTTACATGCACAGTGGAGACTGACAATGAGGACAGCAACAGAAAGAACGTTTCTTTTATCCCGCCACAACCGGATATCTATCATTTAAGTGTGACCTGGTCCGGAGAGGACGTTCCCGGTTCTCCTTTTAAAATCAACTTGCTCCCACCCGTTGCCGATAAAGTAGAAGTAGTGGCTGAACCAGAGGCACCACTCGAAGCTGGCGTCTCTACTGATCTACTGAGTTTTGACACTTCTGCGGCCGGAGGAGGTAAACTTGATGCTATCTGTGTGGGAAGTAAGGCTGGAGAAGTACCCGTGGAAGTCACACCAGCCGGAGACGACAAGTACAACATATCCTTTACACCCCCCGAACCAGACATCTACGAGGTCAGCGTGAAGTGGGGCGGAGAACACGTGAAAGGCAGTCCCTTCAAGATCAACATGCTACGACCGGTGGCAGAGAAAGTCAAACTGGTGTCGCCTCCATCAGCCACTGTCGAGACCGGTGCTCCTCTGAGTTTAGGTTTTGACAAAAGCAAAGCCGGCGAAGGTACCATGAATGCTTCTTGCAGTGGAGAAAAATCTGGAGACGTTGACTGCACCGTGCAGCAAGACGACGACAACAACAGCAGACTGAATGTTTCATTTGTGCCTCCTCAGCCGGACGTCTATCGTTTGAACATCACATGGTCCGACAATCACATCCCAGGATCCCCATTCAAGATTAACTTGCTTCCACCCGTTGCCGAAAATGTAGAGATTGTCGATAAGATTGACAGCAGCATAGTAGAGAGTGGCGTTCCCGTAGATATGTCCTTTGATACTTCCGGTGCAGGAGGTGGCCAACTGGATGCAATCTGTGTTGGAGAAACAGTTGGAGAAGTACCAGTGAAAGTCGAACCAGCCGGTGAGGACAAATACAAGATACTGTTTACCCCTCCTGCACCAGACATGTACGAGGTTAGTGTCAAGTGGGGTGGTGAGCACGTCAAAGGCAGTCCATTTAAGATCAACATGTTGAAGGCGGAAGCCACAAAAGTAAAGGTTGTTTCTCTTCCTTCCGCTAGCATTGAATCCGGCAACGCTCTGGTACTGGGGTTTGACACGACAGAAGCAGGTAGCGGAAAACTGGAAGCCGATTGCAAGGGACAGGATTGTGGTGTGGTGGAGTGTACAGTCACACGCGATGGACAGAAACAGTTGGTATCATTTGTGCCCCCTAAAGAGGATATATACAATGTAAATGTCAAATGGTCAGGGTCTCATGTACCCGGCTCACCTTTCACGCTAAACTTATTGCCACCTGTAGCAGAGCCAGAAATGCTGCCTGTGGCTAACCAACCTGTAACAGACGATGCATCTAAACCGATAGAGCCAGAAGTTGTTCAACAAGTGGATGAAGATACCGTGGAAGCAGAACCATCCGGCATACTTGAAGAGACACCGGTTCAGGAGTTTGTGTATGGCCAAGCTGCAGATCTAGATATTGCGTCGAGTGGTGCTAAACTAAAAGACATTACTTCTCATGCCGTACATGAAGGTACTCAAGAAAGGGTCAAAGTGACTGTAAAAAAATTGGACAAAGAACAATTCAGATTAAGCCTGAAGCCCAAGAACCCTGGAATTTACAATGTCCATGTGTTTGTGAATAGAGAGGAGATTCCTGCCAGTCCGTACAAGATCAAGTACTGTGAACCTTTTGATGTCAAGTCAGTGAGGGTGACGCTGCTAGATAGTGAACCTTACACAGTCGGAGAACAGGTAAAGGTGATGGTTGACTGTAAAGAAGCTGGCAAAGGGGAAATATCCATCAAGGCAGTTGGTCCAACATTCGGAGTCAGGACAAAGTGCGACATTATGGACAGCAGAGATGGCACATACACTGCAACGTACGTTCCCAACTCCACGGGTAAACACAAATTGGAAATTTCAGAATCTGGCAGACCGGTTGCTGGAAGTCCGGTCAAGATAAGAGTGGTGCAGAACGTAGCAGAAAGAGTGAGACTGGTGAAACCTCCCTCATCTAGTCTAGAGCAGGGTGCTGCATTGAGCCTTCTCTTTACCACCAGAAGAGCCGGTGACGGAAAACTACATGCCTCGTGTTTCGGCGATAAGTCAGGAAAGGTAAACTGCAAAGTGACAACAAAAAAGGATGAAACACCGACAGCGGATGTTTCGTTTGTACCTCCACAACCTGACATATACCACGTGGAGGTAAAG
Organism: Spongia lamella; assembly: GCA_963930835.1. Lineage (NCBI taxonomy): Eukaryota > Metazoa > Porifera > Demospongiae > Dictyoceratida > Spongiidae > Spongia > Spongia lamella. The sequence goes on from OZ005749.1 coordinate 989,042, forward strand.
TGGTCAGGAACACATGTACCTGGCTCTCCCTTCAAAATCAATCTGCTACCACCAGTGGCCGACAATGTTGAGGTTCTTGCAACACCAGAAGCTGTGGTCGAGTCAGGAGCTCCAGTGGACCTCGACTTTGACACTTCCGCAGCCGGAAGTGGTGAATTAGTTGCAACATGTCAAGGAACCAGAACTGGCGAGGTACCAGTCAAGGTAACATCATCTGGCATTGACAAATACAAGATTTCTTTTACGCCGCCCGAGCCAGATACGTATGAAGTGAGTGTGAAGTGGGCCGGAGAGCATGTAAAAGGAAGTCCATTTAAAATCAATACGTTACGGTCTGGAGCCAACAAGGTCACCGTCATTTCTCTGCCATCTGCCACTCTAGAGTTTGGATCCCCATTAACTTTGGGATTCGATGTCGGCAAAGCAGGAGAGGGCACAATGGAGGCTACTTGTAACGGAGAAAAGTCCGGTCGGGTGCACTGTGACGTAGAAGTCAAACCAGATAACAAAGTTAGTGTTAGTTTTATTCCCTCTCAAGAAGACCTGTATAATGTGGATGTGACGTGGTCCGGAATCAGCGTTCCAGGATCCCCTTTCAAGATCAATCTGCAGCCACCTGCTGCGGACAATGTACAGGTGGACGCAATCACAGATCCTGTGTTGCGTGCGGGAGTTCCCGTTGATATGAGCTTTGATGTCTCCAGTGCTGGCAGTGGCCAACTAGACGTGTCGTGCATCGGAAACAAGATTGGCGAAGTCCCAGTTCAAGTGATATCAGAAGACGAGAATAAACACAAGATATCTTTTACTCCATCGCAACCAGACGTGTATGAACTCAGCGTCAAGTGGGGAGGAGAGCATGTAAGTGGCAGCCCTTTTCGATTCGACATGCTTCAACCCGTAGCAAGGAAGGTCAGACTGGTCTCCACACCTGCGACCAGTGTCGAATCCGGAGCCGCACTCTGTTTGGGTTTTGACACCTCAGAAGCCGGAGAAGGTGTCCTGCAAGTAACTTGTAAAGGAGAACAGTCAGGGCATGTGGACTGCCTTGTTGAACGTAGGGAAGATGACAAAGACCACATTGATGTTTCATTTGTTCCTCCCCAACCGGACGTTTATCATCTGAACATTACTTGGTCCGGAGAACACATTCCAGGCTCTCCTTTCAAGATCAATCTTCTCCCACCCGTTGCCGAAAAGGTTGAAGTCACTGCTGAACCGCAGCCAGTCTTGGAAGCTGGAGTGCCAACAGACTTGGTGAGCATAGACACATCGGGTGCAGGAGGTGGTGAGCTTGATGCAATGTGCATCGGAGACAAAGTAGGACAGGTTCCAGTAGAAGTCACATCAGCCGGAGACGACAAGTACAAAATACTGTTCACTCCTCCGGAACCAGACATGTATGAGGTCAGTGTAAAGTGGGGTGGAGAGCATGTCAAAGGCAGTCCTTTCAAAATCAACATGCTTCAGCCGGCAGCCGATAAAGTTAAACTAGTCTCCACCCCATCAGCCAGCATCGAATCCGGCGCTGCCCTCGGTTTGGGCTTTGACACCAGCAAGGCTGGAAAGGGAAACATGGAGGCTTCCTGTGTCGGAGACAAATCTGGACCATTGGATTGTGTGGTGCAGCAGCATGTGGACAACGAAAACAGAGTGGACGTTTCTTTTGTACCCCCACAGCCTGATGTTTATCGTTTGCAAGTGAAGTGGTCGGGCGTAGACATTCCAGGGTCTCCGTTTAAAATAAATTTGCTACCCCCAATTGCCGAGAAAGTTGAAATGGTAACCCAGCCGCCCGTCGCTGCAACGGCGGGAGCTGCCGTGGGTCTAGATTTTGATGCCTCACAAGCAGGAAGCGGTGAGCTAAATGCCACTTGCGTGGGAAGCAAATGTGGTGAGGTTCCTGTAGAAGTGCAATCAATCGGTGATGACAAGTATAAGATAGTGTTTACGCCACCAGAACCAGACTCGTACGAAGTCGGTGTGAAATGGGCTGGAGAACACGTTAAAGGTAGTCCTTTCGTCATCAACACTCGACCTGATTCCATCATATCAGAAAAGGTTGAAGCGATTGAAGAAGAACTCCCGCAAGCCGAGATGGAGTTGCCTCCAGATTTATACGACAAAGATGAGGACAGGTATTATCCACAAGCTGATGGGGAAATTGTGAAACCGAGTGTGTACCATCTAGGCCAGGTGTTCCAGCTCACACTCGACAGTGAAGCGACCGAGGAAAGTGACAAGCAAGTGAATGTGAACTGTAGTGGTCAGAAGACAGGGAGAACAAATGTGGACGTCATCAGAAACTTGGACGACACCTACACCATCAAGTTTGAACCTACCGTAACTGACATCTACACCCTGACAGCTTTAATGGACAACAAACACATACCCGGTAGCCCATTTGTGATGCAGTTCTTGACCCCAGTCGATCCTACCAAATGCAGAGTGACAGGTTTGCCCACTGTGCAACCGCAGGTTAATTCAGCCGTTCGTTTGGCCGTGGATTGTACCGAAGCCGGCAGTGCCAAACTGACTGTCAGCGTGGAGAGCCCGTCGAGCGGTGAGGAGCCTTCTAAACCCGATGTAAACGAGACAAGCCAAGGTCAATACTCTATCGAATATACTCCTACGGTAGTGGGAGTGCACAAGCTGCACATAAACTGGGACGACCAACCCGTACCGCTGTCACCCGTTGTGTTAGATGTTGCCAGTCAGAAATTTGAAATATTTCCCCACGGCAGTCCAGTCAGCATGGACATTGTTGCAGCAGGAGTTAAAGCGAAAGACGTATCCGCCCATGCCATATACGAACCAACAAAAGAGAAGATCAAGGTAACAGTCAAGAAAGGTGACAACAAAGAGACTTTCAAATTATCGTTCAAGCCAAAACACCCCGGTATTTATTATGTGCATGTGTTTGTGAGACACGAGGAAATGCTTAACAGTCCGTTCAAACTTAAGTACTCGAAACCCGTTGATCCGAATGCCGTGAAAGTAACTGTATCAGACAGTGAACCTTATTTTGTGGAAGAACCTATCAAGTTTGTAGTGGATGGCACTGAAGCGGGCGTCGGTGAGCTGTCGATAAGATCATCAGGACCATCTTCTGGCGAAAGGCAGGCCAGTTTTAACGTGCTGGATAACAAAGATGGTACTTACAGTGCTGTTTATGTGCCCACCGCACCTGGCGAACATGTGTTTGATATTTCGTGGTCAGGAAAAGCCATTAAGGATAGCCCGTTGCGCCTGCAGGTGTTTGGCGGCGGTGCAGGTCATGTGAAATTGGTGGAGATTCCCGGACACAGTTTAGAATTGGGTGGAGCTCTCTGCTTGGGCTTTGACACCACAGAAGCTGGCAAGGGAAATTTAGAAGCTATGTGTGTGGGAGACAACAGTGGTCCGGTGCGCTGCACGGTAGAGGAAAACCTTAACAAGCCGAAAAGAGTTGACGTCTGCTTTGTTCCACCTCGGGCAGACATTTACCACGTTGATGTCAAGTGGTCGTCGGGTGGCCACGTTCCCGGTTCACCCTTCAAGATCAATCTGCTGCCACCGCTCGCAGAAAATGTGGAGTTGACGTCACAGTTGGAAGAACTTACAACACTGGAAGCGGGAGTGCCTTTGGATCTGGATTTTGATACGTCTACGGCAGGTGGCGGTGTGCTGGATGTGACGTGTGTGGGACAAAGAGTTGGCAATGTGCCAGTGAGTGTCACACCGGTGCGTGAGGACAAGTACAGGATAACGTTCACACCTACTGAGGTGGATTCTTACAAAGTCAGTGTCAAGTGGAGCGGGGAACATGTAAAAGGCAGTCCGTTCACTATCAACATGCTGCGACCACTGGCAGGCCGGGTGCGATTGGTGTCTCTACCAGCAACCACCGTGGAGTCGGGAACACCGCTCGCTTTGGGATTCGACACCAGCAAAGCAGGAGAAGGTGACATGAAAGTCACTTGCAACGGAGATAATTCAGGAGAGGTTACATGCACAGTGGAGACTGACAATGAGGACAGCAACAGAAAGAACGTTTCTTTTATCCCGCCACAACCGGATATCTATCATTTAAGTGTGACCTGGTCCGGAGAGGACGTTCCCGGTTCTCCTTTTAAAATCAACTTGCTCCCACCCGTTGCCGATAAAGTAGAAGTAGTGGCTGAACCAGAGGCACCACTCGAAGCTGGCGTCTCTACTGATCTACTGAGTTTTGACACTTCTGCGGCCGGAGGAGGTAAACTTGATGCTATCTGTGTGGGAAGTAAGGCTGGAGAAGTACCCGTGGAAGTCACACCAGCCGGAGACGACAAGTACAACATATCCTTTACACCCCCCGAACCAGACATCTACGAGGTCAGCGTGAAGTGGGGCGGAGAACACGTGAAAGGCAGTCCCTTCAAGATCAACATGCTACGACCGGTGGCAGAGAAAGTCAAACTGGTGTCGCCTCCATCAGCCACTGTCGAGACCGGTGCTCCTCTGAGTTTAGGTTTTGACAAAAGCAAAGCCGGCGAAGGTACCATGAATGCTTCTTGCAGTGGAGAAAAATCTGGAGACGTTGACTGCACCGTGCAGCAAGACGACGACAACAACAGCAGACTGAATGTTTCATTTGTGCCTCCTCAGCCGGACGTCTATCGTTTGAACATCACATGGTCCGACAATCACATCCCAGGATCCCCATTCAAGATTAACTTGCTTCCACCCGTTGCCGAAAATGTAGAGATTGTCGATAAGATTGACAGCAGCATAGTAGAGAGTGGCGTTCCCGTAGATATGTCCTTTGATACTTCCGGTGCAGGAGGTGGCCAACTGGATGCAATCTGTGTTGGAGAAACAGTTGGAGAAGTACCAGTGAAAGTCGAACCAGCCGGTGAGGACAAATACAAGATACTGTTTACCCCTCCTGCACCAGACATGTACGAGGTTAGTGTCAAGTGGGGTGGTGAGCACGTCAAAGGCAGTCCATTTAAGATCAACATGTTGAAGGCGGAAGCCACAAAAGTAAAGGTTGTTTCTCTTCCTTCCGCTAGCATTGAATCCGGCAACGCTCTGGTACTGGGGTTTGACACGACAGAAGCAGGTAGCGGAAAACTGGAAGCCGATTGCAAGGGACAGGATTGTGGTGTGGTGGAGTGTACAGTCACACGCGATGGACAGAAACAGTTGGTATCATTTGTGCCCCCTAAAGAGGATATATACAATGTAAATGTCAAATGGTCAGGGTCTCATGTACCCGGCTCACCTTTCACGCTAAACTTATTGCCACCTGTAGCAGAGCCAGAAATGCTGCCTGTGGCTAACCAACCTGTAACAGACGATGCATCTAAACCGATAGAGCCAGAAGTTGTTCAACAAGTGGATGAAGATACCGTGGAAGCAGAACCATCCGGCATACTTGAAGAGACACCGGTTCAGGAGTTTGTGTATGGCCAAGCTGCAGATCTAGATATTGCGTCGAGTGGTGCTAAACTAAAAGACATTACTTCTCATGCCGTACATGAAGGTACTCAAGAAAGGGTCAAAGTGACTGTAAAAAAATTGGACAAAGAACAATTCAGATTAAGCCTGAAGCCCAAGAACCCTGGAATTTACAATGTCCATGTGTTTGTGAATAGAGAGGAGATTCCTGCCAGTCCGTACAAGATCAAGTACTGTGAACCTTTTGATGTCAAGTCAGTGAGGGTGACGCTGCTAGATAGTGAACCTTACACAGTCGGAGAACAGGTAAAGGTGATGGTTGACTGTAAAGAAGCTGGCAAAGGGGAAATATCCATCAAGGCAGTTGGTCCAACATTCGGAGTCAGGACAAAGTGCGACATTATGGACAGCAGAGATGGCACATACACTGCAACGTACGTTCCCAACTCCACGGGTAAACACAAATTGGAAATTTCAGAATCTGGCAGACCGGTTGCTGGAAGTCCGGTCAAGATAAGAGTGGTGCAGAACGTAGCAGAAAGAGTGAGACTGGTGAAACCTCCCTCATCTAGTCTAGAGCAGGGTGCTGCATTGAGCCTTCTCTTTACCACCAGAAGAGCCGGTGACGGAAAACTACATGCCTCGTGTTTCGGCGATAAGTCAGGAAAGGTAAACTGCAAAGTGACAACAAAAAAGGATGAAACACCGACAGCGGATGTTTCGTTTGTACCTCCACAACCTGACATATACCACGTGGAGGTAAAGTGGTCAGGAACACATGTACCTGGCTCTCCCTTCAAAATCAATCTGCTACCACCAGTGGCCGACAATGTTGAGGTTCTTGCAACACCAGAAGCTGTGGTCGAGTCAGGAGCTCCAGTGGACCTCGACTTTGACACTTCCGCAGCCGGAAGTGGTGAATTAGTTGCAACATGTCAAGGAACCAGAACTGGCGAGGTACCAGTCAAGGTAACATCATCTGGCATTGACAAATACAAGATTTCTTTTACGCCGCCCGAGCCAGATACGTATGAAGTGAGTGTGAAGTGGGCCGGAGAGCATGTAAAAGGAAGTCCATTTAAAATCAATACGTTACGGTCTGGAGCCAACAAGGTCACCGTCATTTCTCTGCCATCTGCCACTCTAGAGTTTGGATCCCCATTAACTTTGGGATTCGATGTCGGCAAAGCAGGAGAGGGCACAATGGAGGCTACTTGTAACGGAGAAAAGTCCGGTCGGGTGCACTGTGACGTAGAAGTCAAACCAGATAACAAAGTTAGTGTTAGTTTTATTCCCTCTCAAGAAGACCTGTATAATGTGGATGTGACGTGGTCCGGAATCAGCGTTCCAGGATCCCCTTTCAAGATCAATCTGCAGCCACCTGCTGCGGACAATGTACAGGTGGACGCAATCACAGATCCTGTGTTGCGTGCGGGAGTTCCCGTTGATATGAGCTTTGATGTCTCCAGTGCTGGCAGTGGCCAACTAGACGTGTCGTGCATCGGAAACAAGATTGGCGAAGTCCCAGTTCAAGTGATATCAGAAGACGAGAATAAACACAAGATATCTTTTACTCCATCGCAACCAGACGTGTATGAACTCAGCGTCAAGTGGGGAGGAGAGCATGTAAGTGGCAGCCCTTTTCGATTCGACATGCTTCAACCCGTAGCAAGGAAGGTCAGACTGGTCTCCACACCTGCGACCAGTGTCGAATCCGGAGCCGCACTCTGTTTGGGTTTTGACACCTCAGAAGCCGGAGAAGGTGTCCTGCAAGTAACTTGTAAAGGAGAACAGTCAGGGCATGTGGACTGCCTTGTTGAACGTAGGGAAGATGACAAAGACCACATTGATGTTTCATTTGTTCCTCCCCAACCGGACGTTTATCATCTGAACATTACTTGGTCCGGAGAACACATTCCAGGCTCTCCTTTCAAGATCAATCTTCTCCCACCCGTTGCCGAAAAGGTTGAAGTCACTGCTGAACCGCAGCCAGTCTTGGAAGCTGGAGTGCCAACAGACTTGGTGAGCATAGACACATCGGGTGCAGGAGGTGGTGAGCTTGATGCAATGTGCATCGGAGACAAAGTAGGACAGGTTCCAGTAGAAGTCACATCAGCCGGAGACGACAAGTACAAAATACTGTTCACTCCTCCGGAACCAGACATGTATGAGGTCAGTGTAAAGTGGGGTGGAGAGCATGTCAAAGGCAGTCCTTTCAAAATCAACATGCTTCAGCCGGCAGCCGATAAAGTTAAACTAGTCTCCACCCCATCAGCCAGCATCGAATCCGGCGCTGCCCTCGGTTTGGGCTTTGACACCAGCAAGGCTGGAAAGGGAAACATGGAGGCTTCCTGTGTCGGAGACAAATCTGGACCATTGGATTGTGTGGTGCAGCAGCATGTGGACAACGAAAACAGAGTGGACGTTTCTTTTGTACCCCCACAGCCTGATGTTTATCGTTTGCAAGTGAAGTGGTCGGGCGTAGACATTCCAGGGTCTCCGTTTAAAATAAATTTGCTACCCCCAATTGCCGAGAAAGTTGAAATGGTAACCCAGCCGCCCGTCGCTGCAACGGCGGGAGCTGCCGTGGGTCTAGATTTTGATGCCTCACAAGCAGGAAGCGGTGAGCTAAATGCCACTTGCGTGGGAAGCAAATGTGGTGAGGTTCCTGTAGAAGTGCAATCAATCGGTGATGACAAGTATAAGATAGTGTTTACGCCACCAGAACCAGACTCGTACGAAGTCGGTGTGAAATGGGCTGGAGAACACGTTAAAGGTAGTCCTTTCGTCATCAACACTCGACCTGATTCCATCATATCAGAAAAGGTTGAAGCGATTGAAGAAGAACTCCCGCAAGCCGAGATGGAGTTGCCTCCAGATTTATACGACAAAGATGAGGACAGGTATTATCCACAAGCTGATGGGGAAATTGTGAAACCGAGTGTGTACCATCTAGGCCAGGTGTTCCAGCTCACACTCGACAGTGAAGCGACCGAGGAAAGTGACAAGCAAGTGAATGTGAACTGTAGTGGTCAGAAGACAGGGAGAACAAATGTGGACGTCATCAGAAACTTGGACGACACCTACACCATCAAGTTTGAACCTACCGTAACTGACATCTACACCCTGACAGCTTTAATGGACAACAAACACATACCCGGTAGCCCATTTGTGATGCAGTTCTTGACCCCAGTCGATCCTACCAAATGCAGAGTGACAGGTTTGCCCACTGTGCAACCGCAGGTTAATTCAGCCGTTCGTTTGGCCGTGGATTGTACCGAAGCCGGCAGTGCCAAACTGACTGTCAGCGTGGAGAGCCCGTCGAGCGGTGAGGAGCCTTCTAAACCCGATGTAAACGAGACAAGCCAAGGTCAATACTCTATCGAATATACTCCTACGGTAGTGGGAGTGCACAAGCTGCACATAAACTGGGACGACCAACCCGTACCGCTGTCACCCGTTGTGTTAGATGTTGCCAGTCAGAAATTTGAAATATTTCCCCACGGCAGTCCAGTCAGCATGGACATTGTTGCAGCAGGAGTTAAAGCGAAAGACGTATCCGCCCATGCCATATACGAACCAACAAAAGAGAAGATCAAGGTAACAGTCAAGAAAGGTGACAACAAAGAGACTTTCAAATTATCGTTCAAGCCAAAACACCCCGGTATTTATTATGTGCATGTGTTTGTGAGACACGAGGAAATGCTTAACAGTCCGTTCAAACTTAAGTACTCGAAACCCGTTGATCCGAATGCCGTGAAAGTAACTGTATCAGACAGTGAACCTTATTTTGTGGAAGAACCTATCAAGTTTGTAGTGGATGGCACTGAAGCGGGCGTCGGTGAGCTGTCGATAAGATCATCAGGACCATCTTCTGGCGAAAGGCAGGCCAGTTTTAACGTGCTGGATAACAAAGATGGTACTTACAGTGCTGTTTATGTGCCCACCGCACCTGGCGAACATGTGTTTGATATTTCGTGGTCAGGAAAAGCCATTAAGGATAGCCCGTTGCGCCTGCAGGTGTTTGGCGGCGGTGCAGGTCATGTGAAATTGGTGGAGATTCCCGGACACAGTTTAGAATTGGGTGGAGCTCTCTGCTTGGGCTTTGACACCACAGAAGCTGGCAAGGGAAATTTAGAAGCTATGTGTGTGGGAGACAACAGTGGTCCGGTGCGCTGCACGGTAGAGGAAAACCTTAACAAGCCGAAAAGAGTTGACGTCTGCTTTGTTCCACCTCGGGCAGACATTTACCACGTTGATGTCAAGTGGTCGTCGGGTGGCCACGTTCCCGGTTCACCCTTCAAGATCAATCTGCTGCCACCGCTCGCAGAAAATGTGGAGTTGACGTCACAGTTGGAAGAACTTACAACACTGGAAGCGGGAGTGCCTTTGGATCTGGATTTTGATACGTCTACGGCAGGTGGCGGTGTGCTGGATGTGACGTGTGTGGGACAAAGAGTTGGCAATGTGCCAGTGAGTGTCACACCGGTGCGTGAGGACAAGTACAGGATAACGTTCACACCTACTGAGGTGGATTCTTACAAAGTCAGTGTCAAGTGGAGCGGGGAACATGTAAAAGGCAGTCCGTTCACTATCAACATGCTGCGACCACTGGCAGGCCGGGTGCGATTGGTGTCTCTACCAGCAACCACCGTGGAGTCGGGAACACCGCTCGCTTTGGGATTCGACACCAGCAAAGCAGGAGAAGGTGACATGAAAGTCACTTGCAACGGAGATAATTCAGGAGAGGTTACATGCACAGTGGAGACTGACAATGAGGACAGCAACAGAAAGAACGTTTCTTTTATCCCGCCACAACCGGATATCTATCATTTAAGTGTGACCTGGTCCGGAGAGGACGTTCCCGGTTCTCCTTTTAAAATCAACTTGCTCCCACCCGTTGCCGATAAAGTAGAAGTAGTGGCTGAACCAGAGGCACCACTCGAAGCTGGCGTCTCTACTGATCTACTGAGTTTTGACACTTCTGCGGCCGGAGGAGGTAAACTTGATGCTATCTGTGTGGGAAGTAAGGCTGGAGAAGTACCCGTGGAAGTCACACCAGCCGGAGACGACAAGTACAACATATCCTTTACACCCCCCGAACCAGACATCTACGAGGTCAGCGTGAAGTGGGGCGGAGAACACGTGAAAGGCAGTCCCTTCAAGATCAACATGCTACGACCGGTGGCAGAGAAAGTCAAACTGGTGTCGCCTCCATCAGCCACTGTCGAGACCGGTGCTCCTCTGAGTTTAGGTTTTGACAAAAGCAAAGCCGGCGAAGGTACCATGAATGCTTCTTGCAGTGGAGAAAAATCTGGAGACGTTGACTGCACCGTGCAGCAAGACGACGACAACAACAGCAGACTGAATGTTTCATTTGTGCCTCCTCAGCCGGACGTCTATCGTTTGAACATCACATGGTCCGACAATCACATCCCAGGATCCCCATTCAAGATTAACTTGCTTCCACCCGTTGCCGAAAATGTAGAGATTGTCGATAAGATTGACAGCAGCATAGTAGAGAGTGGCGTTCCCGTAGATATGTCCTTTGATACTTCCGGTGCAGGAGGTGGCCAACTGGATGCAATCTGTGTTGGAGAAACAGTTGGAGAAGTACCAGTGAAAGTCGAACCAGCCGGTGAGGACAAATACAAGATACTGTTTACCCCTCCTGCACCAGACATGTACGAGGTTAGTGTCAAGTGGGGTGGTGAGCACGTCAAAGGCAGTCCATTTAAGATCAACATGTTGAAGGCGGAAGCCACAAAAGTAAAGGTTGTTTCTCTTCCTTCCGCTAGCATTGAATCCGGCAACGCTCTGGTACTGGGGTTTGACACGACAGAAGCAGGTAGCGGAAAACTGGAAGCCGATTGCAAGGGACAGGATTGTGGTGTGGTGGAGTGTACAGTCACACGCGATGGACAGAAACAGTTGGTATCATTTGTGCCCCCTAAAGAGGATATATACAATGTAAATGTCAAATGGTCAGGGTCTCATGTACCCGGCTCACCTTTCACGCTAAACTTATTGCCACCTGTAGCAGAGCCAGAAATGCTGCCTGTGGCTAACCAACCTGTAACAGACGATGCATCTAAACCGATAGAGCCAGAAGTTGTTCAACAAGTGGATGAAGATACCGTGGAAGCAGAACCATCCGGCATACTTGAAGAGACACCGGTTCAGGAGTTTGTGTATGGCCAAGCTGCAGATCTAGATATTGCGTCGAGTGGTGCTAAACTAAAAGACATTACTTCTCATGCCGTACATGAAGGTACTCAAGAAAGGGTCAAAGTGACTGTAAAAAAATTGGACAAAGAACAATTCAGATTAAGCCTGAAGCCCAAGAACCCTGGAATTTACAATGTCCATGTGTTTGTGAATAGAGAGGAGATTCCTGCCAGTCCGTACAAGATCAAGTACTGTGAACCTTTTGATGTCAAGTCAGTGAGGGTGACGCTGCTAGATAGTGAACCTTACACAGTCGGAGAACAGGTAAAGGTGATGGTTGACTGTAAAGAAGCTGGCAAAGGGGAAATATCCATCAAGGCAGTTGGTCCAACATTCGGAGTCAGGACAAAGTGCGACATTATGGACAGCAGAGATGGCACATACACTGCAACGTACGTTCCCAACTCCACGGGTAAACACAAATTGGAAATTTCAGAATCTGGCAGACCGGTTGCTGGAAGTCCGGTCAAGATAAGAGTGGTGCAGAACGTAGCAGAAAGAGTGAGACTGGTGAAACCTCCCTCATCTAGTCTAGAGCAGGGTGCTGCATTGAGCCTTCTCTTTACCACCAGAAGAGCCGGTGACGGAAAACTACATGCCTCGTGTTTCGGCGATAAGTCAGGAAAGGTAAACTGCAAAGTGACAACAAAAAAGGATGAAACACCGACAGCGGATGTTTCGTTTGTACCTCCACAACCTGACATATACCACGTGGAGGTAAAGTGGTCAGGAACACATGTACCTGGCTCTCCCTTCAAAATCAATCTGCTACCACCAGTGGCCGACAATGTTGAGGTTCTTGCAACACCAGAAGCTGTGGTCGAGTCAGGAGCTCCAGTGGACCTCGACTTTGACACTTCCGCAGCCGGAAGTGGTGAATTAGTTGCAACATGTCAAGGAACCAGAACTGGCGAGGTACCAGTCAAGGTAACATCATCTGGCATTGACAAATACAAGATTTCTTTTACGCCGCCCGAGCCAGATACGTATGAAGTGAGTGTGAAGTGGGCCGGAGAGCATGTAAAAGGAAGTCCATTTAAAATCAATACGTTACGGTCTGGAGCCAACAAGGTCACCGTCATTTCTCTGCCATCTGCCACTCTAGAGTTTGGATCCCCATTAACTTTGGGATTCGATGTCGGCAAAGCAGGAGAGGGCACAATGGAGGCTACTTGTAACGGAGAAAAGTCCGGTCGGGTGCACTGTGACGTAGAAGTCAAACCAGATAACAAAGTTAGTGTTAGTTTTATTCCCTCTCAAGAAGACCTGTATAATGTGGATGTGACGTGGTCCGGAATCAGCGTTCCAGGATCCCCTTTCAAGATCAATCTGCAGCCACCTGCTGCGGACAATGTACAGGTGGACGCAATCACAGATCCTGTGTTGCGTGCGGGAGTTCCCGTTGATATGAGCTTTGATGTCTCCAGTGCTGGCAGTGGCCAACTAGACGTGTCGTGCATCGGAAACAAGATTGGCGAAGTCCCAGTTCAAGTGATATCAGAAGACGAGAATAAACACAAGATATCTTTTACTCCATCGCAACCAGACGTGTATGAACTCAGCGTCAAGTGGGGAGGAGAGCATGTAAGTGGCAGCCCTTTTCGATTCGACATGCTTCAACCCGTAGCAAGGAAGGTCAGACTGGTCTCCACACCTGCGACCAGTGTCGAATCCGGAGCCGCACTCTGTTTGGGTTTTGACACCTCAGAAGCCGGAGAAGGTGTCCTGCAAGTAACTTGTAAAGGAGAACAGTCAGGGCATGTGGACTGCCTTGTTGAACGTAGGGAAGATGACAAAGACCACATTGATGTTTCATTTGTTCCTCCCCAACCGGACGTTTATCATCTGAACATTACTTGGTCCGGAGAACACATTCCAGGCTCTCCTTTCAAGATCAATCTTCTCCCACCCGTTGCCGAAAAGGTTGAAGTCACTGCTGAACCGCAGCCAGTCTTGGAAGCTGGAGTGCCAACAGACTTGGTGAGCATAGACACATCGGGTGCAGGAGGTGGTGAGCTTGATGCAATGTGCATCGGAGACAAAGTAGGACAGGTTCCAGTAGAAGTCACATCAGCCGGAGACGACAAGTACAAAATACTGTTCACTCCTCCGGAACCAGACATGTATGAGGTCAGTGTAAAGTGGGGTGGAGAGCATGTCAAAGGCAGTCCTTTCAAAATCAACATGCTTCAGCCGGCAGCCGATAAAGTTAAACTAGTCTCCACCCCATCAGCCAGCATCGAATCCGGCGCTGCCCTCGGTTTGGGCTTTGACACCAGCAAGGCTGGAAAGGGAAACATGGAGGCTTCCTGTGTCGGAGACAAATCTGGACCATTGGATTGTGTGGTGCAGCAGCATGTGGACAACGAAAACAGAGTGGACGTTTCTTTTGTACCCCCACAGCCTGATGTTTATCGTTTGCAAGTGAAGTGGTCGGGCGTAGACATTCCAGGGTCTCCGTTTAAAATAAATTTGCTACCCCCAATTGCCGAGAAAGTTGAAATGGTAACCCAGCCGCCCGTCGCTGCAACGGCGGGAGCTGCCGTGGGTCTAGATTTTGATGCCTCACAAGCAGGAAGCGGTGAGCTAAATGCCACTTGCGTGGGAAGCAAATGTGGTGAGGTTCCTGTAGAAGTGCAATCAATCGGTGATGACAAGTATAAGATAGTGTTTACGCCACCAGAACCAGACTCGTACGAAGTCGGTGTGAAATGGGCTGGAGAACACGTTAAAGGTAGTCCTTTCGTCATCAACACTCGACCTGATTCCATCATATCAGAAAAGGTTGAAGCGATTGAAGAAGAACTCCCGCAAGCCGAGATGGAGTTGCCTCCAGATTTATACGACAAAGATGAGGACAGGTATTATCCACAAGCTGATGGGGAAATTGTGAAACCGAGTGTGTACCATCTAGGCCAGGTGTTCCAGCTCACACTCGACAGTGAAGCGACCGAGGAAAGTGACAAGCAAGTGAATGTGAACTGTAGTGGTCAGAAGACAGGGAGAACAAATGTGGACGTCATCAGAAACTTGGACGACACCTACACCATCAAGTTTGAACCTACCGTAACTGACATCTACACCCTGACAGCTTTAATGGACAACAAACACATACCCGGTAGCCCATTTGTGATGCAGTTCTTGACCCCAGTCGATCCTACCAAATGCAGAGTGACAGGTTTGCCCACTGTGCAACCGCAGGTTAATTCAGCCGTTCGTTTGGCCGTGGATTGTACCGAAGCCGGCAGTGCCAAACTGACTGTCAGCGTGGAGAGCCCGTCGAGCGGTGAGGAGCCTTCTAAACCCGATGTAAACGAGACAAGCCAAGGTCAATACTCTATCGAATATACTCCTACGGTAGTGGGAGTGCACAAGCTGCACATAAACTGGGACGACCAACCCGTACCGCTGTCACCCGTTGTGTTAGATGTTGCCAGTCAGAAATTTGAAATATTTCCCCACGGCAGTCCAGTCAGCATGGACATTGTTGCAGCAGGAGTTAAAGCGAAAGACGTATCCGCCCATGCCATATACGAACCAACAAAAGAGAAGATCAAGGTAACAGTCAAGAAAGGTGACAACAAAGAGACTTTCAAATTATCGTTCAAGCCAAAACACCCCGGTATTTATTATGTGCATGTGTTTGTGAGACACGAGGAAATGCTTAACAGTCCGTTCAAACTTAAGTACTCGAAACCCGTTGATCCGAATGCCGTGAAAGTAACTGTATCAGACAGTGAACCTTATTTTGTGGAAGAACCTATCAAGTTTGTAGTGGATGGCACTGAAGCGGGCGTCGGTGAGCTGTCGATAAGATCATCAGGACCATCTTCTGGCGAAAGGCAGGCCAGTTTTAACGTGCTGGATAACAAAGATGGTACTTACAGTGCTGTTTATGTGCCCACCGCACCTGGCGAACATGTGTTTGATATTTCGTGGTCAGGAAAAGCCATCAAGGATAGCCCGTTACGCCTGCAGGTGTTTGGCGGCGGTGCAGGTCATGTGAAATTGGTTGAGATTCCTGGACACAGTTTAGAATTGGGTGGAGCTCTATGCTTGGGCTTTGACACCACAGAAGCTGGCAAGGGAAATTTAGAAGCTATGTGTGTGGGAGACAACAGTGGTCCGGTGCGCTGCACGGTAGAGGAAAACCTTAACAAGCCGAAAAGAGTTGACGTCTGCTTTGTTCCACCTCGGGCAGACATTTACCACGTTGATGTCAAGTGGTCGTCGGGTGGCCACGTTCCCGGTTCACCCTTCAAGATCAATCTGCTGCCACCGCTCGCAGAAAATGTGGAGTTGACGTCACAGTTGGAAGAACTTACAACACTGGAAGCGGGAGTGCCTTTGGATCTGGATTTTGATACGTCTACGGCAGGTGGCGGTGTGCTGGATGTGACGTGTGTGGGAGAAAGAGTTGGCAATGTGCCAGTGAGTGTCACACCGGTGCGTGAGGACAAGTACAGGATAACATTCACACCTACTGAGGTGGATTCTTACAAAGTCAGTGTCAAGTGGAGCGGGGAACATGTAAAAGGCAGTCCGTTCACTATCAACATGCTACGACCACTGGCAGGCCGGGTGCGATTGGTGTCTCTACCAGCAAAAACGGTTGAGTCAGGAACACCACTTACTTTGGGATTTGACACCAGCAAGGCAGGAGAAGGTGTAATGAAAAGTTCTTGCTATGGAGATAATTCAGGAGAGGTTACATGTACTGTAGAGACTCACAGTGATGATAGACACAGAAAGAGGGTCTCTTTTATTCCGCCACAACCGGATATCTATCATTTAAGTGTGATTTGGTCTGGAGAACATATTCCTGGATCTCCTTTTAAAATCAATTTGCTTCCACCAGTTGCTGAAAATGTAGAAGTAGTGGCTGAACCCGAAGCACCACTAGAGACTGGAGTCTCTACTGATCTACTGAGTTTTGACACTTCTGCAGCTGGAGGTGGTAAACTTGATGCTATCTGTGTAGGGAATAATGTTGGAGAAGTACCAGTTGAAGTTACACCAGCTGGAGAAGATAAGTACAATATATCCTTTACACCCCCTGAACCAGACTTCTATGAAATCAGCGTAAAGTGGGGTGGAGAACATGTGAAAGGTAGTCCTTTCAAAATCAACATGCTACGACCAGTGGCAGAGAAAGTCAAACTGATGTCACCTCCATCAGCCATTGTTGAGACTGGTGCTCCTCTGAGTTTAGGATTTGATACAAGCAAAGCTGGCAAAGCCACCATGAACGCTTCTTGTAAAGGAGATAAATCTGGAGATGTTGGTTGCACTGTGCAGCAAGATGACCACAACAACAGCATATTGAATGTTTCATTTGTGCCTCCTCAGCCAGACATCTATCATTTGAGTGTAACCTGGTCTGGCAATGACATCCCAGGCTCCCCTTTCAAGATAAATTTGCTTCCGTCCCTTGCCAAAAATGTAGAGATTGTCAATAAAATTGACAGCAGCATAGTAGAGAGTGGCATTCCTGTAGATCTGTCCTTTGATACTTCCACTGCAGGAGGTGGCCAATTGGATGCAGTCTGTGTTGGAGAAACAGTTGGAGAAGTACCAGTGAAAGTCGAACCAGCCGGTGAGGACAAATACAAGATACTGTTTACCCCTCCTGCACCAGACATGTATGAGGTTACTGTGAAATGGGGTGATGAGCAAGTCAAAGGCAGTCCTTTTAAGATTAACATGTTGAAGGGGGAAGCCACAAAGGTGAAAGTTGTTTCTCTTCCATCCACTATTATTGAATCTGGCTCTGCTCTGGTGTTGGGGTTTGACACTACAGAAGCAGGCAGTGGCCAGATTGAAGCAGACTGTGTTGGAGATGAGTGTGGAATTATTCATTGTACAATTACAAAGGATGGAGATAAGGATGAGGTATCTTTTGTGCCACCTAAAGAAGACATTTATAAGTTAAATGTCAAATGGTCAGGGATACCTGTACCACACTCACCGTTTACATTAAATCTACTTCCACCGGTTTCTGATAATGTTGAAATGACAAGTGAGCCAAGCGTAGTGGTTGAAGCTGGTGCTCCTGTAGAAATGGACTTGGACGTATCCAAAGCTGGAGGTGGAAAACTTAGTGCAACCTGCTTGGGTAGGTGGGTTGGTGAAGTGCCAACTGAAGTAAAACAACAAGGAGATAACAAATTTAAAGTGCAGTTTACTCCATTAGAAGCTGATATTTATGAACTTAGCATTAAGTGGAGTGGAGAACATATAAAAGGAAGTCCATTCAAAATCAATATGCTTAGTTCTGGTGCTGATAAGATAAAACTGTTGCAGATGCCAACTACAATTACAGAATTAAACAAACCTTTATCTTTCCTGTTTGATAGCAGTGCCGCTGCAGATGGAACACTGTATGCTACTTGTACAGGTGAAACTGTTGGAGAGGTTGAATGCACAGTAAAGTGCAAAGAGGATAACAGTGACCATCATTTAATTGCATTTGCCATTCCAGCTATGGACACATACATTGTTGATGTTACCTGGAATCGGCAACATGTTCCTGGTTCACCATTCAGAATTAACCTAAAAGAAATGTCTACAGCAGAAACAGTTGCACCATCACAACCTATCATTTATAATGTTGACTTTAAGTGGTCACAAAGACCCAAAGATGTATCAGTTTTTAAAGTAATTTTGATCTCAACAGATGATACTAGCTACAAACTGGTGCATTACAAGGGCATTGAACCAGCCAAATTTAATGGATCCCCAGCAATAATGTTGTTTGACAGTGGTACTGCTGGAAGAGGCAAACTAACAGCAAAGTGTACATCAAGCAAGTTTAATACTATACCTGTGCAAGTAAAGGAATACTTACCTGGCATGTACCAAGTAGAGTTTGTGCCTGAAGATGATCCTCACAGTGTCTGGGTGCAGTGGAATGGAAAGCAAGTGGAGAACTCACCATTTTCAGTGGTGGCCAACCAATCTATAACAGGAGATATATCCAAACCAATTGAGCCAGAAGTAGTTCAACAAGTGGATGAAGACATTGTGCAAGCAGAACCATCCGGCATACTTGAAGAGACACCTGTTCAAGAGTTTGTGTATGGCCAAGCTGTAGATCTAGATATTGCGTCGAGTGGTGCTAAACCAAAAGACATTACTTCTCATGCCGTACATGAAGGTACTCAAGAAAGGGTCAAAGTGGCTGTAAAAAAATTGGACAAAGAACAATTCAGATTAAGCCTGAAGCCCAAGAACCCTGGAATTTACAATGTCCATGTGTTTGTGAATAGAGAGGAGATTCCTGCCAGTCCGTACAAGATCAAGTACTGTAAACCATTTGATGTCAAGGCAGTGAGGGTGACGCTGCTAGATAGTGAACCTTACACAGTCGGAGAACAGGTAAAGGTGATGGTTGACTGTAAAGAAGCTGGCAAAGGGGACATATCTGTTAAAGCAGTTGGTCCATCTTTTGGAACAAAACCTAAATGTGAAATAACAGATAATAAAGATGGTACATACTCAGTGCTATATATTCCTGTTTCCACTGGTAAACACAAGATTGAGATAACCGAGTCTGGCAAAGCAGTTGCTGGTTCTCCCGTCAAGTTTAAAGTGGTTCAAAACATTGCAGAGAGAGTAAGGTTATTTAAGCCTCCATCATCTACTCTAGATATTGGTTCGGAAATTAATCTTGGTTTTGACACCAGTAAAGCTGGGGATGGAAAAATGTTTGCTTCATGTGCGAGTGAGAAATCTGGTGAAGTTACCTGCAATGTGATTGTACATCAAAGTGAAAACTATGTTACTTTTACACCTTTACAACCTGACATTTATCATTTAGATGTAAAATGGTCTGGAGTTCATATACCAGGCTCACCTTTCACAATTAACTTGATTCCACCAATTGCTAATAGTGTGACAGTAATTGCACAACCTAAAATTGTGTCACAGCCAGATGTCCCAGTAAATTTTGAGTTCGATACTTCACTGGCTGGAAACGGTAAGCTTGAAGCAACATGTCAAGGAAGCAGAGTTGGTGAGGTAGCTACAGAAATTGTACCATCTGGTGACAACCAATGCAAGGTGTCTTTTATACCACCTGAACCTGATTTATACGACTTAAGTGTGCTGTGGAGTGGACAGCATGTAAACGGTAGTCCATTTAAAATTAATATGCTTAAAGATACTTCTAGTAAAGTGAAAGTTATATCCCTTCCTATTGCTACACTGGAATATGAAACTCCACTCACATTTGCTTTTAATGTCAGGGAAGCTGAAACTGGTTTACTGGAAGCTACATGCAGTGGTGAGAACTCTGGTGAAATTTTGTGTAATGTTGGTCCTGTCATTAATGATGAAATTAAAGTCACTTTTACTCCCCTTCAACCAGATGTGTACACCTTGATAGTGAAGTGGTCTGGAGTTGAAGTCACTGGATCTCCGTTTATTGTAAATTTGCACCCAGAATCTGTTGAAAGCGTACGTGCTGAAGGAGATACAGCATTACAAGAAGGTTTGTCACTGGATGATATACTTGGGAAAGATAGTGATCCTTCTAAATGTAAGGTTTTGGGATTACAAGCAATTGACTCTAAACTGTATTCTGAACTTACCTTTAATGTTAATTGCCAAGAAAGTGGTAATGGTGAATTGACTGCGTATGCTGAATATCCACCAACTGCTGAAGCACAAAAACAAGTAACTGTGGATAAAAAAGATTCTCAAATGTTCACCATTAGTTATACTCCTACTGTTTCTGGAACACACAAAATTCATATGATGTGGGATGGTAAAACATTGCCTAGCTC
Organism: Spongia lamella; assembly: GCA_963930835.1. Classification (NCBI taxonomy): domain Eukaryota; kingdom Metazoa; phylum Porifera; class Demospongiae; order Dictyoceratida; family Spongiidae; genus Spongia; species Spongia lamella. The sequence goes on from OZ005749.1 coordinate 1,009,477, forward strand.
ACCAATTACAATTGAAGTACCTTCAGAAAACAAATCCTATCAATATGGAAATGCCATTCAATTTGATATATCAAGTAAAGGAATGAAGAGCAAGGATATCTCAGCTTTTGCCATACACAAACCTACTAATGAAAAATTGCCAATGGTCATCAACAAAGTAGTAAAAGATCAATGCCGCCTCACTGTGATGCCTAAAGAGCCTGGCATTTATTTCATCCATGTGTACATTAAGAATAAAGAACTTCCACAAAGCCCATACATAGTGAGGTATCTAAAACCAGCTGATCCAGATTCTGTCAGAATGGAAGTAATTGGTAAAAGTCCGTATTCTGCTGGTAAGACAATAAAGTTTGAATTTGATTGTACAAATGCTGGTACGGGAGAGTTGCTTATTAAATCATCTGGTCCTGAGGATAAACTAGCCAGGTTTGAGATCAAAGATAATGGAGACAAAACCTACACCGCTTTCTTTACTCCCTTGATACCAGGAGACTACAAATTTGATATAACATGGTCTGGGAAGCCGATTCCTGGTAGCCCAAAAACAGTCAGTATTGAAGAAGCTCTTCCAACAAGTACATCTGTTGTTGATTCAAGCAAATGCAAGATAGATCCGAAAGACCTTGAAATAATCTCTCACCCACTGGAGTTTGGAAAAGAATGCCAATTTACTATAAGTGCAGTTGAAGCTGGTTCTGGTGTTCTTAATGTTACTTCAAAGGGTCCAGGAAAAGCAGACGTCAGTATTACTGATAACAAGGATGGTACCTATGTAGTACATTTCAAGCCCTCTATCCCTGGAAAATATGTCCTAGATATTTTGTGGAATAATCATCATATAACTGGTAGTCCACATACTATTGCTTTTAAAGGTGTGAGCTCCGTTTTCCATGGGCTGGATCTTTCCAGTCATACTTATTACGTTGGAGAACCAACTAAATTTAAACTACATTGTGAAGAAGTTGGCTTTGGAATCCTTGAAGTAAAATCTCAACCGCCATCAGCAGCCAAAATTACTCTACGTCCAGCAGAGAAAAATTTATACAACATAGAAATACTTCCTCAGGAAGTTGGCAAACATAAGATAAGTGTTCAGTATTCAGGAAAACACATTCAAGGTAGTCCATTTGATGTAGAATTCAAAAGTGCCAGTCAGGCATTGAAGTGTAAGCTAGTTGAGAGCAGACAGGGTGAACAACAACACCAAGTAGGAGATGCAGTACATTTTACTGTGTCAACCGAAGAAGCCGGTGAAGGAGAAATAACTGCTACAGCTGAAGACCCACTGAACAACATAAGTATACCAGTCATCGTTGAAAAGCAAGGCCAATTGTACAAGATTTCATTTTATCCAGGTCAAGGCACAACCTATTTGCTTTCAGTGTTGTTTGATGGCCATCACATCCATGGTTCACCATTCAAATTAACATTTGCAGCTTCGCCAGAGGCACAGATCAGAGCTGAAGGTGATGGTCTGATAAGCACACAAATTAATCAGTTATCTACATTCAAAGTTTATATTGCTTCAGTTCAGGATGAATTAAATGTAAAAATCAATAGTGACAAAGAGACTATTTTGCCATCCATACAATCACTTGGTCCTGGTGTATATGAGGTCACATACACACCAAAATTCACAGGAGTTTACAATATATCTTTATCATATGGTGAACATCCTATTCCTGGCTCACCATTTACAGTCAAGTGTTACCAAGCATCTGATCCATCAAAGCTACAGATTGTGGGCGATAAGATTCCTGACCTCATGCTGGGACAGCCGATGGAGTTTGAAGTAAAAAATCTAGATCAAGAACAAAAAGGATCATTGACTGTTCACGCACAGGGCTGTCATCAACTATTTTCAGGCAATGTCACCGATCTCAGCAATGGTATGTACAAGGTGCATTTTATGCCCCCGGAGTCTGGTAAATATCTGCTGCATGTACGATGGGACGGCAAACACATTCCAGGCAGTCCATTTAAAGTTAAAGTCTCACTACCACCGAAGCCCGAAAACGTTAAAGCATACGGTCCTGGCCTTTCAGATGGAAAAGTTGGCACTGACGGTCATTTCAAAATAGAAACCGACAATGCTGGAACTGGAACTTTAGCCATACGTGTTCACGGTCCAAAGGGAGCCTTCAAAATTAACATGAACAAAGATCCAGAAAATGACAGAACCATTTTGGTACGCTATGACCCTGTACATACTGGACAATACACTGTGGCAATCACCTGGTCCGATGCTCATATTCCAGGGAGCCCCTTCACTATTAACATAGCTGAATAGTAATTAACAGATTGAACTATTTTAGTTGATTTATTATTATGTAGCTGGATGTACATGTAAACAAACATTAGTAGCTAGAATGTTTATTTTTTTTGTTTTCTGTACATACAAATTTAGATAATACAACAAGCAGCCAGTTGGCTAGCTACTAGCAATAACATATTCATAACTATAGCTAGCTAGCTACCTCTGTAAACCACTTAGCTAGTTACCTTGTGACATACTGGCTTAATTTCTCACCTCAGTTGTTATTCTGCTACCATAGGAAAAATCGCCTGTGAATTAGGCAGTGAAATCTTTCAAACTGTGGATGTGCGAGAGTAATGAATGAAAATTGCACTAATCTCGCTCCAGTGGTGCATGCATGTACTATTAAATTACGATACACACATATAACTTACCGAGATATCAACACGTATAACAATTTACTAACAAAATCTCTATTGCATTAAGCATTACATAAATTATATTTATAAGCATACTTAATTGAATGCGCCTGAGCTAAAATTTAATATTTCTTACGCGCCAATATCTAAGGATGCGGTGTACGCATGCGCATTGTGTTGGCGTATTGATCACGTGACGAAACAAATATTTGGGAGGTACCTTGTATCAAGATGTCGAAGTCCCCTGTAAGTAGTTCCATTACGATCAACGTATCGAAGAAAAGAGGTGACAGTGAAGAGCCAGATGATCAAAACTCTTCATCAGTTCTTCCACGAAATGCGACCCGGCGGGAAGGTAGCGCAGAACCTGATTTAGGCTTGCTATCCAAGAAACGATTAATGCCAATAACTAAAATAGAAGCTAGGCCACGTTCAGAATCTGACCTGGAGGGTGGATTTGATGTGGACATCACAACACTGTCTCCACACCTTGACATTGATTACAAGCGCGCCTCTGGATTGATGTTCGATTACCGTGATGATGGCGAGCATTCTGATAATACCAAGCTTTGGATTGAGGTGCAAAGAAAAACATTCACTAACTGGGTGAATAATAAACTAGAAGGGACAGGATTTGTTGTGACGGATATCGAACAAGATTTTGCTGATGGCAGGGCATTAATTGCACTCACTCAACAACTCATACCAGGTTCTTTGACAATGTGAGTAAGCACATTTCGAATATCAGTTATGTCATGGAGCCCTACAGTATACTACCTATGGTTTATGTAGTGATGTTAAGGATCTATGTATGTCATAACATTGCTTTATTCAAAACTGTTGTACATGTTGTTGTAGACCTCACAAGAAGCCCAAAATGAGGGTGCAGATGATAGAAAATTTGTCACGTGTGTTTGGTGTCCTTGAAGCCCAGGAGATTAAAGTTGTCAATGTTGGTATGTATAACTTGTGTGTGATGTGTGACATGTACTTGTTGCACTTGATGTCTTCTAGCTGACAACTTTTTCTTTTTGTTTTTTCAGGACCGGAAGACATAGCAAATGGAAATTTGAAATTGATACTCGGTTTGATATGGACTCTGATTCAACGTTTTCAGATCATCAACATGGACACAACACATACCACTATAAAGGTTTCGCCCAAGAAGGCATTACTGGCATGGGTGCAGGCTTGCTTGCCGCAGCACAAAGTGAAAAATTTTACAAAGGACTGGAGTGATGGAATCCTGCTGTCTAACTTGATCAACTACCTTCAGCCAGGTCTCATACCCGACTGTACAAGCCTTGATCCCAATAATGCTCTAGAAAACGTCACTAATGCCATGGATATAGCTTTTAACAAGTTTGACATCCCTAAGCTTATTGAACCAGAAGGACTATACCGGATGCCAGAAGAATTGTCTGTTATGACGTACTTGTCGTATTTCTGTGGACCAGACTCGATTGGATACCAGAGCTTATTGGAGTGGGTGAGAAGACAGATTCCTGCTTGTAACGTTACCAATTTTTCATCAGATTGGAAAGATGGTTCTGCACTATGTGCGCTTGTTAATTATTATGCACCAAATGCTCTTCCAGCAGCTGATAGTCTTGAGGGTCAAACTGGTCTTGAGAAACTACAAGTTGCCATGGATACAGCTGAAAAACTATTGGGGATTAAGCCCATGCTCACTGCCGAGCAGTTTGTCAACCCAGACATTGACCGTCTGTTTGTCATGATATACATCACACATTTCCAGCATGCTGAACATGTTGAAGTAAAAGACACAATGAAAGTCTATGGGACTGGTATTACTGGTGGTGCTGTTGGCGATGAGAACTCTTTTATTGTGCAAGGTAATATTTCTTCGCCAGATACAAACAAGAGTGTCACAGTTGAGGTTGTTGGTCCAGATGACAATCTGGTTACAGTACAAGAAGAACTGGCTCTGACTACCGGTGCTTCACTCTACCGGTACGTCCCAAAGCTTCCTGGTGTTTACCAAGTCAGTGTGACTGCAGATGGTAAGCATTTGCCGGGCTCACCTTATCTGGTGCCTTACACCGACATCCCTCAGCCCGAGAAGTGTTTTGTACTTGAGCCTGGTATAAACAAAGCTCAAGTTGGAAAGTGGTCTGAATTTACTGTTGATTGCAGTGGAGCGGGTCCAGGCAATCTTAGCGTTGAAGTTCAATCACCCTCTGGAATTGTGGACCATGAAATAGAACCTCTGCCTAATAATCAATTCAAAGTTCGCTTTCATCCAACTGTGATTGGTTCGTATGTTGTGAATGCCCAGTGGACTGGCGCCCACATCAGCAACAGTCCGTTTACATGTCAGGTGTCGAACCCAGCAAAGTGTATTGCTAGTGGCACAGGGATTAGTGGAGCTAAACTTGGTGAGCCTGTTGAATTCACTGTTAGCACGGTTGGTACAGGGCCTGGCAGTTTGGAGACCGTGGTTTACGGACCAAAAGGAGAAAATATACAACTTGAAGTTCAACAAGACGATGACAAAACTGTCTACATGTATACTCCTGAATTATGTGGTAGTTACTTGATTGACGTGAAGTGGGACGGTTTCCCCATAAGAGGTAGCCCTTTCCGAGTCAAGCCAGCAGCTGCTTTCAATATCAACAATGTATTCATATCACAAGAATTACCGAAAAAATCCAAAGCAGGAGAGGAGGTTAGTTTTTGTGTCAATGTGAAAGATGCCGGCCATGCTCCATTGTCCGCATCTACGATCAGTCCTAGTGGGAAAGTAGAAGTGTGTGATTTTGAAGAAAAGGAGGAAGGAGTTTATATAGTAGAGTTTGTACCCCAAGAGCCTGGTGAATATCGGGTGACAGTGAATTATGGAGGTACCGAATTGAGACAAAGCCCGCTTAACCTAAATGTCTATGATCCAGAAAAAGTTGTAGTGGATGTTCAAAGTATATCGAAATGTACTTACAAAGCAAATTCAAGAGTAGAGTTTGTTGTGGATACAAGTAAAGCCGGTAATGGCATAGTGACTGCCTCAGCAAAAGGCCCCAGAGGATTTCGTGATGTGACGGTGTCCAGTTTTGGAGACGGCAACTGGAAAGTGATGTATAACCCAGACTGTAGTGGTATGCACTTGTTGGATGTCTACTTCAACAACGATGCTGTGTTAGCTCAACCGATTGTCCTAAATGTCAACCCACCCTACGATATGTCAATCACTGCTCCTTTGGGTGCTACAGCAATTTACGAGACAGACAAGCCATATGAGTTCACCATTACATCACCAGACGACAGTACGTGTGCAGACATCAGTGCTTATGCTTATGGGACTAAGACTAATTCACTTGCTAGAACCACTGTCATCCATAACCCTGACGGATCAGCCACTGTACAGTTTGAAGCTCGATACTCAGATGAATATCGACTGGAAGTAACAACAGGAGGGAAGCATATACCCGGGTCCCCGTATTCAGTTTTAGTTGGTCTTCCTGCAAAGCCGAACCTGGTTAAGTGTGGTGATCCTGTGGTGCCACTTAAACAAGGCCGTCCTATTGAATTGACTGTGGATGCTACCGAGGCAGGATCCGGTCCGCTGGCTGCTCATGTAACAGGGGGGGAATGTGGATGGGTACAAGCTGAAGTTGAGGAGACCTCTCCAGGAAAGTTTAACATATCATTTGTGCCTCCAGCCTCAGACAAATTCACCTTGAACACTTTCTGGGCCAAGGAACATATTCCTGGTTCACCGTTTACTGTCATTTACAATGACATAGATGTTGAACCTCCATATGAGGTTGTGTTTGAATCGGATACAACAGAGCCTGGTTTCCTTACTGCAGCAGTGGTGGGCAGGAACTTTGGTCCTGTTCGAGTTGATGTTGTCCACTTTGAATTGGGCAAGTATCGTCTTGGAATAGATCCACCGCAAGGAGACATATATGAACTCAAAATCATGTGGAATGGTGAAGAAGTAGATGGCTCACCATTTGAACTGGACTTGAGACATCAACTGAAATCTGCTACCCCAGGTGGCAATGGAACTTTAAGTGCATCTGTTAGGGGCCATCATGTTGGCGATGTACCGGTGGAAGTTAGTCAATTATCCAATGGAGATTACCTGCTCTATTTTGCTCATACTAAGAGAGATACTTATGACTTAAGGACCTTGTGGAATGGTAGTGAGATGCGTGGTTCTCCTTTTGCAATAGATATTCATCACCAAATCAACTAGAGAACTCATAAAGACATGTTTAAACCATAGCTTATTACACCATTTTATCCGTATATTATTGTTTTATTTCCGTGTTGTGTGACATTTGGTTGGTTATTTTTAAAAGTAAACCGCGAAGCTGATGCTTATCCGTTATTGATTGATCTCATCGTGATCAGCGTAACAGCAACAAACCGACAATTACAAGACACAATCGAACGATTTGGTAACGGCCAGCTGCTGGGGTTAATGTGATGGTCAAAACGAAAAAGCTTAATGGCCATGTGAAGGCTCCGGCAGAGCCAACATGGAAGAATTACAATGGAGAAAAGGTAATGTCAGCGAATTCGGCCATTTTAAAAATGCAATCCTGTATAGGCCAGTAAAATACAATCTGGGGTAGGACAGATGAAGAAGAAGAAAAGAGAAAGTGGTAGTCCTAGAGATCTCCCCAACGCGAAAAGAGCGGCGCTAGGCAACATAACAAACGTTTGTTTAACAACCACACGAAAAGGTAGTTGGTTATCGACCAATTGTCTCTTATAGGTCACCGTGGAAGTAGAGAAACTAGGCAAGAAGCAACTTGAAATACTGGAAAAGAAAGGTGGATTAACAAAATCCTTTCCACCACAGAGCCAACCGAGTTCCGAATGGTAACCCAATTACAAAACAATTAAAGTGATTTTGTATTATTTATTTCAGTGGTGGCCTTACGCCCATTCAAGCCTCATTGGAAGCGACCAAAATACAAGATGAGGTAAATGATAAGCCAGCCAGTGTATTGTGCTTGTATCAACAGTGCCCTGCTTTCCAGAGCCGTGATTCTAAACTGGAAGATTCTGCTATGTCAACTGATGAACAACAATGCTGGAGTGATATTGACAAAGCTGAAAGTCACGACCACTTGTTTTCCTCGGAATACGCACCTGAAATATTTAAATACATGCAAGAGAGGGAGGTATGTGCACCATAATCTTGAGGAATTCATTTATGCTTTGTTGTAATAGGATCAGCTTCTAACCAAACCATATATTAATAAAAACTCTGATATAACTGAACAAATGCGGACCATCTTAGTCGACTGGTTGATTGAAGTGCAAGAGAATTTTGCACTCTTTCACGAGACACTGTATTTGGCAGTCCAGATCATGGACCATTATCTGGCACAGAAGTTTGTCAAAAGAGAGTATCTACAGTTAGTCGGCGCGACTGCCATGTTGATAGCCTCAAAGTTTGAGGTCAGTGTATTTGTTCTACCTAAACCTTGGTGATATATGTTTTGTTCATTTATTTAGGAAATCAGCCCTCCCTTGGTTGACGATTTTATATACCTCTGTGATGATGCATATAAACATGATGAGATGCTTCAATGGGAAAGAGACATACTCAATACACTAAATTATGATATTAACTATCCAGTTGCTTATCGATTCCTGAGGAGATTAGCAAAGGTGTGTTTTGTCACTAGACATGTATGTATGTAAATAAAGTGTTTAAGGCTGCCAGTATCACCTTGGAAACACATACGCTGGCACGCTACATTTGTGAGTCTACACTACAAGATTACCAATTTATTGGAGTACGGCCGAGTCATATTGCAGCAGCTGCAATGTATCTAACATTGAGAATGAAAAAACTCGGAGACTGGGTATATGAGTGTTGGCATAGTAATACGAATTTTACTGCATTCCCGTTTCACTAGACCCCAACCCTGAAGCATTACAGTGGAATGGATGTAGAAGAATTGCTTCCTTTAGCACATAAACTAAATGACATAATCAAAATGCCTTTAGGACAGACATGTACGGTCAGAAATAAGTATTCACATGAGTAAGTGTAACATACCCTTATTAAATGTATTTTGTATGATGTATTCTAATTTTTAGGGCATTCTTTAAAGTAGCCACCATTCCCCCATTAGATGATGTATATCTTAACACTGCAACTGTTCTATAAAGATATGTTGTGTGTGTCTGTGTATTTATTGTAACTTGTGTAAATATTTTGTATATAGCACTTGTGTATGTTGTTAAGCTTTTTACTGTAGTTTTTCTGTTTATGTATGTAAGCCTTTTGATTTTTGCGTGATTGCACTGTTGTAGTAGTTGTATTTTTCCAATCAATACTTCAATCGTCAATGAAAATCATTTGATTGTGGGTTTGGGTTTTAATAATTACGCGGACGTGGAAGATGTATAAGATACTATTAGCAATGGGGTTCGTGTTGCTTGGCCATGCTGCATATTCCGCAGTTCAATGTGAGGATGAGGTTCTTCATTTTGCAATGTCCAAGTGTGTTTTGTTACCAGATCGATCTTTTCTACGAGTGACGGAACAGCAATACAGTAACTTGCCAATGGATGTAAGGACCCTTTACAGCTAATGCATCACGAGATAAATTAAAAGGAAGCATTTATTTTATCTTGTAGATAATACTGCAGAGTTTATTAGCTTGTCTTCTGTGCGGATATGGAATCGTGAAGGTATCCGGAGATTTTAAGAACATTGATAGCACAGCGGAGCTCAACACAAAGTCAGTGACTGCACAGACTACCGTTTTATTACTCCGTATTTTAATGTGTTCAATCTTAGGTCATTTGAGAGCCTAAACAATCGAACAAACTTCATGATATTCAACCACAGAGGACGTAAACCATTGTTAACTGAATCACAACCTTCATAACTATATTACTGCAAAATTACATGAGTGTTATCTAAGGGTATATACCAAATAGGGTAACATTGTAAATATTATACAGGCATGAATGTGGTGTGCATCATGTGTATGAAAATATCTTCTAGAGCCATTGTACGAGCATGTCATGAAATGGACGACAGATTCCGAAGATCGACCACACAAACCTGTTGATGATGAAATTATGTAAATTTCATCAGGTTACCTGAAAAGTACTCACCGAACTATCTTGAAAGCTTGCGGCCAGTTTGTTGCCTGCCTCATTCCAGCATACCTCAAAGATGCCACTAGTTCCCTTGTAGTGATGCAGCAAAGAGCCATCCTATGCAATAATTTTTGTTACATCAGCACTCACCACTACCGTCTTCTGCTTACCTGTACAGACCATATACAAAGGTAAGTATCAAATGATCCACTTGCTAGTAGTTTCCCATCGGGACTGAATGCAACTGAATAGACAGGGTCCTCGTGCTTACGGAGCGTCTGAAGGCACGTGCCTCTTTCTGGCTCCCACAGTCGAACCGTTGTGTCATGAGATGCTCTATACAGTACACATATCATAACATCACAGTAAAATTGTACAGTACAATATCCCAGTATCTGAGCCATATCATATTTCTATAATATATGTCTGATCATTTTTGGTAATGTCAGAACAAATTCTGTATTGTGCTGACATGTGTCTGAGCAATTTTCACTCCTTATTTCATGCTCTGTTCTGTAAAAAACTGTGTACAGTGCAATTTCCCAGTATAATGAGACTCCTTTAAACAGCCTATTCAACCAGCGTACGCATGTTCTGTATAGCACAATTTTTGACAGGCACTTTGTATAATGGGGGCTGTATTGGCTATACTACTGGACACTACTGAAAGGGAAAATTTTGACAGAATGCTAAAACATTTTCTGCCATCAAAAATTGCTCTATACACCAAATATGGTAATATATACACCAACTCACGTGGCTAGTAGTAAAGGTGTAGTAGAATTGGCAGCACTCCATTGTATGGTATAGATGTCAGCAGAGTGTTCGCTGAGGTCGTGTATGCACTGGCTCTGCTTCATGCTCCATATCTTCGCTGTGTGGTCGTCCGAACATGACGCCAACAGGTTACACGAGGGGTCCCACTTTACCACATTAACTACACTCTGATATACATACAAAGAATAACGACACACTTGTATAGAGCCGGGATTAACACATACCTGGTGACCTGTAAAGGTTTGCATTGGCTTTTCAGATCCTAATTTACACACTTGGATGTTTTTATCAGTTGAACAGGAAGCGAAACAATTATTATTCTGCCAGTCAACATCAATTACTGGATCTGAAAAAGAATCGACTTAAAAAGTAAGAATACATGATAGTGTGTGTTTTACCAGAATGCAAGGAGAAGTGTTGTTTGACTTCACCCAGCTGTACATCCCAAACAATCGTCGTCTTGTCCACACCTCCACTTAATAGATAGTTTCCTTTCTTGTTCCACTTCAGTGCAAACACTGGGCCTTGGTGCTTTATCAGTGTCTTCTGTAGACGCCCTTCCTTGTCCCAAATTCTAGCCGCCCCATCATATGATCCAGTGGCCAGTAATGAGCCATCTCCCTAATACAAATTAGTTTAGTTGCTATATATGACTGTCTGAGCAAAAACCACACTTCCAAATTTGCCACTTCAATGCTTTGTTTACACAGTCCATACAAGGTTAGTAAAATAAACGCATTGCTGAAAATTTGAGCTTTGTGTGACATTCCAATATATAGTTTGTTAACTTGGTCAAATCGAAGGTGCAAGCTAGCCTGGTTTTCACTTGGACAATCACAATTATATCAAGAATTTTTCATATTGTGAACTCTTGATTATGTGTACTCACATTCCAACAGACAGTTGTGACGTCTCTGTTTGTGTCAGCGTTATTTAGATTACTCTCATGCGGTAAAACGATAACTGGCGAGCCATCGAGCTTCCATAATCTAGCAGTAGAATCACTAGACCTACATACAGTATTACAATAATCAGATTATTATGGGTTGTGATGTTTACACCAACCCTGAGGCAATGATATCGTCCGACGGACACCATGCACAGGTAAATACCTAATAAGAATTATACAATTATTATTGTGACACTTTTTGGTTCTTACTTCAGACTGGTGTCCTTTTAATGTTGTCACACGATCACTGGAGATTGGTGATGAATTATTCTTTGCTACAACATGTCGGTCAACTTCCATTGGTTCAGCTAACAAGCAGCAGTGGATAATAATGCTATTAATACATAATAAATTTCTTACTAGTGTCTTCCGCTTTAGTGACGCCATCCTTGGTCTTGATGGGTTCAACTGGAGCAGTTGGTAGCCTATCTTCTACAGTCTCCTTCTCCGTTGGTGCCTTAAACATACACTCATGCGCCAGAGCGTCCACCAGCGACAGCGGCTGAATTTGTTTCTCGTCTAAAATCTTTCCATCCTATTAAAGAACACAGTAGAACGTACTAAAAGAAATGTTCCAGTAAACGCACACCTCTGTGATACTAGTTTCTACTTCAACGTATTGTAGCCCTTTCTGGATGATGCCTATTAGAGCTCCAGGGGGTATGAGTGTCCCGTTGATACTAGATTGATGTACATGGCTCTCTTGACCGAAAGTAAATGCAGAATGATGAAACCCTGATCCATGCAGACATAAAGCTGGCCAATAACACAAGATAACTTATTGTTCACTAACCAGATTCTAGTAGATAACGATAAACAATAAAATTCACTTCGTCACTGGAGAAACTCATATTGTGAGTAGCGAATGTTTAATTCCTCCAAACAAATTCGTAAATAACTTATTATAATCCTAACAGACTATTATAACAATTAATAGGGAAAAGGTACTCTAAAAACTAGTACAACCAACTAAGATCATGCTCTACATAACCCGCTTAATTTTGGCATCGTACGAATTAATTAGAATCAAATATAGGGTGACCTTCTCATGGCTTCCAAAGAAGAAGAACAAAGATTATTGGAAGATGTGGAGACTTCAAATGAAACTTCTACTGCTCCCATCTCCAGTGCGCTTGAAGAAAGTCATAATGTGTTGTTAGACAGTGGATCTTCGAGATATACTAATCGCAGTGCCAGCCAAGGCTTCGTGCCCGTAGAGGTGAGTCAGCTGCACACTCCACAGTATAATATAATAACATTACTGCAGCTAGCGACGTTTCCGACGCTTGATTTTAATACCGGCTTTGAGATGTCCAGAGCCCTTGAACGGTGCAAGAGAAGGGTGTTGAATCCCTACCATTACTTCTTAAAGACGGTGAGAAGTATATTTGGCATACCAACACACTGTATCATCTTTAGTATATTAGATTGGTTGGCGTGCATTTCGATCCATCAATCATGACTTGGAGCAGCCGCTGTCACGCCGGATATTGAACGTGGTGTACCCAATTACAATAATCGTTTTGTTACTCATCTCCTGTGTAACACAAATACTGACTTGCTTCAGAAGAGATTGGGTGAGTATAAATGCACCGCTGATCCTTTTATGCTGCTTCCTTATATGATTACTTGGTGGCAGAAACAGCAAGCACTGCCAAATAACCAAAAGCATGATCTGTTTGTGATCAAAGGCATTAGGATAGTCTTATGATCTGTTTGTGATCAAGGGCATTGGGATAGTCTTATGATCTGTTTGTGATCAAAGGCAGTAGGATATGAGCCAGTTATATCACAAGCACTCGTTGATATCATTGTTATTACACTCGACCTCAGGCTTCGCCCTTCGCCCTCTGTCTTGTGTAATAACAATGATATCAAACTCTTGCTTGTGATACAACTATAATTCATGGACTCTTGTTATATCATATAACCATTGTAACTAGTCTTGCATAGCCAAACCTTCTTATGTTCAGATATGGTGGAAAATATATTTCAAGTGTTTAGTTTTTTGCTTGGACAAGCTTCTTGTGCCTGGAAATAATTATCATGTTGTTTTGAATTCTGAAAAGTGACTGAATTACGTATATACCATGAAAGCCTGGCTCCAGTAGATACCGACTTTTGTATCTGGCTGACTTCACAAAATCAAAAATCTTGGGATTCGTACCTATGGCCATAACCATAGGCATGGTCAGCGGATAAAACCTTGAGATGGATGATAAAACCAGGGAAATAGTGTGATAGTTGGTAGGCCTGCGCTGTATATAAGCTAGTGCTATGGCTTTCAGCATTGCAATATAACACTGTGCTTTCAATGGGAAAATATTGTGGTTCCTAAAATTTTCTTGGTAAAAGGCTGCGGCTACTAAACAAAATATGACCACTTTGTTTTTTTGAGAGCAATGTCTGCAAGTAATTCTGGTCCATTGTTCCCTAAACACTTGCCTTATGTGCATATACGTATGTACAAATTAGTCCCTAAAAATTCAGACAATTTTGACAGACATACTATACTGTACGTACTCGTCGAGTTTTTGAAGGACTTAATTTGACGAATTTTGCAAAAAGCTTTATTTGCAAAAATTTCATCACCAAGAGTACTCTGCAGGGATGTAGGAAGATGAAAAGTTTCTTATGGGGCCTGCGTAATAATTGTATTGTGCTGTAAGACTTAGTAATTTATTTACCACTGTCTGCTATAAAGCAGGGAGCCCCTGTGGTCCTCCCTGTTCCTACACCCATGCACTGGAATATCAGTATTCAAACGGTCTGGTATTCGTGAAGATATGATTGCAAAGATTTTTGTCTTGTTTGTAAGAAATTTTACGAGTGGTCAAACTTAGCAAATTAGCACAAAAACATTATGATAATTACATGGTACACTGGTATATATCTGTTCTTCTATTTATAGGGCAAGTTCAAGGAGAAGCAGTGTTCAAATGTACCAAACGTCACAGTGTTCCATCTGTCCTGTGAGAAACACTTGTTCACGGTCTTCGTGTTCTCCGACATACTATTAGTCAGTGCATACATTTATGGGATATACGTGTTTAGGTATAAGCACTCGGAGTATCTGTCGACCCTCATGGAAACGGTAGGTGATGTATTATCATGTTAGTATACACTCTACATATTATATTTGTCGTTTTTATCTTAGACATTTTTAGGCTATTGTACGAAGCATGGTCGCTATCATCCCGGCAAACTTATCAGAAGCCTTTAGTAAGTTATTTGTTAGTATGTATGTATGTACACACACACAGTCACACACACACACACACAGAGTCACACACGCGCGCACACACACACACACATACACACACACACACACACACACACACACACACACACACACACACACACACACACTACACACACACACTACACACACACACACACATTGCAGGTGGGGAGGCCAAGCTGCAATATGTATGTATATTACGTGATCGCTCATCTTCCCTTCTAATAACTGTCCAACATGTATATATGCTGTGGCCACATTTAATGCCACCGTTTACTTTTATTTAATTTAATATATTTCTCCAGTATGCTGATGGGAATTGGCATAGCGTGGGTGTTGTTATCTGTGATGGTGAATGTCATGCGGGTAAAAGGCCTGCACCTTCTGGAGCACTTCACCTACATCAGTTGGATCCCACCAAAGGGAGGGAGCCTAGTCAATACTAACGTAGAGAAAGATGAAATGTAACCACTGATGGTGTATTGTGTGTGTAATATAAATCCATATATGGCAAATAAATAATTGTATTTAAATTTACAATTCTGAATTATGACATTGCAGTTTGTGTGATTGAAAATTATAATTATAATTACCATATGTAATTATAATTACCATATGTAATCATAATTTTAAATGTTAATTTTAGATCCTGTCAATCATCAGACCTCACTGTGCGAACAGTACTAGTTATTTTCACGTTGTTTGGTTTTCTCATTTTCGACCTCGCCTACATTGCCACAGTGATGAACTACTGTTGCCAATGCCATCTTCTCACCTGTCTCGTGTTGGGCTTGAAGGAGCGTATCCTGATGAAGGCTGTGGCTGTAGATGAAGCCATTAAAGTAATATACATGATTATAAATTAAACATAACAAGTTCAACTTCATGCACTAATTTTCTAAGCTGAAGAGATTTTTTGAACAAAAAGGATACTTTATTGTTATAATGGAACTTTAAGTGACCTACTATGTTATCTGGGGATGATGGGTATTATTTAGACCTTTATTTGCTGTGGGCTTGTGTTAGCAAAATGTAATCCTACTGATAACTTGTGTGGTCACAATAGACGCATTAACTCGTGGTTATCAAGTAAGTATAGGTGTAGAGCTGTGTCGGCTGTATTGTCAAAAACTGTTTTGGTATTGTTTTTGTCCCAACACAGATATCCACATAGCTACAGGTGTAATAAAAACATTCAAATAATGCAACCTAGCTAGCTGCAGTATTGATCATATTTTGAATTTATAAATATTTTTATTTAAATATCCCAAAATGAATATACATCACAATATCAAGAGTTCATGATATATAATATATAGTTATAATATTGTCCTCATAGTTTTTCTTGTTATTTGATAGGCTATAAAGCCTGCCCAGGATTTTGTGAAGAGACTTAATGGTCATCTTGCTGCTGCAACCTCCATTGTGATGTTCATCTTCATCACATCCCTTGTGGCAAGTCAGTAGGGTGGTGTACCATGCATAGAAAAATCATTTATATTGAGTAAAGATTATAATATTAGTGGAGTCGATTTTGTTGTCATTAAATTAGTTCCCCACATAGATTTACACATCACTTATGTCCCACACTACAGTATACTAAGTACATACATAGATGTATTTACATATCACTTAGTGACAAAATTACTGTGTATTCTTTGTATAGCTATGATTGGTGCACAGAGGCGCGAGCCAGATCATTTTTTTGAAAAGGTACTCATTGCTTTGGCGGTGCTACAGTGGACGTCCATCTTTTTGCTGCCCATCTACCATGTATGTAACAATGTGTTCTGACTGTTGAGATGTATGTTGTAATATACTCTAATATAACACTCATTTATTTGAATGCTTTTTGTCACACACATACTCATATATGCAGTTACACACACACGCATGCACCACACACACACACCCACGCACACACACACACACACACAGTTACACGCACGCACACGCACACACACACACTGTTCGTTTATTTTTTTACAGGCTGCCAAACTGACTAATGCTTGTCGAAAGTTGAAGAGACTTGGTCACGATGTTCGTGCCAGACCATTCACCTACCATAACATCAAGCAGCTGGACCTTGACTCCTTTCTAAACTACATGTCCTCGTTGGAGATATCTGTATGTGCTCAGAAATCTGTGCAACAGTTTTGGTTGATAATACTGTGTTTTCTTTTGCAGGCAAAACTTGTGATGGTGCCAATGTATCCTTCCTTAGTGGCTGGAACAATGTTTTTAACAGTTGTTGTTTTAGTTTGCTTATTCAGTATGCAATCTGGCGGGGAATTTCTAGCAAGTTGGCTGTAAAATCTATCCCTTTGTATTTTTGTACCGTGCAACTGTATCAATCTCCAGATTGTCATATACAAGTAATATTTCTAAATACATATTAATATTTCTCTAAATAAAATTAATATTTCTATTACTCCATTGTCTGTCTTCTTACTAACTCAGCATAAAGACCTTTCTTCTTCATCAGCTGTGAGTGAGTGCCAATCTATGCGGTGGTACAACATTAAATATATACATAATTATATTGTATTAGCTGGAAAATTTTGACTGAAAGCACCTAACATTTTTAGATCCTTATTTTTGAAGTTGTCGGGATTTTCAAAATTAATTGTTTCATCAAAATTGTCCGCTATACAGTATATTTACTGTAATATTATCAACTCACCTCCTTGATTCTTCCATCAGACAATACCACAATTGAATCTTTTAAAACAGGAAGAGGTTATTAATACGATTTATAGCTTAATATGAGCCTACCAGCATTCCGTATGGTGCTTAGTCGGTGTGCTATCACCAATACTGTTCTACCTGTAGGACACCTGTGTTCTCTAATTATCCACGCAGGAATAAATTACCTTGTTGAAGGACATCCAATGCCTGTTGTACTAGCCGCTCGGATTCAGCATCCAAAGCACTGAGGGGGTGTGTCATTCAGTTATACACTAAGTATAAGAGGATATTACCTAGTGGCCTCGTCTAATATGAGAATCTTGGGATCCTTCAAGAGTGCCCTTGCTATCGCAATCCTACCCAATGAGATATCAAATAATGAGTGATAATATATTCTAGGGCTGCAACAAGTAGCAGCTTTTAGATCTTAATGAATGAATACCAAAAATTAATACTAAAAATACATTAAATTTTACCACAAGCAAACAATAATTTTGTCTTTAGTACATTATTGCACATATGAATTAATGTCCATGTGTTTACTGGCAGCAAAGGTGTGGCCATTTTCGTTTACTTATGTGCTATGAAATGTACAGTTGGAAATTATTTCCAACTGTATATTTCATAACACACAAGTACATAAACGAATACCGAATATTGATTTTACTATTCGAATATGTATCAAAAGTCTAACAAATATCTGCGTTGCCGCCCTATAAAATTACTATTGATTTTGCAGTATTTACAGGCCAGGAAAATAGAAAAAATTTACATGTGGACATTTCATTTTTAATTTGCACCAGCAATATACTTGAGATTTGTTGTGCAAAACAGCTAAAATTTTTAATTGTTGACCTTTGCTTTTGACCTCCTGACACTGCGTGTCCCCTCTCTCCCACAGCTGTGTTGTAGCCGTCCGGGAAACTCCTTATAAAGCCGTCAGCATTAGCTCTAATGGCAGCATCATACACCTGCTTGTCTGACGCTAATGGGTTGCCATAGCGAATGTTCTCCATGACAGTGGTAGCAAACAAGACTGGTTCCTAACAGAGTTGGGCAATGATATTGTGTATCATGATATCAAACTATCACGATGATCTAATTTTCAGTATTATAATATCAGCAGCACAATATTATAGTCAATACTGTGATTATTATAAGATTTATTACTCAAAAACATTCAAATTTTATAATATTATCATTGACATCCTATGTTCACAATTTTAGTGCTTGTAATACCGTTAAAATGATATTGTGATAATATCGATTATCGTGATAATTACTTTCACATCAGGTCGCATGTCTACACCTCACCTGATTAATATAGCCAATGGCTTGTCCCCGTAGCCAGCACGAGTCTAAATCCTCCAGGGGATTTCCGTCAAGACGTATGCTACCTTCCTGGGGATCATAAAACCTTTCAAGTAATGCCGCAATGGTGGATTTACCTTTAATAACAAGAATTAAGTGATTTTAGATAAGTAGATGAACTTACCTGATCCTGATAGGCCACACAATGCAGTGACTTTGCCGGGTAATATTTTAAGGTCTAAATTCTTTAACACAACCTGTTCAGAGCGGCTTGGATAGGTGAATGTAACTCCTTTTAACTCAATCTCGCCCCTCAAGTTGACTATAGGAAGTTTTAGTCCACCATGCAGTGGAATTGACGGTCGCAGATCGGCGAACTCGAACACTCTAGCACCTGCGTTGGTACCCTTTACAATCTGCCCGAGTAACACTGATACAGCACCCAGCGACCTACAGTGTGCAAGGAAAAAGGTTATTGGTTGATGGGATCAAAGTGATTCTAATAATAGCCCACCGTTGAATGGTTTGTGTTGCTACTAAGAATGACATGAGGTCACCGGGTGACACTTGGTTGGTTGCCAACAGCACTCCCCCATAACTGACCACACCAAGTACAATACCTGCATACAATAATACCGTCTAGTTGGCAAATTCACTATTATGAGCGTTTGGCGAGGAAAAGTTCGGCGAATGGATAGATTCAGCCATAAGGTAATAATTAAGTAAAATTTAGTTTGGCAAATCATGATTCACCAAACTTCCCTGCTATACGGACCTTCAAACATTATAACCACCTAATATCTATTCTAAGCATATAACATCATAAGTCTGTTTAGTTAGTATTTCCATATATAGTAATACAGGTTAACCTACTATCTATAGACCTATAGCTACATTGACTCACTATTAATAGCTACATTAGTGACTCCCTGAAATACCGCAACGCCATAACCAAATTTTTCATTCTTTGAACAAGACAGCTCTACTTCATGCTGATATAACCTACCAAGAGCACACATACATACATACAAACACACACACACACACACGCACACACACACACACACACACACACATATATATACATACATACATACATTAACATTCCTCTGTCATAAGAAATTCAAATTTGGTTGAGCATTCATAGAAAGTTATACCTTGCATGTAACGTCCAACCAAAAATCACAAGTGAAAAGTCCGAAAATGTCTGATAGTTATTTGTGCCCTGCTACACACACACTTCAGCTAATTTTGATCTTTACAATCAGCTTCATGATTACATATTTTTCCTAAAGCCATATTGATTGGACTTGTCACCACTAACAGCTGCTAATGTGTTTCATACACTGCATTGTTCATATGCATACAACTGCCTGTTCACATACAAAATGTCTTACTCTATTTCTTTATCCTCCATTGCAAATGCTCTGACCGTTCTTATATTGCCTATTGCTTCATCGGCATATGCTGTGGCTTTCTCAACCTACCATCACAGACGTGTTTCATTCACAACTGTGGCTGAGGATTTTAACCTGTTCTTGTGCCTCCCGTGACCATCCTCTCAACACCATGCCCATTACCGATCCGGTTGCTATCATGGCCGGCAGACAGACGGACACAACACTCGTCATCTGTGGTGATATCATGAACAGCGACACAACACAGCCGATGATTTGAGTGACGCTGCGTAATCCCTGACTGACGCACTGTTTGAATGAACTCTTAAACTCCTGCACGTCAGTAGTCAACCTGTAAAATGCAATGACCTTACATTTTTGAGAATAAAGGTTAATTTTGAATTGAGGGAAGAGGGAAGCAGTGACTCCACTTTTGCCATCGGTGAATTTGAATGATACTATTTTAGTGAAATCACATGTGCAATGACCTCATATTACTGCTCTGGTGCACTTACCATAATACAAGTATTTGATTTGTTGGATATTTGTGATTTTGGTGATCAGATAGCAAAACCGAAATTTAGTATTTGTTAATAATTTGTTTTATGTAGTGCATCTGTGCAGTTGGAAATTTACAAATATTTCTTTTGAGAGCAAAAATCATTTGATTTGCAATAAATTCCTGCTATGCGATACTAAAACTGGTATTCGTTGAAGTTATGTTAGTTAATGTTTGAGAAATAATTTTAGTAAACTTTAATCTGGTGTTTTTACAAATGTAGTAAGTACTGAATTCTTGTGATGATAATTTTTACCTGTTGACAAGCTCTCCGGTTTTGTTGACATCAAAGAAGCTGACGTCTTGTTGCATCAGTGACTGGAAGAGCTCCATTCTCATGCGTACAGCAACCCGCTCCCCCACAGAGAACAGCATTGATATATATAAGAATGTTAGTAGACCCTGTATTGTTGTGATAAATGTTAGAGTTGCTGTTACACTGTATCCTATAGGGAGACCTGTTAGAGCTACTATTGCATTGTATCCTATAGGGAGACCTGTTAGAGCTACTATTACACTGTATCCTATAGGGAGACCTGTTAGAGCTACTATTACACTATATCCTATAGGGAGACTTGTTAGAGCTACTATTACACTATATCCTATAGGGAGGCCTGTTAGAAGTAAGGTCCTTCAGACCTGACGACTGTTCTATTAGAGTATAAACATATAATACATTAGGTATATACGTACTTGTGCTAAATAGTGGGCTGCTAGTTTAATGGCAGGTGTTCTCAGGTCATTCAGGTAATACTGCAGCTCATGACCAGCCTCCAGCTGGGCTACCACATTTACCAGGTCACCGAGCAGCAGAGGTATCCGGATATTGATCACAGCTGCTACAATTGCACTCTAAAAACAGTATTCCAATATGGTGGATGATCTGATACCCTCACACCGCTTACCACAATGGCTCCCGCCAATAGCAAAATGTCTGGGAGCATTAACTTCACCAGTCTTGTCCAATTAAATTTTGCCACCTCACTCCTAGATACATTTCTATGTGCTTTTCTCAGTAGCAGCTGTTGGTTAGCTGATGATTGGGTTTTACATTGTACCACACCAGGCGTCAAGCGATTGTAGAGGAATATACCAAGCGGAGTTGTAGCAAGAACATGCCATCTCACATGCCATTTAGGACTACTCCTAACAACACTGCTACTGTGGAAAACTTTAACACGGACCCACGTTAGTCGTGAGGTAGAGGATAACGTTTTAAATGGACCCCGCGACACATTAATGGATATTCTACTGGTAGCAAGGAGCACTCTATATAGAATAATCATGCTCGAATTATTTAGAAGCACAGGTAGTGTCGGTTTAAACCAATACTGGGAGCGAGCGACTGGGAGGCACCAAAAATGAGCTGTAAATTGATTGTAGAAGGTAAATATGTTAGAACTGGAGTTATTGCATGGTGAATATATTATCTGATCATCTGCTTGTCGCTGCTTGTATTTACACTGCAGTTTTGAGGGCGCGAGATATCCTGGCCTTGGACCCAAATGGTCGTTCGGACCCATACTGCATCCTCAGTGTTTACGGCACCGCTGAACAGCAACGAAAGACTGAAATAATTAGTGCTACACTAGAACCCCAGTGGAACGAGTCCTTTCAGTTCTCCGTTACACCTCCGCATTTGTGGACGCCGGATGATGGGCTCATATCCCATTACTTCAAGCTAGAGATGTGGGACCATGATATGTTAAATAGAGATGACTTTATGGGAATGGTAATATTGCCATTGGTCGATATTGCTGATAACAAGGAGCCATGCTGGTATAAACTGACTCGTAGCAACAGCAAACAAACCATCACTGGAGAAATTAAAATGAAAGTTTACTACAACACATCAGTGAGTATAATAGCTTTGTTGTTATTGACAGTAGCTATATAGGTAGGAGTTGAATGAGGGTCTGCAACAAGGAAAAATTGCTGACATTTTGAAATGTTAAGGCTTTAGGCAAAGATTTCAAGGCTTTAACTAAGAATATTTGTATAATAAAAATTGGAAATAATTATTATACAGTAGTATTAGGGAGTAAAGCTGCGTAGATTTCAGAATTGAAATCACTGATCACTTGAGATCTAGAGATTACCTAAGATTTCAGGAAGATTTCATCTGCAGCCTATGAGATTTCAAGCTTGTTGCGGTCCAGACCCCTCAGAGCAGCTGAAACAATCGCACATTTATGATATCGAGTACTAACAAATAGTTTCCATATTAAATGTCAAAACAGCATTTTACTTATACGTGCTAACGTCTTTGACCTTAAAAATACAATTAGTACACCTTAGCAACAGCTTTTCACTTATTAGAATTGTATCTAGGACAATTATAGCATATATAATACCACTATAAGTTGCATGACTTGATTTTGGAGAAATTTATGGAAGCATGTAAATATAGGCTAAACACAAAAACTTTGAAATATATCCTGCAGGTTTGCTGAAGTTCATAGCTTATATTGTATTTCCGTCCAACCTGCTATGTATATATATGTATATAGATAGCATCTTACTGCTTTGCCTTTAGGTTGTAGAAGTAAATAGTAGTGAATTAAAGATGATTAAATGATCAATTGTGATTGAATTTTGGAAAACAGTTCCTATTAAATCATACATGTGATTTAATATATTTCTAAGTATATTTAATGGTATTTCTATGTGTAAGTATTTCCAGAGTATTTACTGAGTACCTTTAAAAATAATTTGACTATGAAGAATTCCACACAAGATTTATTTGGAATTCTGTCATGTAAAAGTATTAAATTACGAATATGTGAATTGTAATAGTTAAAAATCTAGTTTGTCGTTGTTAGACATTCCCGAAATGGAAAATTCACCAAGAGCTGAGGCTAGCTTGTACTTCACATGATTTTAACATTCCAATTTTATGTGGCAGCAAGAAACTGGAGTTTCCTGGTCAGTGATGGTGACTTCTTTAACTACAGCTGACTACATATTGTGTGGTGGTGTTTATATAGGGGACACAGAATATGTTGAGTGGTGTGTCAAGGGAGTGTTTGTGGAGATCAGCTCCCAGCGGAGTATTGCCCAGATCTTCCTAACTAACTATCGGTAGCTCTACATGTGTGTGTGTGTGTGTGTGTGTGTGTGTGTGTGTGTGTGTGTGTGTGTGTGTGTGTGTGTGTGTGTGTGTGTGTTTGTGTGCCTTTGTGTGTGTGTGTGTGTGTGTGTGTGTGTGTGTGTGTGTGTGTGTGTGTGTGTGTGTGTGTGTGTGTGTGTGTGTGTGTGTGTGTGTGTGTGTGTGTGTGTGTGTGTGTGTGTGTGTGTGTGTGTGTGTGTGTCCCTGGCTGTAACAGAAAATTCCCTTCAAAAGTAACGTTAACTACACTAAGTTGCGTTGTGCTATATAACATACTTGTGTAATTTTTCAAGACATTTAAACTTTCTTGAATACATACTTTCAGTTGCTTTAGCAATTATGTTTTACAAATACTATATAATGATAATTTTCGAATGAGCTATTTTTGAAAACATATTTTCGTAAATGGTGCTTTCAAAAGATTTTATAAGAGCTGATTCTTCCTAATACTTTTTTGAAATGTTTGGCAAGTGTTTGTTTTTGTAAATTTAATCATTCGAAAATTACCAGTTGTACGGTTGCTTTTCAAGGATTATATTTTGCAAACAAAATTGTGTTCATGAAATTTGCATGACTTGAAAAATTGTACATATACAGTAAATGAAATAAAGCACAGCTATAGTTTATATTCTAATTGATTCACACACACAGGTTAGTGATATTGTGTGAGATCAACAGGGTGAGGCTACAGCAAGATGGCGGCATGGTACGTATGTGTGAGCAGATAATCCACTGCACTTACAGCTACTACTACTGGTGGTGAATTATTCTGTAGGATCTGAGTATGTGGATTGGACTTGGGAACATCATGAGCATCGAAAAATCAGAAGATGAGAAGGTAGGCATTAAATGGAATCAATATTCTTACTGTAAAACTTTCCTTGTACATGAAGCTAACATATTTGACAGAATTTTCGTACAAGGAAGTTATGACACTTTTTCTTTCTTTTTCATCAGACAGTTCGTAGAGTGATCACTGATGGTTCAAAACAACAATCGGATAGCGTGACACTGACGATCACCTGTCATGACTTTCGTACTGTCAATTTAACCTTCACCGCCATGGGAACAAGCTCCCAGCAGCCGGTAACACAATTCACTGAACTAGGTGATCCCGTTGCTGCAGCTAGCAACTACAAGGAATTAAAGAATGAAGGTTCATTGATGTCTTTGCATTGTCTGACTGTCTATTTTTAACTTCGAGTAGAAAATGTACTGTTAGTGCCTATAGACTCTTGTGAACAGAATACAATTTTCTAATCCACATACTCATAAGCGTTGGAACTAGGGGGGCTTAGTTTTTACTGTCACTCCATAAAAATGTACTGTAGTTTTTCTCCGTGCTAATGTGTCTGATAAATTATTGTGTGTGTCCCCAGTTGTGGAGAGCTTCCTATGCCCTCTGTTACTATGTATACGTATTACCAAGAGTCCATAATATTATGGACTCTTGGTATTACTATGTGTCTGGTATTATATGTGTATTATGTGAGCATAAAAACTTATGTTGTTATTTGAAGTGTATCATTAATATTGTATCTTATACTATCTGTGGTTGTAGAAGCTGTTTACTCGAGTGTCTACTTTGACCAGAAGCAGCAGAGGTTTGTCAACAAAGTTCACAGCAGTGTCCAAGGTGATGGACACCTGTTGCCGTCGCCGCTGAAATACATAGCTGACTCACTGTACAACAGACTGCTTCATATCGTTGCTAACATTGGGGATATCTCGCCTGCATATCAGTTTCTTAAGTGATTGTGTTTGTGTGTGTTGTATGTGAAAGATGAGCAAATGTTTTAGGAGGAATAAGCAAAGCTTGCAACTGACTGGTTGGGATTTTTACAACTATCCTAGGGAACTTGAAAGGCAAAAGGTTGTGCTGAGCAGTCATTTGTATTGTAGTTTGTGTGTGTTTGCGTATATAGTGTGTTTGTGTATGTATGTATGTGTGTTGTGTGTGTGTGTATGTGTGTGTAGTGCCAGTGTGTGTGTGTGTGTGTGTGTGTGTGTGTGTGTGTGTGTGTGTGTGTGTGTGTGTGTGTGTGTGTGTGTGTGTGTGTGTGTGTGTGTGTGTGTGTGTGTGTGTGTGTGTGCACATTTATGTATGTGGTGTGTAATATCCAACATTTCAATGCCCCACTACTACGTATGTTAGGGACAGGACATTAGTTTACACAAACGTGTTGTCATGGCAATGCTACAGGTATCCGAGGAGTGGGAGTTGTCAGCTGCTAATGGACCGGATTACAAGATATGTCAAACATACCCACAGCTTCTGTACTTCCCTATGTCATGTGAAGTAAGCATTTATGTTGCATTGTCTTCAGTATGTACCTATCTATAGACTACAGTAGGTGTGTTGTAATGATTGGCTCCTTTTCATATATAGAAATCAACCATTGCAGGCTCTTCCAAGTTTCGCAGTAAAGTATGAAGTTTGTGCTGTATTTGTAGCGTGTGTGTGTGTGTGTGTGTGTGTATGTATGTGTATGTGTGTCTGTCTGTCTGTCTGTCTGTGTGTTTGTGTGTGTGTCTGTCTGTGTAGTGCTCTTGTATAAAAGCATATTATATGTATATGTTTTTGCAATACACCACACCACAGGGAAGACTACCTTGTCTGGTGTGGTGTCACAGAAACAAGAATTTCATGATGAGATGTGCTCAGCCGCTTACCGGGACCACAGGGAAGGTAACAGTGCAGAGTATAGCTGGAAAATTTTGAATGTGAAAAATTTCGAAAGTCAGCTTCAGTCACCTATGCATTTCAATATTTTCGAAAAAGACTGACCAACCGAGACTTTTGAAATTTTCAAAAATTACTTTCATCAAAACTTTTCAGCTATGCAGTATATTGCTTGATGTATAGCAGAGTACAATTTGCTGTATTTTTAGAGTTCTACTGAAGACGAAGGTTTGATACAGAAGGCACTGAAGACCAGTCCTAACAAACAAATGATTATATTTGATGCCCGCTCAGTTCTTGCAGCTGGGGGCAATAAATTTAAGGTAGGATTGTATCACATTTTACTTTCACATGTTCTTAACTATACACTGTATATTCATTGATTGTGGTTTTTAGTACTTGTGTTGAGAATTTCCAACTTGATATGCTCCTGTAGGGAAAGGGGACTGAGGATGTGTCGCGATATGCCGGTTGTAAGCTAGTTCATCTTGACATCCCGAACATCCATGCAGTCCGGGATAGCCTGGATCAGCTGAGGCTTGTCTGTAACTCACCAGCTAACAGTAAATGGTTGTCATCACTGGAGAACACACAGTGGCTGTTCTACATTAGTCTTATATTAAAGGTTAATAATTTATAGTGTATTGTGTGTGTGTGTGTGTGTGTGTGTGTGTGTGTGTGTGTGTGTGTGTGTGTGTGTGTGTGTGTGTGTGTGTGTGTGTGTGTGTGTGTGTGTGTGTGTGTGTGTGTGTGTGTGTGTGTGTGTGTGTGTGTGTGTGTGTGTGTGTGTGTGTGTGTGTGTACATGTGTGTACATGTGTGTACGTGTACGTGTGTGTGTATTGTGTGTGTTTGTGTGTGTAAGTTTGTGTGTGTCTGCGTGTGCATGCATGTTTGTATGTGTAGTTGTTTATGTGTACATGTGTGTGTGCATAAGCTTCAGCCAGTTCTCATGTTATCTTGTAGGGATCGGTAATGATCGCCCGCTCCATGGAGAAGCAGACCAGTAGTGTCCTTGTCCACTGCAGTGACGGATGGGACCGCACCTCCCAGCTAACCTCGCTGTCACAACTAATGATGGACTCTTACTATCGTACCATCAATGGCTTCATTGTCAGTATCCTGACTACTTCACTATTTCTGCTACCTTGTCTCCTTTATTCTTTCTATAGGTGCTTATTGAAAAGGAGTGGCTATCATTTGGACACAAGTTCAAAGAACGCTTAGGGAATTCCACCTCTCCAAATGAGAGGTCACCGATATTTCTACAATTTTTGGATTGTGTTTGGCAGGTACTTTATCTACATTGGACAGTGGCGGAGGAAGCTATTGAAAGTTAGGGTGACATTGGAGGTCATGCTTATGTATTTATGTATTTTTATAGATCCAAAGACAATATCCTACTGCATTTCAATTCACCTCCAAACTGCTACTTGGAATAGCAGACCACTTGCACACATTATGGTCAGTTCTATATAGTGCACACCATGATGTTGGCCCTTTGTCTTAAAGGTTTGGCACCTTCATGGTCAATTCTGACAAGGAGAAGAATGATTCCCAGTTGTTTGCCTCGACAATGTCGCTGTGGGCATACATCTTAGCTGCCAAGGACAGTTTTGTGAATGAATTGTACAGTCCAGGAGACGAAGAAGTGGGTGTTGACTTGTGCTCCTGCAGTTAGTAACATGCGCCTTATACAAATTTAGATTTTACTTCCCGAGTACAACATTCGGAGACTTTTGTTATGGGATGAATACTTTTTACGATATGATGTCACATCATTGTCTGGAAAAGATCTAGATGAAGAGGAGGCAGCAATGCAGCAAGTATGTAACTACCGTGCATTAATTAGAGTAATTACTGTATATCATTTTCAGACACACTTGGTGTCCAGTACAGTTGTGTGGGCCTCTGATGAGCAGGTCAGTGAGTGTAAGGGCTGCAAGAGAGAGTTCACCGTTCTGCGTCGCAAGCACCACTGTCGTGCCTGCGGTAACATATTCTGCAGCCAGTGCTCCGGCCAACAAGCTAAAGTACCTCAGCTGGGCTACTATGCTGCAGTAAGGCAACGGCTATCATTATTATATCCACTATTGTGGAATTATAAATACACTAGCTACATTGTAGAATAAGAAATAAAATTGTGGGCACAAACATCTGAAGTTCCCACATTGGGGATGCACAAAATTCACAACTATGATAATTTCACGAATGTATCCAGCATTTGTGACAATATGCTCCCATGAACAAGAGTATGATACCGTATTTTACCGGTTAGAAGCCACATACAGGGCTGAATCCAGAAAACACAGCTGGGGGGGCAAATTGAAGCTTTTCAAAATGTAGGGGGGCTTATCTTGTAAGCACTAATAGTATTATAGTCTATAATCTTTTAACATAGTTATATAGAATTTAAATTTT
The DNA here is from genome assembly GCA_963930835.1 of Spongia lamella. Lineage (NCBI taxonomy): Eukaryota > Metazoa > Porifera > Demospongiae > Dictyoceratida > Spongiidae > Spongia > Spongia lamella. The sequence goes on from OZ005749.1 coordinate 1,038,385, forward strand.
GTATTCGAAAATCTAGGGGGGTGGTGGCAAGAATTAACCTAGGAGGGGTGAATGCCCCCCATCCCTTAAATGCAGCCCTGACATAGTAAAACATTGAAAACTTTTGCATGCAATTTCGGTACAAGTCTCGGTTAGTCGCCGTACTCATCTTCTATGTGAAAGTTGTAGTACTAACTGGTAAAATACTGTATACAGCCTGTGGACATTATTGCATTATAGCGCTCATGTACTGTTACTGTTTATATATTCCTGTGTGTTAATAGGTGAGGGTGTGTGATACCTGTCACAAAAGAGTGATGAACGATGTGAGTCATCAAATTCAGATTTGGTGTATTGGTTTTCTGTTCCCTACAGGATTTTGTTCTCGTTAATCCAGGCATGACATAGTGATTATATTTTTGTTTCTTTTGAGAGAGAATGCTGTTTATATTTTAAATAAATTTAAATTTGTACGCATTTTAAATATAATTTAATTTGTAATAAAAATAATTTGTATGTATTTTATACAAATTTAATGAGATTTTTAATGAACAGTTACAACAGCTGGTGTATTTGACAATAAGTTGCATTGAATTTGAATACCTTTTAATTTGTCCCTGGGGGTTAGTCAATCTATAATTACTGCAATGTGTACTCATGTGCCAGACCGCTTTTCCGCCACCATGAATAAAAGCAGTTTGAGACTACTCCTGGGTTGTGAATATCAACTATGTGTAGACATCCATTACCTTAAGTACCCTGGTGCTCAATTGCAATGCTAAGTGGTTAACCATAAGTTACCAAAAATACTGCTTGTACAAGGGATATAAATATTCTAATTATTTGGCACGCATACAGTATGTGCATGTCAACTACTTGTATCCTGCAAGCATGCTATACATACAAAGTTATGCATGCATGGAATATTTTTAGTAGTTTACAATATTGGAGGTGGGATGTATTCCTCGGGGCAGAAGCTTGGGTTGAGCGGTTCAGCTGGAACACCTCGCCTACACAAAAGGTAACAATGGCAGTAGACTGCAGGGGGTTCTGCCCAGCAGTGGCCAATAAGTGCTGGTTGGTTTGTACCATACAGTGTGGGCAGAACCCCAGTAGTACATACCTTATTAAACGACATCTGTGATTGTGCAGTCGAGTTGAGGCTGCCCCGGCACTGGTAGTCTGAGATGCTGCACTCCACAGCTTCTCGGCTACTGAACTGGCACGAGGCCTGGATGTACAAGCAGATAATACAAGCAATGAATGCACAAAAGTTATATGCACTGTGACCACCGATTACATACATGTATCTAATGACTATGAACAACTGCATAATCAAAAAGTAATAATTGTGGGATTGTATTTAAGCAAACCACACTTGGCATACATACTTAAAAATGTACAATTCACAAATACCTGAGCAAATGCACTCACCACATTCTCGACAGTAAGTTTGTGCTATCAACATATTCCGACCACATGGCAACACCTCCACCCATCACCAGCTCCTTCTGAGCATCAGTCCCATTGAAGCCTTGTGGATCACACCCGTAATACTGCGTGAACATGTAGTGACATTAGTCCATCGTGAGAGGCTGACGGTACCTTCTGCCAATCATCTCCGTATGATATGTAGTTGAGATACCAGCAGCCCGACATGATGACCTTGTAGCCGGCTGCAGTGACCTTGGCCATCTCTGCTGCCATCCCTGAGCCACCTTTCCACACCGAGATGACCGTATCGTTCTTTACCTGAGCATTGCACCAATGGAGGAACTACTAGTACTTAAGCACGTGTAAGACATGGTTTTTGTTTAACAAATATATGGCCACATCTATACTACATTAGGTTTTCATGCGGGCACTGCAATTTGCATCCCCAGGCGTACACAGCCAGGTCCCCATTCATACAGCTGGATGGACTGAAGCAATGTGAGTGATACAACAGCAGCTGAGCATCAAACCGGGGATCTCTTGGTCAGCAGTCCTATGCTCTAACTACTATGGTAATGCACCTTAATTTTGTCCATAAAGTTTAAATTTTCAGAAAGTAATCCAGATGTTCAACAACTGAAAAACATCTGGGGTGCTAAATACCTTTGCTCCGTTATCAAATATCTCTTGCCACACGAGATAGCTCTTATCAAGACCGCCAACAATGTCGATTAACCTACAACCAGTAAAGTATGACCAAGAGTAGATAATATATATTATGTACTCTTAGTATGACTGTGTGTGACTGAGCCTACAAAAACAGGTTTTGTCTACACATTCAACTACACACATTTAACTAGCCATAATTTCCTTTGTGAATTCGCTGACAATACAAAACTTACATCATTTGCAGTCCTATGATTAGTCTCTCTTGTGTGAAATTTGCATGCCTTATAGGTGAGTCACGTTTCTTTAAAGTCAAAAAATTTGAGACCTGTTTTTCGCAGACCCAGTCACAATATAATGTGTACCGTCATTACCTCTGTTCATAATATTCCTCCAGCTTGGCGTAATTTGTTGAAATATTGTGTGCGATCGACCACTTCTGTATATCAGGGTTACTAGCCCTGTAAACAATACCACGAACAATAACAGGACACAACCTATTATAGTCCAGCGCTTACCAACAGAGAAAACTGACTTCGTCTCCACCAAGGTGAAGATATTGGTCAGGGAACACGGTAGCTATCTCCTTGTAAAAGGCCTCAAGGAATGTGTAGGTTGACTCCAGGATGGGATTAATAGGACCATATCTGCAATAGCAACCATTGGTAACTTAACACACACAACTAGGATAGTACTGGTTCACCGTACTTTCCAGTCGGTGTTGGTGGTTTATTCCCGTTGTAACATGGTGTCAGTAAATCCGGCTGTCCTTTGCCCCACGACTGAGTGTGACCCTGTGCAGTATAATAACCTCCATCACAACTACTAAAACAACATCCTACATACCGGGCTATCGAATTCTGGAATCACCCTGACCCCACGCTGTCTAGCGAAATCAATCAATCTTGCGACATCTGACTGCGAGTAAATATGATTTTGATCATATGCTCCCTGAAATGATGATCAAGGTTGATCAACATTGATCAACAGGATATTATCTTGCCATACTTTGTCGCTTAATTCAGGAAACATGTAACTCTGATAAGGAAATGACTGATCATCAACGATGTGCCAGTGCAGTACATTAAACTTGTTATATCCCATCACCTCCTGTAACACAATGACGACGACAGTTTATTGTAAAAATGATCAATGTCGTTTTCACCATTACAAATTCTTACCACGTGCTGCAGTAACACCTCCAATGGGATGAAGTGTCTAGCTGTGTCGACAAGTATGGAGCGGAACTGAAATCGTGGCTTATCCGATATTGTACATGCTCCAACGTAATACTAAAACAGCACACACAGTATATCAGTTGTATAGTATCCGTATTGTGCAATTTTTGATGGGGGAATATCGAGGCATTTAAGTGATCCATCAAAATTTTCCCTTTAAATAGTTTCCAGTAGTATAACTAATACAGGTGGCCTAGGATGCTGTCCGTCAATATTTTCCCCATAAAATTTCTCAGTGAAGTACATCGTCACTATTTCACTCCATCAAAAATTGTATCCATAATATTGTTATAGCGCAGGTGTGTGTGATGTCGTCACTAGTCACCACTTCCAGGTGGTAAAAATACAGGTAGTAATTTCTGTGTTGCCATGCAAAGATTAATTTTATAAGCTTGGCTTATAAAATTAGGGCCCGGCAACATGATAAATTCATAAACTTTCTTACAGCTCCAGTATCATCTTGCTGAACTAGCTGACTGAATGTCTCAATACCTGTAACATATAAAAGACAACTTGGTAACTATCAAGGCTGCAGAAGCCCAGCCAGGCACAGCTAAATAGCTAACACTAAGGTATCTCTACCTCTGAGTGCTCCATAAACCGTTTGAGCCTTCAGTAATGCACTGCTACCATTAAACTCAATAGTATCTGTATATCATAGTGGTTTGTAGCAACATATACACCACCTCTATATCACATCACTCACATGACTCGTCTGTTTCCAGGCCAAGGGTTTCGTCAGCTGACGCAACGTCCACCATAAGCATCTCCAAAGCTGTAACGTTCACACTCACTGCTGGTGCTTTTAATGTGGTGGGCGATATAAACTTTCTGTAGCGTTCAAAAGCCGCCGTCAACGTGGAAAGTTCACCACCGGCTCCGGTACCTTGGAACGCAAAATTCTCAGAGATGGCGTAGACTATGTCGCTAGAGCATTTCACTGATTGCGGTATAGGCCACAAATAAAGCTCCGGATTAGCAATATCACTAACAGCTACTGTAAACAGTACCGCTAACCATATCACTCGTAGTAACTCCATTCTACCACCTCAGTTTATCCTAGTCTCGCGTGGCCAGACCGCTATTTCCACGCAGGGCGTTTATCGCTTGCAGTATAAGCGCCCGCGTTAATATATCGACACGTTTGAAGGTGTGAAAACCCAGTCAGCACTGTGAAGCCTCCCAGACCCTTTTCTGCGCGGGCGCTTATACTGCAAGCGATAAACGCCCTGCGCGGAAATAGCGGTCTGGCCACGCGAGACTAGTTTATCCCGACGGTCAGTAGCTTCTCCTCACGTGACAAGTAATAGAGAATTTTAATATTCACAGTAAACTTTAAACGCCACAGTGCTAGTGGAATTTTACATTTCTATCATAACTGGGATACTTCATGAGTGCATTCCTCATTATAAATTGCATGTTTTGTTGTACACGCCTTTAGTGATTCAGTCTTTATAAGAAATAAACTGTTATAGAAGTATAACACGAGTTAGAAGGGAAGTGTATAGTAACTGCCGGCTTGAGAAGGCCGGGTCAGTAAGCTCACTAGTTCAGTGACCCTGAGGACCAAACAAACTAACTATATAGCAGAAACAAACAAACTCTTTGTATCTGCTATTTTAACTGACTTAAATAGCAGATACAACTGAAGTGTTAAGTAGCATATCTTAGTATCTGTTATTCAAGTTAGATGGTAGAACAACAGACCTCTAAACTTTACGTAGGATGCCGGTGTGATCCGGAGTTCGAACTCTGCATGGAGGGATTTTTTTCATATGGTGGGGAGTTTTTAAGGACAAACTTTGTAAATACTACTGATTCAGAAGTTAAATAGCAAATACAAAAGTGGTAATACCTTAGATGGTAGAACAACAGACTTCTAAACCTTATCTATAGGATGTGTGATCCAGAGTTCGAACTCTGCATGGAGAGATTTTTTTCTCATATATGATGGAGACTTTTTAAGGACAAACTTATAAGTACTACGTTAATACAAGATCCTTCGGGAAAGGCACGGCTGCTCAGAAGGTTTGTCCCCTGGCCTGCAAACATACTGAGGTCTGTGGTTCAATCCCCGCTGAGTCAGCTTGTGTTCTTTCCTTCATCCAAGCAATCCATATACAGATAGCAGTGGAACACAAGGTATACAATACAGTATGTCTGCATGTAGTAAAATCATATAGCCCTGGTACACATTATATAACATATGCGGTAGCGAACAATATTGGCGGCTGTGCGTTGTGGTCATGTGCGAGAATGAATACGGGACATGCGGGAACACGGCGAGCACCACGCCCATAGAAACGCATGAAGCACATTCGATGCATGCTGCGGTTGAGCGCTTTTTTATAAATACAGGATACAAATGAAACTTTTTTTTTGCTTTAGCCAAATTTGACTATATAGCTATATATAGTGACCTAGTGACCCCAAGGAAGATGTAATGCATGAATAGGATATCTATTTGATGTAATCGATGATGAATAGAATACTATTATTCAAGTTTTTGTTTATCCTCAGGCTGAGCAGTGTTTCCATACAGCACGATACGAGTTGGATAAGTAGTTTCTGTTTTATTACTTGCTAGACTATTATTGTTTGTAAACATTAACTGAAGTTTTGTTAAAAATCTTCTAATATAGCTACCAACTATAGGTTCTTATGGTATATATATAAGTACATTATATTGTCATAGGATTTTCTAATATGTTTATCCCTTTGTTAATGTAGTTGCCAAGGAAGTCTTGTTATACTGTATATATTATATAAATTATTAGTACACTGAGGTGCCAAACAATGGCCAGGATCATCGTGGATGGCATGTATTTGCTTAGTTAGTAGCTATATACTATGGCTGTAAACCATGTAATGTTTAAAACTTAATTTTAACAAACTCCCGCATCACAATTTCTTTAAACTTTTAGTAAGTATTTGTGTATCAATTTAGTTTATGATCTGAAATTTTATGCAAATGATTTGATTTTCCTTTGAGTTATGGCAACTCTTGTCCTGCTATGTAGAAGTTTGTCTCAAGAGCATTAATGTATCTGAGGACTGCTTGACTTGTAGAGTATACATAGGAGAAATGCTGGTGCAAGTTTGATTGAAATCAATGAAAGAATGAGTGAGTTATTAAACAACAAAGTGTGATGTACAGAATGAAAAAATGAAAAAAATATTCCAGGGTTCACGCAAGCCCTGCGATGAAAATAAACGAAAGAAAAAAATGACTGCCGCATAAAGAGTTTTCTAATGAAAGGAGGACTTTATAAGGTTGTAACAGAAGACTGGCTGAACCGATTTTGATGAATTTTGGGTTACTGATTCTTCATTACATGAAGGTTCATTATCTCGAGAAAACGAGCAAATCGGGTGGGAAAGGATGGTTCGTCAGGCATGGTTGCACAAACGAGTTCCATAAAACTCGCAATGACTGTTACTCAGGAATGGTGGGGCCGATTTCCATCATCGCAGTGTATTGATTCTATATAGTAAGAACATACTGGGTCTGTGATAACTAAGTGATAGCTTCTATGGCAGATTAGCTATAGAGCATTTGCGAATTTGAGTGCGGTGCTACGTAGGTACGTGTAAATAACTCACTCTGTCGTTGCGTAATGCTGCTGCTTCTTGGCCTCGCGACTCACTATCGTGAGTCTTGATACATATAGATGAAAAGATAAAAACCTCAGTAGCTCCTTGCATGTTGTTAATATAACTAACTCAGTAGAGGTCTACTGCAGGTAGCTACGTAAATGGTGGAGTGACCATATTGACTTTGCAAAAGCTATAGCTCAGTATACTGTATAGCTCCAAATTTTCATGGTCAGTACAAAATTTCAATACCGTATAGCTCCAAATTTTCGTGGTTGAAAATTTTCATGATCTTAGCTGATTTTCGTGATTCATCATTATTTCGTGATTTTGAAGTGTGAAGCCCTGTACTTAAGGGTGGTGTAAGGAAATTTTTGCCACTGTACTGAGCTGAATTTTGTAGCACATGCACTAGTTAGCTATAGCTATAGTCAAACTAGTTAACCGCAGACAAAAATTGAGCTCCAAAGAGCAAATGTTAAATAATCTGAATTCTAAAATAAACAAACACCATAACTAGCTATTATTATTAATCCAGGCATGACATAGTGATTACCAAAAACTACTATTTGTACAAGAGTTATAAATATTCTTATTGTTTAGTATGCATACAGTGTGTGTGCCTCCACTACTTACATTCTATACATACAATTTGTGTATGCAAACAGCAAAGTTGCAGTTTACAACATCGGAGGTGGGATGTATTCCTCAGGGCAGAAGCTTGGGTTGAGCGGTTCAGCTGGAACACCTCGCCTACAAAAAAATAGAATAGCAGTAGGCCCTGCAAGGTTCTACCCAGAAATCTCTTGAGCGGTGGTGACCTAAGATGTACTGTCTGTTAAACATAGACCGTACTGATAGACTATATTTTGGTTGGAAATTTTAAGTACCGATCAATTTTAAAAAGTTCCAGTTGCTTTGTATCACTGCCTACCAAATGTGGGAAGAACCCTGGTATACATAATCTTGGCATTATACCTTATCAAACGACATCTGTGGTTATGCAGTCGAGTCGAGGCTGCCCCGGCACTGGTAGTCTGAGATGCCGCACTCCACAGCTTCTCGGCTACTGCACTGGCACGAGGCCTGGATGTAGAACAAGACAATAACAGCAATGTTGTGAATGCACAAAAGCTACAGGAAGTCAATACATCACTGCGACCACTGAGTACATGCATACCTAATAACTGTATATGAACAACCACTGGAATCAAAAAGTAATAATTGTGGGATTACATTTAAACAAACTACACTTGGCATACTTTACAATGTAGCTAGCCACACAAATACCTGAGCAAATGGCCTTAATGTACTCACCACATTCGTGACAGTAAGTTTGTGCTATCGATGTATTCCGACCACATGGCGACACCTCCGCCCATCACCAGCTCCTTCTGGGCATCAGTCCCATTGAAGCCTTGTGGATCACACCCATAATACTGCATGAACATGTATAGCGACATTAGTCCATGCTGAGAGGCTGACGGTACCTTCTGCCAATCATCTCCATATGATATGTAGTTGAGATACCAGCAGCCCGTCATGACGACCTTGTAGCCAGCTGCAGTGACCCTGGCCATCTCCTCTGCCATCCCTGAGCCACCTTTCCACACTGAGATGACTGTGTCATTCTTTACCTGAACATTGTGACAATGGAACTACTAATATTAAAGCACGTAGTGTAAAACACAGTTTTTGTTTATAAAATGCAAGCATCTACACTACAGTATAGGTTTTCATACGGGTAATGCAATTCACATCCCTAGCCATCATAGGAAATTTTAAGGGGGGGCATAGGCCCCCCTGTTGAAAAATAAGTTGTTAAGAAACATTAAATATACATATACATTAGTGTTGTTAAATTAAACATTTTTAGCGTGTCTTTCTAGGCCATATTTAAGGAGCAAACTTTACAAAATTTATAATATCTGAATGAAGTCCTTGGTCCCCTGCATCTGGGACTTCAGCCCTCCCCTGTTTCCTAGTTCTAGAATTGCCACTGCTAGCTATACAGCTAAGTCTCCATTCATACAGCTGCGTGGACTGGAGCAATGTGAGTAAAGCTCCTTGTTCATGGAAACAACAGCAACAGAGGCAGCAGCAGCAGAGCATCAAACTGGGGACCTCTTGGTCAGCAGTCCGATGCTCTAACCACTACTACTACTACTATAATAGCGTACTGCAGTTTTTGCCATAAAACTTAGATTTTCAGAAAGTAATCGTAAATGTAAAAACTGTTAAATAAACAATGCCTATTATAGCTTCTAAGATTTTGAACTAAAACAACAACTAACAGTGAACAATATTTCAGCTCCTCATTATCACTTCTTTAGTGCTATTCTCTTAAGGTTACGAGATACCCATGAATTAATTTTATGGGTGCTAACTTTCATCGTCTTGAAAAGTAGCCTTCTTGTGCTTTGTATCAAGTGGTCTCGTCACCGCCTTCAAAGTACTGTGTAAAGAGTCTACAGACACCGTTGATAGGCCATCCAACCAGGCAAAGTGACGGCAATGGCTGCCATTTCTACCAAAAACTCGCCGCCAAATGCAGCGATAAAGGCAAGGGTAAATGCCATTTTGAGAGTTTCACCTTAATTAGAGATATATTTTCGAGGGCCTATCGAAGAGTTTTTAGGCATACAATGCCGACAAGAGATTTTGTAAGTGTCTAAAGTTAAAAATTGGTATTTTAGGAGCACTTTAGTGAGATATTTGTTGGCTAAACTACTTATGAAGCCGGTTGAGAGCTAAGAACTCTTCGATAGGCCCTCGAAAATATATCTCTAATTAAGGCGAAACCCTAGAAATGGAACTTGCCATCACTTGGCCCTGTTGGAGTATAGGAGGCTTGATTAATGGCCTATTAACAGTGTCTGTAGACTTTTTATACAGTACTTTGAAGGTGGTGACCAAACCACTGGATACAAAACAAAAGAAGGCTGCTTTTCAATGCAAGCAAAATTAGCGCCAATAAAATTAATTAATGGGTATCCTGTAACCTTAAGGCATAACAATAAACAAAGGTGTGCATTATTTAAATAGCACACCCTATATATTACAGTTTCTATATGATATCCTGGGGACCTTTACTCCGTTATCAAATATCTCTTGCCACACGAGATAGCTCTTACCAAGACTGCCAACAAAGTCGATCAACCTACAACCAACCAACCAGTAAAGTATGACTGCACATGACCGAGTCAGCAAAAACAGGTCCTATGTGTACATCCAACTACACACATTTAACGAGTCATAACTTCCCTTGTGAAATAGCTGACAATACAAAACAATTTACAATTCTATGCTTAGTCTCTGTTGTGTAAAATTTGCACGCCTATAGCTGAGTTATGTGTCTTTAAAGTCAAAAAATTTGAGACCTGTTTTCACAGACCCGGTCACAATATAAAATGTATTGTCATTACCTCTGTTCATAATATTCCTCCAGCTTGGCGTAATCTGTTGAAATATGGTGTGCATTCAACCACTTCCGTATATCGGGGTTACTAGCCCTGTAAATAATGTTATGAACAATATAACAGCACACAACATAATTACAGTCCAGCACTTACCAACATATAAATTTGACTTCGTCTCCACCAAGGTGAAGATACTGATCAGGGAATACAGTAGCTATCTCTTTATAAAAGGCCTCAAGGAATGTGAACGTTGACTCCGAGACGGGATTAATAGGACCATATCTACAATATCGGCGTCAGTAACTTAACACATGTACCAGGCTAGGTTCACTGTACTTTCCATTTGGTGTTGGTGGTTTATTGAAGTTGTAACATGGTGTCAGTAAATCCGGCTGTCCTTTACCCCATGACTGAGTGTGACCCTGTGCAGTATAATAACCTCCATCACAACTACTAATACAATATCCTACATACCGGGCTATCGAATTCTGGAATCACCCTGACCCCACGCTGTCTAGCAAAATCAATCAATCTTGCAACATCTGACTGTGAGTAAATGTGATTTTGATCAAATGCTCCCTGAAATGGTGATCAAGGTCGATCAACATTGATCAACAAGATATTGTCTTGCCATACTTTGTCGCTTAATTCAGGAAACGTGTAACTCTGATAAGGAAATGACTGATCATCAACGATGTGCCAGTGCAGTACATTGAACTTGTTATATCCCATCACCTCCTGTAACACATTGACGACAGTTTATTGCAACAATGATCAATATCATTTCACCGTTACAAAATCTTACCACATGCTGCAGTAACACCTCCAATGGGATGAAGTGTCTAGCTGTGTCGACCAGTATGGAGCGGAACTGAAACCGTGGCTTATCCGATATTGTACATGCTCCAACGTAATACTGAAACAGCACACACAGTATATCAGTTGTATAATCTGTACAGCATTGCATTGGTCAAAAATTTCCCTTTCAATAGTTTCCACTAGTATGTATAGCTAACTAAGTGGTCTAAAATACTGTCAGTCCATCAATATTTTCCCCGTTAAATTCAGTGAAGTACATCCATCAATATTTTGCCCCATTAAAATTGTGCTATGCAGTATCCAAATATTGCTATAGAGTAACATCACTAGTCACCAATTCCAGGTAATAAAGTATCAGGTAGTAACTTCTGTGTCACCATGCAGAAATTACCTGAGGGAGGGGCTACTATTGAAAGTGTGGTGCTTAACCAATACACAGCTTTGCATATAATACAACTGTCACATACAGAGTGTAATACCATATAGCGGGTTAATTTTGAAGAAATTTTCGAACAAGTATACCAAATATATGTTTCAAAGAATTTATTTTCGTACACCAGATTTAAATTGTAGGGTTTTATTATTGCATATAAATTTCGGTGGAATTTATTTTTGAAGGGAACAGCTAAACGAAATATCCAAAAATAAATTCCCTTCGAAAATAACCCGCTATACGGTATGTAAAACAACAGTAGGATCCAGACATTTATAATTCAGACAAATTTTTTAAAATAATAGGTAAGTTGGGCATGAAACTATAGTTGGCCTTGTCATAAATACTTTTGATGTGCAGCATAATTTTTTCATGGTGGACTGATGAATTATTTTCTTAAAAAGTTATATATTCAGTCCTTTGAAGCAGGTTAGTCTACCAATAAAGTAACAGTGAAAATGTCCACTAATGTGAAAAAAACAGTATAATAAGAAGCCACACTCTGTAGACAAACTAGTTTGTCTACAGTGTGTAACAAGTGACTTCTTCAGCTTGGCTTAAAAAATTAGGGTCCACATGATAAAATTCATAAACTATCTTACAGCTCCAGTATCATCTTGCTGAACTAACTGACTGAATGTCTCAATACCTGTAACACATACAAGACAACTTGGTAACTATCAAGGCTGCAGAAGCCCAGCCAGGCACAGCTAAATAGCTAACACTAAGGTATCTCTACCTCTGAGTGCTCCATAAACCGTTTGAGCCTTCAGTAATGCACTGCTACCATTAAACTCAATAGTATCTGTATATCATAGTGGTTTGTAGCAACATATACACCACCTCTATATCACATCACTCACATGACTCATCTGTTTCCAGGCCAAGGGTTTCGTCAGCTGACGCAACGTCCACCATAAGCATCTCCAAAGCTGTAACGTTCACACTCACTGCTGGTGCTTTTAATGTGGTGGGCGATATAAACTTTCTGTAGCGTTCAAAAGCCGCCGTCAACGTGGAAAGTTCGCCACCGGCTCCGGTACCTTGGAACGCAAAATTCTCAGATATGGCGTAGACTATGTCGCTAGAGCATTTTACTGATTGTGGTATAGGCCACAAATAAAGCTCCGGATTAGCAATATCACTAACAGCTACTGTAAACAGTACCGCAAACCATACCACTCGTAGTAACTCCATTCTATTACGTGGGGGTATAATGTAAATCTTAAAGTTCAGCGGTTCCGTAAATTCATCTTATAGGTCTAACTCCGTAAATTTAGTTACGTAATTTTATCGTAAATTTTGTACAGTATTCAGCTCTCGATTCAGCTACATGTGATCTAAGTGTATGATCATCAAAAATCTCAAAAAATCTCTAAAACATCCCGTTGCTACACAGGACTCTGATGATGACGATCCTAATTGCTCTTGCCAGTCTTGGTGCTTCTGTGGGAAGCCTTCAGGTGACCGACTTCTGATTCAATGCGACAGACGAAGTGAGCGTTGCTACCAGTGGTATCATGGAGACTGCGTAGGTATTACTGCTGATAAAGGTATGCAAATGGATAGGGATGATGTTCCATATGTAGCTATGTCCTTTTGTGACTCTGCTATTATGAATCTACATAGTCTCCCTTCTTTTACTTCTTCCATCTTATCTGATTTCACTTGGCGTAATTCTTCAAGTGCTGATTTGGCTATGACTTGTACTCCAAAATTGTTCACTGGCGACCAAACTTGTTTATGGTACCCACTGCATGGTAGCACTGGTAAAGCCTTTGTTTCAGAATTAGCACTCTTGATTCAATCTTTTGCTGATGGTGCAGTTATTGAACCCTTCACTCTGAAGGCCCTGATGGTTATGCCTGTATTGCTCTTGCAGAAGCCTAAAACTGACTCCAAATTAGATTCGCATCTCCTCCGCTCCTGCCTCCAACGGCGTCTTGATTTATGGCTTAAAGGAGAGTTCATGGCTTTGTTTAATGAGGGACTGGTTTTACAGAATCATGTTTCTTCTAGGCCTCCATTTTCCTGTTGTGATGATCAGCATCGCTCTGGTAGATTTGCTCACTTAATGATGGAGGGCCGTGTTAATGCTGCTCTCAGATGCTTGGCTCCTACTTGTGACTGTGGCCCCCTTAGTTTAGATCATGTTGTTGGTTCTCATTCTGATGGCTTCTCTAAGACTGTTTATGATGTTCTAAAAGATAAGCATCCTTCTGGATGTGCTGCTGATCCTACTCTGGTTTTGGATGTTAGTGAGTCTTCAAGTACTTTTCATCCAGTGCTTTTTGATGGTCTTGGTGCTGCATTAATTAGATCTGTTGCTTTACAAGTTAGTGGTGCTGCTGGTCCCTCGGGAGTTGATGCTTGTATTCGGAGGCTTTTTTGTACCTCATTTGGCTCTGCTTCTGCTGATCTCTGTCATGCAATCTCAGCTTTTGGCTGCAGAATATCTACATCATATGTTGATCCTTCTGGTCTTGCTGCTTATACTGCTTGCCGCTTAATTCCACTTGACAAAAATCCTGGTGTCTGTCCCATTGGAGTTGGTGAGGTTTTACGAAGGATTGTTGGGAAGGCTGTGATGAGGGTTGCTAGGCAGGACCTACAATATGCTGCTGGTTCTTCCCAACTATGTGCTGGTCAAATTGGGGGCTGTGAAGCTGCTGTACATGCAATGAAACAAGTTTTTGCCTTGCCTTCTGTTGATGGTGTTCTTTTGGTAGATGCCACCAATGCTTTCAATGAACGAAAGGCACTAGAGGAGTTTGCCAAAAGTATTTATGATCAACTTCCACCAGATCTACTATCTTCAGTTGAACTTGCTTGTGAGAAGGGGGCATTTAACTGGCTTTCTTGTCTACCTCTTAAATTCTATGGATTTGCCCTTCATAAAACTGCTTTTCGGGATGCTGTAATGCTCCGATATCATTGGACACCACCAGTTTGTCCCACTTCCTGCGCATGTGGCCATGATTTTACAATTGACCACTGTATTTCTTGTCCTATAAGGGTGGTTTTCCTTCACTACGACACAATGAGGTCCGTGATTTGACTGCTACGATGATGTCAGAGGTATGCACCAATGTTTTGATTGAGCCTCATCTTCAGCCACTCTCTGGTGAAGCTCTTCGTTTTAAGACTGCAAACTCTGACTCCAATGCTCCACTCGATATTGCTGTTAATGGCTTCTGAGGTGGAAGGTTTGAGCATTCTTTCTTTAATGTTAGGGTCTTCAACCCTGGTGCACCATCAAATTGTCCATTTAAATCTGCTTATCGCCGCCATGAGAAGGAGAAGAGGCGTTAGTATGAGCGGCGTGTGCATGAGGTTGAGCATGGCCATTTTACTCCATTAGTTTTTACTACAACAGGCTAGGCGAATGGGTGATGCTGCAGGCCAAGTTTACAAAAGATTGGCCAATTTGCTTTGTGATAAACTTGATCTTTCATATGGGGAGATAATGGGTTGGATTAGATGCAAATTAAGCTTTGCTTTGGTCAGGTCGGCCATTATGTGTATCCGCGGTGCTCGATCACGGCTACACTCACCTGTTTCTGGAGCTCCTGTGGATGTTCAGATTGCTGAGGCTTGCCTGTAAGTGGGACCATGCCCAGTCCTTTTCTTTATGATTTGATTTGATTTTTTATTTTTTCGCTGGAATCACAGATGATGACTTGATTTTTTATGAACTTTATTGATCAATCTGATGTGAATCCATAAAAAATCTGTAAATCTGAAGATTTTATATCTCGTACACGATTTTTTCTGTTGCTGGCCCCTCGCATTCTATATACTACTGGGGCATGCACAGGCTTGAAACTGATCACTAGCCGGAAATCAGCACTGGGCATAATTTGAAATCCATGCATGCACACGTTTCAGAGAGGTAGCTACGTACATCATTGCACAGATCCATGCTGTAGCTATATTTATCTTATACCGCTATAATATATGTGCTAAAATTTTTAGAGCTATATAATAATATTATGTAATGCTATATACATAATCATGATTAGGTCTGCATGCATTTAAGGGGGTTGCATGGGGCGGGGCATTCATCCCCTATATAGGTTTTAAAATTCTAATATATAACTAGTAAAATATTATAGACTACTATAGTACTGGTCACTTTGTACCTACCACTACTGACCAGTATGGGCAGAACCCTGTAGCTATAAGCGGTAGCTAGCTCGTGATATACATTGTGCTAATATTATAGGAAACTGTAGCTATCATACTGGCTTGAATATGTATGGCTATAGACATATTAAACAGTATACATTTTATATATTCAACATTAGATAAATAATTTTGCAAACAAAACCTAATAAATAGCTGTTAAAAACACCAAAATATAAGTTAAACCTCCAAACACAGAAGTTGTTTAGTTATTTTGTGCTTTAAGCACACTCCATGAAGACGATCAAGTTAGGAGTAATACCTGGCTCAGGCAGGCTATCAATCATACCAGGCGTGGCACTAGCGGGTCAGACATAGTGAACTAAATATGTTAAACACAACGTATTGACTACTCACTTCTTCACTAACTCATCCTCAACATCTTGTGGGTTAGGCACCTCGCCAGTGTTCTTATAAACCTCACCCATAAACTTGGCGGCAACACCGGCCACATGTGGTGCAGCCATTGAAGTGCCAGAAAGTATAGCTTTCCCGCCATTAAGGTAAGCTGACATGATACCAACACCCTATGATGTATGCATATTTCAAATGTAATTATAACTCATTTTGTAATATACAAAAGGATATTTCAAATTTTAATTGTAATTTGAATTCAATCACTGTGAGAATATAAAAAGGAACTCACTGGAGCTTGAATCTCCACACATCTACCATAGTTAGAAAAGTAAGCAAAAGTGTCAAACTCATCAATAGCACCAACTGTAGTCCTGTATTGTTATACAAGTCTGAAACACATACGGACACAAAGGTACACTAGTCCTTACGCAAATTCCGAAGCAGCAGGTGATACATTACAAGCATCTTGTGCTTCGTTTCCAGCTGCTGCTACCATCAAGACACCCTGTTAATGTAATACAAGGTTGCTATTGTGAACACACACACACACACACACACACATACACACACACACACACACACACACACACACACACACACACACACACACACACACACACACACACACACACACACACACACACACACACACACACACACACACACACACACACACACACACACACACACACACACACACACACACACACACACACACACACACACACACACACACACACACACTATAATACAATAGACATAAAATCCTTTCTTCAAACTTTTAGGTAATTTATATCCAACAATTGACCAGCACTTATTATGTATTATAATTACATTGTCTAAATGTGTTCTCAGAAGGTTGCATGTCTTAGTAATGCACAGCATATGTGAATCATGGTGAATAGCTGGTACTTTTTCCTATGAAGTTGCAATCCACTATTTAAAAAAGGTATTGGATGTGATTTGTTGGAAGAAAAATTAACAACTGCACAATACCAAATTGCCAACCAAGAGTAAATAATGTAGAAGAACTTGCACAATACTGAACATTAAGTAACAGGATGGTACATATATGCATACAATGCAATATTTACTCTAAGGCAAAATCTCCTGATTTGTCACATGACTTTAGATGTGGCATTCTTGTGGATGTTTGTCTGTATGTGGGTGTGGGTGTGTAACCAAAGATGCAGGATTGTAACTCAAATTTTACTACTACTACTACTACTAAACAATAATCTTACTGCTTTGTATGTTGCTTCTAAAGCATCCAGTAAGGTCTGATCAACCGGTCCTCCCAGAGACATGCTAAAATATTAGGTAATCATTAAAGTAAACATTGTGCTTGGTGGATCCATACTTAGCAACTGACGGCACTTTCTTCTCTTCATGTTGTTCAGTGACATAATGCACACCAGCAACAACACCACTACAAAGAGATACATTATGGGATAAAGGGACATACAGGTGTCAACATACGCAAAGGTTCCCGATCCGTTATCATTCAGTACACGCACAGCAATAGCTGTGGCCTTCCTAGCAAGACCAAAATTATCACCAATAATGTTTCCTGTGGAGGACACAATGAAACATTTCAACATCAAATGCTCGATCTGACCTGCCACGTGGGTCCCATGACCATTTCCATCTCTTTCTGAGCCATCAACAAAATCATAGCCCTACAAAACAGCAAGTAATATTACAGTAGCTGCTAATGATAAGTTATTATACCCAAATGGCTCTTCCACCAAATTCAGGATGGTCCACTTCAATCCCACTATAAAGGAACAACATTGAAATGGCAGTGATTGAATGATAGTATCTCCTTACGTGTCAATAACGTAAGCATTCACACCCTCTCCAAGAACTGAAACAACCAGTTCACAACTTGATATACAAGATGTGTCACGTACATAATATACAAACCTTCAGGGTCGTAAGAATATTCTGCTCCTAAGTTGGGACGTTCCCTGTGAGTAGTACGAGCTAAGCCCTATAACAAGGTTCAATATTTACAATGGACATTTATCATAATAAATATACCCAGTTCTCTGGACTTTGTTGAGCTTCGCAATCAGTTTGAGCAAGGTGCACAGCCTACAAAAGAATAGAATGGACCTAACGTGGTGACCAGCAAGCAGCTCTACACTCACTCGGTTGTGTGCAACATATTTAACTCCATTTTTTTGCCTCACAATTTCCATTATTCTAGAGATACATACGATAAGATGGACAACAGGTTGCAGTACACAACGCCCCATCATGTAAGGAAGCATGGAACCAGGATCCTACAGTCTCAACCATTTAACCTGATTATAACTACTCATGCTCACAATGTATGGATGCTGTTTTGACAAATTACACACTGGCCACCGCTACAACACTTTATTAATATTCATAAAATAGCTACCTGGTAGACATTTTTCCATGGTAACCTCTGAAAGTGTTCCCAATATTGTAAGTATGGATCATCTTTGACTCTTCCTCCCCGTTCATCATCTCGGCTATCATCTCCATGTGTGAGTCCACTGTGTACGAAATCAGTCGTAGATATAGATATAGTCACGTGTGCAGCTATTTCATACCTTGTTCACTGCTAAAGCGATCAATTGGCTCGAACACAACGATGTATTCATCCGGAATGATCTCGGGCAAGTCCGTACCAAGAAGAGGAGCTGTAGGGAGAACATAACTGAGTTGCCATTGCGGGTAAGCAGCTTACCAAGCTGATCAAATCTGAGTGGTGTGCTCACTACTGAAGCTACGAGCAAGAAGCCGACTAATACACAAACCTTCATGATACAGAACTTTAACCAAGGATCAACCACGTGACGCAACAGTCACCCGAATAAACAATATAAACGAAAGTATCCGTCCTTAAGCGATGCACACAAGCGCATGCGCAAAAGCAAAATGTAATTACCACAATAGTTATACCTGCACAGTATAGCATTAATACACAAAACAGTTGTAAACAAAGTTTAACACAACTTTTATAAGATGCTGTTTCTTAGGCACACTCCATGAAGACAATCAAGTTAGGAGTGTTTTCTGGCTCAGGTAGGTTGTTAATCATACCAGGCGTGGCACTATTGGACCAGACATAGTGAACTAAATATGTTAAACACAATGTATTGACTACTCACTTCTTCACGAGCTCATCCTCAACATCTTGTGGGCTAGGCACCTCACCAGTGTTCTTGTAAACCTCACCCATGAACTTGGCGGCAACACCGGCCACATGTGGTGCAGCCATTGAAGTGCCAGAGAGTATAGCCTTCCCGCCATTAAGGTAAGCTGACATGATATCAACACCCTATGATGTATACATATTTCAAATGTAATTATATAAATCATAAAATCTATTTTAAATATTATACATTACAAAACTCACTGGAGCTTGAATCTCCACACATGTACCGTAGTTAGAGAAGTAAGCAAAGGTGTCAGTGTCATCAATAGCACCCACTGTGGTCCTGTATTATTATTATACAAGTCTGAAACACATACAGACACAAAGGTACACCAGTCCTCACGCAAATTCTGAAGCAGCTGGTGACCTATTGCAAGCGTCCTGTGCTTCATTTCCAGCTGCTGCCACAACCAGTAGGCCCTAATAGGATAAGAAGCACCTTTACATCAACAGCAGCTGCATAATAAAGAAGATGATAGCTAATGCTACCTAAGGTTTCTTGCTTAAATGAAAGGAATGCAAGCTATAAAACAGCTGTTAACACAAAGAAATTCAGCTGTTAAAACTGTTCAAGCTGCAAGACTAAGCATGTCTTTGCTTTATTGAATACAGAAGGCTTACGTCCTTGTAAGCTGCTTCCAAAGCATCTAGCAGCGACTGGTCAATTCCACCCCCTAGTGACATGCTAAAGCAAACAGGTATCTTTGTCACATACTATACACAATCATGTACATACTTGGCAACAGAAGGTACTTTCCTTTCCACATGTTGTTGAGCAGAATAATTCACTCCGCTCACCACACCACTATAAGTATTTCAGAATAAATACAGTTACAGATATTTATAAATACAACTATAAATACAATTATGCTGTTCATTGTAAACCAGTTGTGGAGAACATACGCAAAAGATCCTGATCCGTTATCATTTAGGACACGCACTGCAATAGCTGTGGCCTTCCTAGCAAGCCCAAAGTTGTCACCAATAACAGTTCCTATGAGGACAATGAAGTGTTATGCCATCAAATGTTTTATCTGACCTGCCACGTGGGTCCCATGACCATTTCCATCTCTTTCTGAGCCATCAATAAAATCAGCACCCTACAAAACAGTAAGTAGTACAGTAATAATAAACGAATGTCATTATACCCAAATGGCTCTGCCACCAAATTCAGGATGATCTACTTCAATCCCACTGTAAAGGAACAACAAGGTAACTAGTGATTGAATATAATAGTATCTCCTTACGTGTCAATGATGTAAGCATCCACATTCTCTCCAAGAACTGAAACAAACAATTGACACACAATGAGATGTGTCATATATATAACATGCTATAAACCTTCGGGGTCATAGGAGTATTCTGATCCTAAGACGGGACGTTCCCTGTGAGCAGTACGAGCCAAGCCCTGTAAAGAAGTTGCAATGGATAGAAACAGACCCCCTTTCCCATAATGTAATTTTACAGTGGATTAATTATATACAATAACCACTTGACCATCAACACCCTAATTGTAATTACATGGCATGCTGTGAAGTTACTAGAGCTTGTTGATGAATAACAATGGAATATAATTTACCCAGTTCTCTGGACTTTGCTGAGCCTCACAGTCAGCTTGAGCAAGGTGTACAGCCTATGGAGGGATGGGAATAGAAGTTGTACAGATAACTACCAACATATGCGACACACACACACACACACACACACACGCACGCACGCACGCACGCACGCACGCACGCACACACATCCACACACGCACGCGCGCGCGCGCGCACGCACGCACACACACACACACACACACACACAAACTTACCCTATTGTGTGCAACATACTTTACTTCGGTCTGATGCCTCACATATTCCATGACTCTGAAGAGTGATCACAGGAAAAGAGGTTTGCAAAAATACATGGTAAGAAAATAGAATAGTCCGGTTGTCATCAGCTCACTTAGTAGACATTCGGCCATGGTAGCCCCTGAAATGGTTTCCAATGTTGTAGGTGTCCACCACCTTGAAATCTACACCATCCTCTTCACCCATCATCTTGGTTATCATGTGCATATGGTCGTCCACTGTATTGGATAGCTATAGCTAGTGTCACGTGCACGTTTATTTACACCTTGTTGGCTGCTGACACGGTCGATTGACTCAAAAACAACTATGTATTCATTGTCAATGATTTCCGGTAGATCCGCGCCAAGGAGAGGAGCTACACAGCACAAATCATAGATATTTTTATCCAACGTATAAGTACACATCAGTAGATCCACTTACCGAGGTAATCATGTTGCAGCGGTGAGCTCGCTACAACAGTGAAGAGCAAAAAGCCAATAAACACAAACGTCTTCATGCTGCTTGAAATGGTCATGTGACTCCTCACCCCACTTAAATATTTTTAGCGCATGTAAATATAAACGCCATTTAGCTTTGTATGGAGCTGCGGCTTATAATCCATAGGCTTGCTTGCTGGCGCGTAAAATGGTGTAAAAAGTAAAGTAGGCGCCATTACTGTGTGACCTTCTTCGCACGTGTTAGAGAAATGAGCGCTACCAATACTAAAAACAGGTTTCTTAATAGTGATAAGTTGCCAGCTAAACTATTAGTAAGTTTGAAACTTATATTATCCTCACATTCATAGCTTGTTTTTAGAGTGCGCTATCTGATGACAAAATAAAAGCTAACAGAAAGATTGATCGCTACTTCAAGTCTTTAACTGAGAATAGCATATCTTATCTTGATTTAAAGCTGATACATGAAATATCAGGTATTAATGAATACGTGATGCATCAATGTAGATTGGGGGTAGACCCGGACGTGGAGTCGGTACTCAAGTCGTTCATCACTCATGGACTGGTCCGTAGTCTTTGCTCCATTGTCAACCAGATTGATAACACCAAGGAGAAATCGATGACGGAAAGAAGCATGAATGCGTCACTGCGTACAATGTGTTTTTCTGTATTGGTAACCTACACTGGTACTAACTGCCCAATAGCAGAGACGGTTGCTACAGAAGTTATTGACAATAATATTTATCTTGCAACCTGTACGGTTGTAGTTTTGGGTGCAACAAATGTTTTATCTAACGAGCACCAAACTAGATTATATTTTATTCGTAACTTAGCACGCACTAAAAGTGGAATACGCTGGATCAGCCGAAATATCAAAGTGTTTGAAGTGGTACCGAAATTTGTTTACATGAAGAAAGTCAACGTTGCAGAACACTTCATTGAACTCTATCCGACTGAATCAGATACGACTCCACCAGAGATGGACCCAGATCAGATAAGAGAAGGGTTGACTACAGCATCTTTGAAGATATTACGCTATGTCCTCGGCTCCACTAATGAATACGTTAGAGAAAATATTAAGACTATTAGTTTAATTATGGTGACAAGTGAACCGGTGCTTAACTTTCATGGGTTGGTTAAATCTATATCTCTTTGTACGACAGCTACTCGTTCGAGCATGTACCTGGAACTGTATGTTGATTTTCTTGCTAGGATGTTCGAATGTGAGGATGCTAGAGATTTATATTTGACATGGAAGCGATTTATTAAAAGACCAATCCAGAGAAGTGGCTTACCGATTCCAATAGTAGACACAGAACACAATCATAACTTCATGTTTTCGGGAATGATGATATTTGCACTGGCTCGCAGCAATCAACATTTTGGTAGCAACAGTGCCGTCAAATTTCTACTCAATTTTATGAAAGAGTTAAACAGTGGTACCTACCTTATTGATAGGTACGGCCATTTTCTACTGGATCTTGCGCATGTCATTCAACTAAAGGAATCATCCCGCCAAATCCTTTCAGTGCAACACTCTGTAATTGAATATTTTGTGATATTTTCAGGACTTGGTATCAAAGGTGAACTAACCTTGCAGCCAGGTATGGGCATTGTGTGCGTTTTCAAAATAAATTGATTAGTTTTTGAGTAGAATTTTTTGATGAAACGTTGCTTGAAGCTGCTTTGATTTGCAAGAGATGGGAGCTGGAGAGGTCGCTGACTTACAAGAAACTCAAAAGAAATACAGTGTAAGTTGAGGGATGCGTGTTGTTTGGTAATATTGTATGCTTCAAACAGGAGAGCCGTCCGCTACTTCGCTAGAGGGGATCTGCAGTTTGATGACAACAACTACTTAGAGGCAAGCAGATTGTATACAAAGGCACTGGCGATTTGCCCTCTGTCAGCTAGATTCCACCAAGCTCGATTTTATAGGTTGACTTGCTGTACTTCTCATTATCTTGTTATGTGGTTTGTTTAGGGCAAGGGCCAATTGCTTTTTAAAGCTGCACAAATTTTACCATGTTATCCGTGATTGTACCCGGGCTCTGTGCCTGGACCCAGAAGAGTATCACAAGATACAATTTACTAGGGCAAAAGTCTACTGGAAGAAGAAGTACTATTTCCGTTGCTGGGTTGATTTGGTGTAAGCCTCAAACATGTGATCTTTTAGCATATATTTTATTTATATCTCTAGATGCTTGAAGGATGTTTTCACGAGGTTAGGAGCTGAGCCTAATCCCGTGTATGACAAGCTATTTGAGAAAACGGAGAGTGTCCTGAAAGAATGCGATGACATTGACTTTATAAAGTGACGTAATTGTATTCAATTTTAAAAGTGCGCGAATCATTTCGAATAACCTCTCGTGATTGCTCGTGCGCCTCGTGGAAGAAAGGTCTGAATCCTTTTCGATCTGTTGATCCGTTTAATTTATCGCTTGTGCATTCTACGTGTATTATTTGTTGGTATATTCTGTTAAATACTTATTTGGGCGGTTGTTTTTGTGATAGGATGGGTCGTGTAATCAGGGGACAACGTAAAGGACGAGGGAGCATATTCAAGTCGCACACGAAGCACAGGAAAGGAGCAGCTAAATTACGGGCAGTAGACTATGCGGAGAGACACGGATACATCAAGGGGGTAGTGAAGGAACTTATTCATGACCCTGGACGAGGCGCTCCCTTGGCCAGAGTATATTTTAGGGATCCCTACAAATATCGACTAAACAAGGAATTGTTTGTTGCCACAGAAGGACTTTATACTGGACAATTTGTCTATTGTGGAAAAAAAGGTTAATTATAATGGATACTGGTAGTTTTTCAGTGTTCCGATTGTTTTAGCGAGTTTATCGGTTGGCAACTGCCTCCCACTTGGTTCCATGCCAGAAGGTACCATTGTTTGTAGTGTGGAGGAGAAGTGTGGAGATCGGGGAAAGCTCGTGAAGGCATCTGGCAACTACGCCACCGTCATCTCTCATAACCGTGAGGCAAACCGCACTAGACTGAAGCTGCCATCAGGCTCCAAGAAAGTTGTCTCATCAGATAACAGAGCTGTAATTGGAATAGTTGCAGGGGGTGGTAGAATTGATAAGCCTCTATTAAAAGCTGGCAGAGCTTATCATAAGTACAAAGTAAAGCGGAATTGCTGGCCAAGAGTACGTGGTGTGGCAATGAATGTAAGTTTACATTTTTCTTGTTTTTTTGGTGTTATAATTTATTCCCTATTTTTATATGTAGCCCGTTGAACATCCCCATGGAGGTGGTAATCACCAACATATTGGTAAACCATCAACGGTGCGTAGAGATACACCGGCTGGTCGCAAAGTTGGTCTTATTGCTGCAAGAAGAACAGGGCGTTTACGTGGTGGGAAAGGATCGACAGCTAAAGACGAATAAATAATTGTCATCAAACATAATCTTTTTGAAAAATGTTCATAACAAATGATGTTCGTATAATTAGAGAATGTAGATGTATATACGGTAGGTCCTTGATTTTGCTGGTGGAAGTGCGTATACGAAATAGTTTACGTTAATCCGTGATTTCTATAAGTTCGCTGTAGTTGATGAGTGCGCGTTATTGTTGAAGATTAAAATACAGATGATAAGGTGCCCCTGGTGACAAGATGGCTGGTGGAATGGAAGAAGTTGACCTGTCCACGTTGAAGGTAAACTCTCGTTGTCACATTAAACCGCAGATTTCAAAAATGCACGCCTTTGTCATTTCATTTCTGCCCGAGTTTTCGATCACAAGCGTCTTTACCGCTTGTACGGTGTATGCGAATTTAATTGCCAAGGATCGGGGAAACAGTTTTTAAAAATGTGTTGTAATTGAGCCGTGCTCTTGTATTACCACCTTATATTATTATTATAACAGCAAAGGTCCCCGTGATCGCTACGTGTATGAAGCGAAATTGATACTAAGTATTAAAAATGTACGTGGAAACCTTCCCTGTGAGCAATTCAATGCGAAATAGCCATATAAGTCGTTATATATGATACTCGGTTTGTTGTATTAATTTGTAGAAATGTAAGTGTGTTACATAACCTGTATAGGATCCCAGTGGAATATTTGAGCTGATTGAAGTTGTTGGTAATGGAACTTATGGACAAGTTCACAAAGTAAGTGACAAGCACTTTTTTGTATTTACTTGTTGAGATAATGTCACTTTGTATGGTAATTGTTGGGGGTGTGTCATTTTAGTTTATATTTAATATGGATAAGTCTATTAGAGTAAGGGGTAACATGGTGTGGTGTCTTTCAGGGTAGACATATCAAGACCGGTCAGTTGGCGGCCATCAAGATAATGGAAGTGACAGAGGTGAGAGGGCCTTCTCTCTAGTGTGTGCATGTATTGTGGTCGATGCATATAGAACCATAACAGTATATTTACAAATACAGTGTATTTATAAATATCTCGTTGTAGTTATAAATATCTTTCTAAATTCAAGCACTCACTTGTCACTTTAGGATGAAGAAGAAGAGATAATACAAGAAGTTAATATGCTAAGGAAGGTCAGTATTAATTTTAAATGAAACAAATTTATTTATAATTATAATTCTTTGCAGTTCTCGTTTCATCAAAACATAGCCACATATTATGGTGCTTTTGTCAAGAAGAGCGACTTTGGACAAGAAGACCAGTTATGGGTATGGATCATCATACGTGCATATAATATTATTTTGTGAATGTTTGTTGCGTGGAATTATTATAATTAAATTCTTAGCTAAGGAGCATATGTGAAGCAGCATATGTTAGGCTGATGTTGTAGATGACAACAGCTCTTCTCAAATTCCCTCCTAATTTTTACAGAGCATACACATGGTCTTCTCATGCGACTATGTTGTATAGTGTTTATATTTTTATTTGAATTTCTTTTCCAGCTGGTCATGGAGTTTTGCGGAGCTGGCTCAGTTACAGACCTTGTGAAATGTATGTATTGTTACTATGGTTACCGCATGTTTTTAAATTCTATTTCTGTTCATTCAGCAACCAAAAACCGTACACTGAAGGAAGACTGGATAGCCTACATCTGCCGGGAAGTTTTGAGAGTCAGTTATTTGTGTAGCATGTGATAACATGGATTTACATACATGCGGTATTTGCTCTTTCATACGGTGTTTTAGCATAGAGCGATTATTGGTTTAGTTTACATGCCATCATTCACACACCCTAGTGCATACTTCATTTATGGGTTTTCTCTAATTAAAGCACCCTTTTAAATACAGTATCCATTTACAAGTGGCTTATCATGTGTGAGTGTGTGTGTATGGTTTGTATGCATAGGGCTTGAGCCATTTACACAAGTGTAAGGTCATTCACAGAGACATCAAGGGCCAGAATGTACTGTTGACCGACAACGCTGATATTAAACTAGGTAGGCTGGTTGTGTGTCGGTGCTCAAACTGTACGTGTGCCTTCCTTCTTGTGTAGTGGACTTTGGGGTTTCTGCTCAGCTAGACCGGACCATAGGGAAAAGAAACACTTTCATCGGAACGCCATACTGGTAAATATGTCTTGTGTGATTGTATTTATAGTTGTCTGTTTAGTATATTCAATTTGGGTAACTGGCTTTATTTTGAATATTGGTATTGGCAGATATTTTCACAGCCACACAAACCAAGATGTTACAATTTTAAGGGAAAATTCTTACCTTGATTTAAAGCTCTATCCTTGAAAATGTTATGCTTAAATGTATGATAACATTAAATGATTTGAGCAATTTTGGATAGTGTCTTTACTTTATTAGCAAATGTCAGAACAAATTTCATCTTGTGTTGACATACGTCCAAACACTTCGGTCCTGGGTTATCACTGGTATAAGTGCCATCACTTGTAAGTGTGGGATACATGTGAAGTCATGTTATGCACAATGTCATATACTCCATCAGTAAACTGCAGAAGTCAGTCTGGATGTTATTAGCAACAAAAAGATGGCTGAATTTGCTGTGTATTGTTCAAGGATTTGATAACTTGTAATGAGATAATGAATTTTTAGCCATTTCGACTGTGGTTGACACATGTTCTTTAACACTTACCGATCTGTTTATACCCTCATTGTACTAGTAAATGTGAAGTCCTTAATAGTTGGAGTTTGAGTGGTTGTTTTTAGTGGCAACCATACAATTGTATGTGTCCATGATATGGTACACTGGTAAGCATATTGTGTGGTTAAGTTCAATGCATGTTGCATTATCTATCACATTATCCACTATTGCCTTATTTGGCTGCATGTACATTCCTCAGTAGGAAGCTTATCCTATGCAGTGGAACGTGTTAATGTGGACAGATGAAAATGAAGACACCTGCATAAGCTTTGACCTGGAAAATCAGGACACCTTGATAATCAGGATGCTTTGGTTGCTCCCGGGGTGTCCGTATTACACATATACTTGACTGTGTGTGTCTGTCTGTCTGTCTGTCTGTCTGTCTGTCTGTCTCTGTCTGTCCATCTGTTATCAAGTTTGTCTGTACCTGTGAGAGATCACATCTGGTTGTCAAATATATTTACCATCGTTCATAAAATCATGAAAATTACATTCAGCAATTGGGACTCAATGATCCCTTTACAAGCATGCTGGAATTGTGTCAATGTTGTATGGCTAAGGCATCATAAGTGATGTAGTTAAAAAGATGTTGACATGTTTGTCTACTTATCGACTCATTATCAACATGTGTTGAAATGTTATAGGATGGCCCCTGAGGTGATCGCATGTGATCAAGACCCCACAGCAACCTACGACCAGCGGGTGAGCATTGCATTTGTTATTTATTCCAACTTATGTGATGTTTTGTCGTCGTTTTGTAACAACAGAGTGACCAGTGGTCACTGGGCATCACTGCCATCGAGATTGCTGAAGGAGAGCCTCGTAAGTATTACTCTATTTATTTCAGTAAATATACATACAATGAAAATTAATTTATAGAATTCATATGTGTGTGTTTTGATAAGCTATTGAAAACTTGTCAACATGGATTATTAGTGCAAGTATTTTGCGGTTATAATTAAGTGAGATTTGTAACATGTTTGGCTTTGCAATGCTTACTAATGGCTGCAGCAACAAGACAATAAATCGCTTGCATGTCATCTACAGCATTTATAGGTCATGCCTGATAGAGAACTTGTCAAAGTCATACAAGAGATCACAAGTTACATCTCCAAGATAAACAAAACCAAGTGTATGAACTTGCTTTGAAAATTTATGAATGCTTGTATGCATGTTTTGTATGGTATCCGATCTGTTGTAAGACATAAATTGAATTTCTCAATTCGGGGCTCTATTGAACATCGTTAACAGTTTATCATACATTCTACAATAGTCTCTTGTTCGGTTTTCAAGATGTATGAGTTTTATCAGTTTTTCATGTTTATGAAGATGTGTTTTCCTGTTTGTCCATGTGTGTGTGTGTGTGTGTTTTTAATGTAGCTCTGTGCAGTATGCACCCAATGAGGGCTTTGTTTCTGATCCCACGCAATCCTCCGCCGAGACTGAAGAATCCTCGTAAGTGGACGCAGCGCTTCATCACCTTCATTGACCAGTGTCTCACCAAGGATACCTCACACAGACCAACATCAGACAATTTGTTAAGAGTGAGTGTGTGTGTGTGTTAGTGTACATCTGTATGTATCTCTCACCATAATTGTATGTGACAGGTGCTAATGTCACTTGTGAGTTACAATATTGAGAAGAATACAGTCTCCCCACCAGTATAACCCAATTACACTGTTATAAACATGTATGTATATAATATATACCCACTCTTAACCCTTTGTTTATGCACGCTCTACTGTTACTCTATGTGGGGAGCATTATTTAGGAGATCATAATGCATGACACATGTGTACTGGCAAGACAAATTGATTTCTAATAAGACTGCTGATTAATGTGTTTATTTTGCATCAGTTACGCTCAATGAATCTAAGGACAAAGCGATTTTAATAGCCTTATATCTGATACAATAGAGAATGTCTATTGGCACTAACCATTTGTGATGTGGTATCCTTCCTTTAATAGGTAAAGTTATTTGTGTCATGTTCTTTTAACCCAGTGGGTCCTTTGAGAGAGTGTCCACTGTAAACACTGCAGTTAACAATTATGAAACCAAACATTATTCATAGCCAGCATGTAAACTATAATTACCGTTACAATAATTCACTTAGCATTAATGTTAATAACTGTGTTAAAATCTGCATATTTTCTCAGCCACGTTATGCACGAGCATGTTAATGTACAAACTATATATAATGACTATAATGATTCATGCAATGTTGTGGGGAGTGTCAAATTGTACAGTGGGTAGTGATGATTACCATAGATCGGGTTAATTAGTGTACATGTTGTGGAATAAAAACTCGAGGTGTTTTAATTTCATAAAAAGTAGGATGGAAATAATGGCATAGTGTTAAATTTCGACCTTTTTGTGCCAATTTGTCATATGTTGTGAACAAATTAGTGAAATTACCCAATAAGTTATCAAATGTTAACGTTGTCATGTTGTAAATATATGCTGTTGCTAACCTAATGGTTGTTTTGAGGGTCAGACAGCCAACAATTTTTGCTAAGATACAATATGTAATATAGGGTTAAAACAAATATTCGACTATTTGGCAAATATTCGTATTCAGGAATATTCGAATACAATTTTAGGTATTCAAATATTCGTTTCAAAGTAAGCGTAATGACACTATTGTCTCACTAGTGTGTACAACATGTAAGAAATGGCTTTACAGTGCTTGATCATACATAAATATATTCTATTCTAATGCATTATTGTAAAGATCATAACTTAATAATTTCATAAAGAATATTCGAATATTCGGTCAGTTGTCATTACAGAATATTCGAATACAAAAACCACTATTCGTTTGAGCTCTAATGTAATATGTACGTACAATGGCAGTCCTTAGTTGTCAATAGTAACAGCATATATAAATGGTCCAGTAAGCTTGTGAAACAACTCTTATAAATGCCATAATATTTTAACATGACCATTGCTTTCCTGTGTCATCATTTCCTCAACTTCATCTCTAGTAACTGAAAGTCCTATAATAATAATAATAATAATGATTCCTTATAGTCAGTAGTGTTTAGTAGATGATGTCATGATTGACTATATGTTAATGTTTGGAAACAATCGACTTGTATGATAACTGAAACTCGATGTGATCATATTTTATTTCATTTTAATGTATCCAGCATATTAAGTAACAATCGGCCATTTGCATGACTATAAATTTGACCAGTCAATCTTCATTTTGTTGTGCTGTATATGGCTAATCAAATTTGAATCAATTTACTTATGTAAGATAATTTACAGTGCTTTTCAGATTGCTTGTCCACGGATTGATAAAATACAAATTATCACGTGATAAATATAACCAATCAAATTGGTTGTGCACAATTTGAACCAATTTGATTGGCTATATTTCTCACGTGATAGTTTGTATTTTATCAATCCTTGGACAAGCAACCTGAAAAGCACTGTATACCCTGGTGTCCATCTTTATACCATGGTATCTATCTGTTTTGCCCACTTCTTGTGTAGATCATGTCGAGTGCAAGTGGTTGTTTTGACAGCGGTTTTAATTTGAGAATGGAAGGACCATTGTGTCAAATTAAATTTTATACCATTCAACTGTATTGTGTGTTTTAGTCATTTCACACGAGATTAGATAACATGAATAAAATTTTACCAACTGATTTTTTCAATAATTCACTAACTTTGGTCTGGCAAATAATCTACATAAAGTTTGTATAGCAAATGTTTAGTAGTTTGATAGTTTATTACAATCTAGCAGTTTAATAAGTACACAATTTAAGAAAATTGCTAGGGCGTATATTGTATTAGTCTCATCCCCAGACATGCCTGCGCTATGTACTAATTGCACAAACACTGTCTGGTGACATTAGTCACTTTCTTGATTCCTTTAGTCAAGAATTTGACTAGCCAATCAGATGCAAAGAGTCACTTAATATATTAGAATATCGTAAGATATAGAAAGTTAAAGTTTGTAGTAGTCTAGCATACCGTACAGAAATCTGTGTATTATTTGTGCAGGGAACGGCTTTTCCAACATGGCACCTTAAGTACAGTATGATATTCTAATATTTTAAGTGGATTGTACCGTATAGCAGGTATATATTTGTGAATTCGGCTTCAGAAGAAATGTGTGGTGTACTAATTCGCAAATTTCACAAAAATTTGGACCTCACACATAAAACCAGCTATACCATATTATTAATGTCAACAAGTTGATAAATTTATCATCATGTACACTATCCCACTAGGGACCCGTATGGCATATGAAGGCTATAAACATGATAACTTATTAATTAGAACCTTATAAATTCACTGAAACTAAGTGTTCGCTGACAAAGCTCCAAGATAATCAATAGTCCAGATAATAATTGTGCTAAGGTATGTGGGGGAGTAGTAAAATGCAAGAATTTACTCGTCCACATGTTTACAAATCATTTTACAAGCATTATTTGTTAACAATACACATTTACAGCTGTACGCTACAAGACACACAAACTTGTGAGTAACTTGTACAGATGCGCCCAATTCTGAATTTATTCAACTATATTCTCCTTGAATAATGAGCACTTTTGGTTGGCCATTCTTATTAACATATTGCTGATTTATTAGAATACAAGGTTATTGTACAACTTTTAAAATGTTCTGTTTCTTGGACTAGCATCCATTTGTCACTGATTTCAGTGAGAGACAAGTTCGGATACAGATCAAAGAACAGATTGACAGAATGAAGAGAAAGAAAGGTAATCACTTAAAGAGTGTAGATACTATCTAGTTCTAATTGTTGCTCACCTGTTACTAATAGCATCAGAGACAGCTGGTTATGTGTACAGTGGGAGTGAAGATGAAGGCGACCCTACTGTGGCTGGTGGGACCATCAGAGACTCCAAGGAACAACTGGGTATGATCATATTGTATGTGTTGCAGTATTTATAACATGAATTCTTTCTGTAGGCCCTCCAGTTGAAGCTCCCACAGCCAGGTGTGTGTGTGTGTGTGTGTGTGTGTGTGTGTGTGTGTGTGTGTGTGTGTGTGTGTGTGTGTGTGTGTGTGTGTGTGTGTGTGTGTGTGTGTGTGTGTGTGTAGGTGCTTGTGTGTGTGTGTGTTGTAGATACACTCTGTGTGTGTGTGTGTGTGTCTGTCTGTCTGTCTGTCTGTCTGTCTGTCTGTCTGTCTGTCTGTCTGCACTTGTGTGGACATGTTTGTTATGTATTAGCTATGAGGCTTGTAACAGTTATTAGCACCTGTAGCTGTTATTAAATCTAAATAAGTGTGATAAGTAAACAAGAGACCACAAATTACTGGTAGATGTATTAAATTTGATATTCCATGCTTCGTTAGATAATTCACTGTTCTGTTATTTTGCTGCTGTAGAAACCCATTCCTAGCCCCTTTCACATAATTTTTGCCGTATAAGTGTGTGTGTAGTGTGTGTTTGTCGTGTGTGGTGTGTGTGTGTATGGATCCATGCGTGCGTGTATTTGATATCAATATAATAATTTTACATAATATATTATGACATCATTAGTCATATCAACCAGCTGGTTATGATGAGGACAGTAATGAGGAGGAGGATGAAGAGGACGACATCGTCCTACAATCAGGCATGCTGGTGCCTGGCAGCAGAAGATCAAGGTACAAAAAGTAACGTTATATATAGTGTCATGCAAAAATATATAATTTCATGAATTTTAGTTTTATTTACTGAATATCAACGTTAGTGTTGATATCTTAAATTACTGTATCATTATGGTTAAAATATTTGTCGTCAAGACTTGCAAATTTGGTATTTGTTCCGTTGTATTTCAATGCATTAATGATTTTAAGTTATGACAAATTCATGCAAGAATGCTGCCAAACTGGCCAGTGAATTTCCTTGCCAACATTTGTACTACATGATGTGTCTCAACTTAGTTTGCTCTGTGTGTTCTGTGGTTTGCTGACTGGACAGCCTCCTTTATTTGTTTAAAATAGAAACCACACCTGTTCCTTCATTCCTTAAGCAGATGTTTGTCTTGCATATACACACAGTGTAAGTGTGACTATAAATAGAAGCCCTGTGCTTGTATTTGAGACAACTTTGTTAGAAAATTGATTTTTATGATCCTTAAACCTCATGTACATGATTTGCACACAGACATATGTTGTTTAAGGCAGTTGCTCACATAACACCATGTGATGCCACAGGCTGGAAGTGGAGGTTGCCAGTGATACACTGGTAAGAGTTGACCATCACTCTGGTGGGGACAGTGACAGTACAGGCTCCAGTCAAGAGTACAGTCAGGATACTCTCATCATTAGATCAATGGAACATGTGGTAAGTGTGTGAATATATTAGAATATACCATATAGTGTACAAATGCTTGGGGATTGTAAATTTCACAAAATTCGTTAGTTCATAAAATTTCCATTCCTTGAAAATTTGTATGTGTATGGTACTGTATTGTATTAATTTATTAGAATACAATAAAATACCGTATAGTTGGTTTTTGAGGTACTTGTATTCCACGAAAGCCTGATTTTCATCTTTTTCGCGATTTTATTTCACAAATGGCCTTCCCAAATGGTATATATTTGGTGCTATTTTTCGTTTTTGCTTATTTTTTGAACACTTTAATTTCACAAATCTACCAATATCTGCAAAATTTGTGGAATTTAAGTACCTCGAAAAACCAACTATACGGTATTGTGCTGAATTAATTTATTAGAATACAGTGGATAATGTGTTGTATATTCACACTTCAGTTCACATGCCTGTATTATTATTACCATAGCAGGTATCACCAGCAGGCTCCAATAATCCAAGTCCCTCTCGATCATTCAAAGCTGTCAATGGCTCCCCCGGTCAGTTGGGTGGTTCACGGTCGCAAAGTGGAATCCAAAGACCCGTTAGTTCTATTGTTTCGTCACAACAATCAACGCCATCCGGAAGCAGAGACCCAACCAGAAGACAGTCAATTCCAAGTGGTGCCCATCCCAGACCACCTCAGATTATTCCTGAAAATGGTCCACAGCCAGCCATGCGGTCGTCAGAAGGGCCTAAAATGGTACAGCGTATATATCACATAATATAATAGAGTACCATAAGTGACGAAGTTTGATGCGACTAAAGTTTGGTGAATTAGCTAGGCAATAAATTTTATCTAGCAAAATGCAAATTTCCTTAGAAGCCATTAGATATAAGGAAAGTTTTGGCAAATAAAGTTTGGCAAACTAGCATTGATTCACCAACTTTAGTCCCTCCAAACTTTCACTGTTTACAG
Source organism: Spongia lamella (assembly GCA_963930835.1). Taxonomy (NCBI): domain Eukaryota; kingdom Metazoa; phylum Porifera; class Demospongiae; order Dictyoceratida; family Spongiidae; genus Spongia; species Spongia lamella. The sequence goes on from OZ005749.1 coordinate 1,073,289, forward strand.
TATGTGAATTAATGTTACAATGTATGTAGTGTATATGTGCATTGTGGCAGTTCATATGTGTTGTTGATAAATACATGTGTTGCTATGCAGTCACCTGAGATACGCAAATACAAACGAAAGTTCAATGGTGAAATACTCTGTGGTGCCTTGTGGGGCGTGAACCTTCTGGTTGGCACCGACAACGGTTTGTTGTTGTTGGATAGAAGTGGACACGGCAAAGGTAACATATAGTAACACTAAAATTTACTGAGATGAGTGTTAGTATACTCACTATACTGAGAACAGCCAAGTGTTTTGTGGTGCCATTTTTAAATTTGTGTTTATTAGTTTTCCCACTGGTGTCACGAAGAAAATTTACACAAATCGAAGTACTCGAAGGTTTGAATGTTCTGGCTTGCATATGTGGTAAGCATTAATTAGAATTATATTTGTTCTGGTTTAGTGTTATCTGTTGTTGCTAGGTCGCAAGAATAAACTTCGAGTTTACTACTTGTCCTGGTTGAGAAACAAGATCTTGAAAGGCGATGATGTAATTATTATCATGGAGATGTTGAGCGACATGTTCACATGTTCTTGTTACAGTTTGAGTCAGGTCATCGAACTCGTCATGGTTACACGGCTGTCGGCGAACTGGAACAGTGTGTCCACTTCCAAATTGGTTAGTACTCCACTGTCTTAATAATGCCCACCGCTGTTAACCATGGTTTGTACAACTACAGTTCAACATGAGAGAATGAAATTTTTAGTCATTGCAGCAAAAACAGATGTGGAGGTTTACGCCTGGGCCCAGAAACCATATTCTAAATTTATGCAGTTCAAAGTGAGTTTGTCATAGAGTATTATAGTTGGTTGTAAGGAGTAAAAGCAAACAAATTAAAAATGGTGAAGTTATTTTTCATCCCTTGTGTCGTGCTTTGCCAACAATTTTTAACATCAAGTACCTTATAGCGCAAAAGTTTGGCAGTGGAAAACTTTATGAATGGGCTAGTGAATTTGTCAAAGTTTTTCCTACAAACCTTATCTTTAATGTTTCTCCTTGAAATCTATGATCAATTCAAAGCTTTGTGTATGATTCATTTGTCAAAGTTTTTCGTTGTCAAACTTTTTCACTCTTAAAGTTGGTGGGCTGCTTTATTAGAGAAAATCCTGGATTATATACCAATGTTGGTACTCCTCTGATAGTGAAATTACATAATATGTTTAATTCAAAACTTTTTATAGATCAAAATTTTTTATAGATTCAACATCATATAGCAAAATGGATACATGTGATTTTAATTTATATGTTTGTTTTTTGTCTAGTCATTTCCTTCGTTAGAGCATAGACCAGTTCTGGTGAACATGTTGTGTGATACGCCCAGTAGATTGAATGTACTGTATGCTTCGTCTGTTGGTGAGTGGTATTGCCGTACTAGTTGTGTTGATGCTGTAATATCTGTACCATTGTTAATAGGATTTCATAGTATTGACATGGAAACAGGTCTAGTGCGTGACATCTGTTTACCTAAACAGGTGACATGATATGTATGTGACTCTGTGTGTGTGTGTGTGTGTGTGTGTGTGTGTGTGTGTGTGTGTGTGTGTGTGTGTGTGTGTGTGTGTGTGTGTGTGTGTGTGTGTGTGTGTGTGTGTGTGCACGGGCTTGTTTGAGTATCAGTCCTGGGTCCAGTCAGATTGACCAATTGCAAGTCTGTAGTAACACCCAGCACCTCTAGTGTCCTAGCACAAAGAGAAATATTTGTATTTGGTTGCCAGATCTGTCTCGTTTGTTCATTTGTGTATGATTTAAAACACAATGTTTCTATTACTTTAGGGCAGGGGAGCGATCCATCCACATGCCATGATATCACTGTGTCAAGGATCAAGGGATGAACTATTACTCTGTTACGACAGTCAGTTATCATTATTGTTTGCCTTAAACACTTAGAATCATGTCCTATCTTTTATGTACAAATTCCCAAAAATATAAGCCAAGCTTTACTCTGTCTGGTTTTATAGACACTATTCACATCTTATGAAGAGCTTCCATTATTTATTATTCATATACCACCATTAAGGTATATGGAATTTTTTGTGCACTATATTTTTGTGAATTTCTGTGAATTCATGAAATTATAACAGTGAATTATTGTCAAATTATGATAGCATCAACAAAGACCAGTTTATACGTACCTGTTGACTTTTATATATTAATTTTGTTCTGATAAGGTGTGTAGTAATTCATGAGTGTGTTGTATGTATCAACAGATGAAGGAGTATACGTGGACTCTAATGGTAAACCTACCAAAGACATACAGTTGCAGTGGGGGGAGGTTCCTTCCTCTATCGGTAAGTTTACCTTCTTCTCTGTGGATTGTGGACACCATCATAAACTTACCATCGCTTCTAGTATAAATATTCCACTGCTAAGAGTTGTTACCCATGTGTTGTTATTGATGTGAGTACTCTAATTAGTGCATATGTTGTTTATAGCTCTAATTGGTGATGCTAACATTATGGGATGGGGCTCAAAAGCTATAGAGATTAGAGCAGTGGATACCGGCCATCTTGATGGTGTCTTCATGCACAAGAGAGCTCAGAAGTTAAGATTTCTTTGTGAACGAAATGATAAGGTATGTCTGTTGTTGTGTGTGTGTGTGCATCTGTTTGTGTGTGTGTGTGCGCATGTGTGTACATTATTAGCTTACCTTCTGTGCTCTCCAGGTGTTCTTTGCCTCCATTCGTTCGTCATCAAATTCTCAGGTGTATTTCATGGCTCTAAACAGAAGATTACCCCACCAGCAGTGAAAAATATAATTTTAATATAAAAAGGAACTTAAGCCTCTTACAAAACAACAGCATATAATAACAAATGCACGCTATTATAACCATACAACTCACTTGTACAGACATGTTATAAATAAGTAACCTACTACTAACTACACACTAAGTTGTTATGAAGTGTGTGATGATAATATAGTTTTGTTTTCTGTGTAAGTAGGCAAAACAAATGTATAAGTAATTTTATTAGAATAATTTGTAATTTTAATTTAACACATAATTTCGTAATTTTAAAATCGTGTATATTTTTGTGAAATCCGTGATGAGCTTTATTTAGAGTAGAATTGTCAGTATTTTAAAAGGGTTTTGTTGTGCTCGTGCGTTGACAATATGTCGCAGTCCGGATTTCAGTATATGGTGCAGCGCGGTAAAAGTGCCGCCCTGCGAATGGCGGACCGTCTCACCCCAGTATTAAAGGTACAATAAAGTAGATTAATCTCCTTTGGAAGTAATCGTCTGTAGGACTCCAAGTTTAGAGAAACAGGAGTTATAACTCCTGAAGAAGTAAGGATAGTCATTTAAGAGTAAAGTTAAAAGCTATATAACAAAATTTTCATTAGTTTGTAGCGGCTGGTGACAATCTTGTTTATCATTGCCCCACGTGGTCATGGTGAGCTGTAAATCGCTGCCCACTTGTTGTCATGGTAATGCATATAGGGAGAGTGGGGATCCATCTAAGAAGAAGAGTTATTTACCCGACAACAAACAATTTCTGGTGACCAAAAATGGTAAAAAGTTCTATTGTAATCGCTTATAAAATGTAATACGTGTGTTTGTGTGTGTGTGCACATGTATGTTACTTCGCATCTAACAATGATCACACAGATTTTTTGTGTTGTCACAAGTAAATGTACAGCATGTTACATTTATATCGTACGTAATCACGTTGACTGGTTTTATCTTAGTTCCATGCTATCGTCGGTGCCACCAGATGGAGGTGCTGCCAGAGAACGAGAAGGTGATTAAACTGACAGACGATGATGAAGGATGGGTGGACACTCATCACGGAGTAGCCATAGAGCAGATCAGCGAATCTGTTCAGGATATGACACTTGACCAATCTAGCAACACACCACAAATGGTATTCAAATATGGTAGTCCTAATATTGGAATGTTTTGCTTGTATAACTCGTATATTATGGTATGTTGTGGTGTTTAGCCAGCTGTGTTACCTGTTATGCCCAACCAACCCCTGGTGGGTGGTGGCGATGATGATGATGATGATGACGATGATGATGAACCGGTCGAAGGTGAGGCACAAAATGATTGTGTGTTATCTGCTGCTGATGTGCTTAAAATATATTAGCAATTCTACAAGAAGATGATCCAGTGAGTGATGGGGTTGCATGTCTACTGTTGTCATTGGCTATTATCGTTTAGGCGGTACTTAGTAAACCACCACCTGTCATGGCGTCATCTGCTCCTACTGGTGGTGCAGCAGTCACACCCTCTGGTGGCGGCATTATGCAGACACGTACATACGACCTGAACATCACCTATGACAACTACTACCGTACCCCACGGCTATGGTTGTTTGGCTATGACGAGGTGTGTATGTGTTGTGCGTTATATTAGAGTGTTTTGTATTATTTTTCCTTGGCCTTGGACCTTCTGCTGTACGTTGTATTAGAGAGTTTGTGTTGCACACAGCGTTGTATTGTGTTAGCCTTGGACAACTTCTGATCTGTGTTGTATTAGGGATTTTTGGTGTAATTCTAATGTCTCTAAATTGAGTTTGCTTTTCAGTCTCAGATACAAAAATAAATACGGTGATAGCTATCAAATTTGACATTTCAGCCTAAAAATAACAAATTTCCCATACATCATCAGTACATGTATGTGGATAAGATATTCATGTGTTCTAAGTATCAGAAGCCATTACATTTGCTATCATTTTCCAGTTGTACAATCCGACTGTTTTATTAGAGTATTTTGTTGGTTTGGATATTAGCATCAGAAGCCTCTAACTGAAGAACAAATGTATGAAGACATCAGTCAGGTGTGTTTCATCTAAAATATCATGTGACCTATTTAGCTCATGTGACTAACACCAGGATCACCTTAACAAGACGGTGACACTGGAAGATCATCCACACCTGCCTCCACCATCACGACTTTCTGTACATCCATGTCGGTAAGTATTATGTACTTCTGATTACAGTGACAAGTCCAAATGTTTAATTTTATTTATAATTCCAACGAAATCAACTGTAAATAAAATTGTACTCTTGATTACAGTAAAGTCCAAATGTTGTGTATTTAAATTTTATTTATAATTCCAACCAGTTTTTTGAAATCAACTGTAAATAAAAGTTTATAGTACTGGCATTGTACAGACATGCTGATGTTATGAAGAAAATTATGAAGATGATTGAAGAAGATGGTCGGTTATTGGAGGTTCACTCGTATCCTGCAATAACTATGTCAATACTGCAATTGTTGTTTTCCTTAATGCATTGTTGCTACAGGTACCTACTGGTGTTTCTAAAATTTGTACAAGCAGTGATACCCACAATAGAATATGACTACACTCAACATCTTGCTCTAGTATCTGCTTGAGACCCTATATACTATAGTGTAGTGTATGTATGTGTGTTCGTGTGTGTGTATGTGTGTGTACTATTGTGATTTTTAATGTAACATCAGATGTTTTGTTCTCTATAGAGATTAGTCTTGTGAACCATATCCTTTTTCCTTGGGATCACATCATCCTGACCTGAGGAGAAATGAGCTGGTTCACAAAACTTTATTCCAATTGTACTTATCTTGATAATATAAAGCAAACCAAATTTTTTGCCATGGAAGGTTTGCATGAAATTTAATTTGGTGGTCTGGCAAATTTTTACAAAACTGTTCTCCTGTCTATCAAACTTATTTTACCAATGACTAACTGCTGTAGTAAAGATTTGCAATATTGGAATTTTCTGTTTTTGTAGAGCTACATGATTTTGTATGTGTGTATTGAAAGTCCACCAACAATCATGCACTGTTGGGTATATGGTGTAACACAAATAATAATTCAGCTTTTCTGAACTTTCATGATCAGGACTGTATGCCAATTATACAAAGGAGTAACAAAAGTTTGCAAAGACTAACTCAATTTTCAAATTTTCCCTTCACAATTTTGTGAAAATGGGCAAACTTGTGAGCCTATTTAGAATTGCTAAGTGCTGCTACATAGCTACAATGATGTTACATTAAGTCACAAGTTGATGCTTTTGTAATCCATTGTTAACAGGTAAAATTTGACATGTGATTATCATTAGCTATAGACCTATACATGCAGAAACTGCAAAGCAGTAGGACTTGTTTTTGATTATATAGCTACTTCATTTCATGAAAAACTCTGACATTTTTTGTCTTCACTGAATAATTTTTTAAAATCACATCCTTTTTATTTAACTATTTTGTTTGTCATTCTGCCCATTTTGGGGAACTCTCCTTTGTGGAGGTACTAGAATTGAATGGTTTTGGGGGGGCAGACTCACACATACCGACTTAGAAACCATGCAGGCAACAAAACTGGCTGCCAGGAAACAAGAAACCAGGCACGCACAAGGTGTCAAGAGTGCTGCGAGAAACCAGGTGTGTACCTTGTTTTAAAGCATCAGAGCAGTTGACATCACAGCACTGCAGCTTTTCATACACTCAAAATGGCAGACCAATGGTATTGACAATATAGCTATTCTCGCAAATACCCTTGCTGTATATATATAGCTAGCCTTGCTCCACCTATGGCTGGCATTATCGCTACCAACTGAATGGAAGATTCATCATTAAAGTTATTCCAATTTACACATCAAGAGACAAAGAGAATATGGCCTTTTAAAATATCAACAAAGTTGTGCCAGTTTAGAGTTTTGCCAGCTGTCGATATAAACAACATGCATGATTTCTGTGTTTTATCAAAAGATTTTTATTAGCTACTCTGTAATCACAACAAATGCTGATAGTTCTTGGTATGAAACCAAGAAGGCTTTGCATTTTATGCCACATTTGGAGTACATCTTTGTAGTTGGTGTGTGTGGAGGAGTTTTGGTCAAAGTAGATTTAGGTAACATCATAAATCATTTATGGATACAATGATATAAAAATGATGCCAACTGGCAGACTGTGTATATGCACTGAACACATTACACTGATGCTTATGATTACTTTGCTCCGGCATGCTGATGGGATACGGTAGCTCAACAACAAGTTTTATAACTGTATCATGTCTATGTTGAGTTATTCAACTTCATCTGTTAACTATTTATACAGTATAGTAGTATATATACAAAAATCACTGCATGGATGTATTTGTAGCAACTAGCTATACTATATAATTAATAGCTACATCACAACAACTCATGCAGGTTTAACCAAAAAGTCAAGGTGTTCTTAATATATTCATGCAGTTCCCAGCAATGGAGCCTTCTGAAGAAGTTGTGGCATCCATTTGGCAAATTAAGACTATGCCGGCTGGCAAAAGTTCTTGGATACAACTCCCAATGTTCCAATCACAATTGGAATTGTACAGAGTCGTTGCAGTTCTTGACACAACCACATCATGTCTCTGGTTATATTGAGTAATAGCCAGAACACAAATGAGATGCTCAATGGTTTCTTCCCTTTCCCCAAACAATCAGCTATACAGAGGGGAACATTCATCCTGTGTAGCTCTTGTAGAAAAACCCTGATCCTCTATGCTGCTGCCAACATGTATCACCAGGTTCAGACCAATCAAAGGTTTGCTTCTGTTCTGACTTCATGATGGATTGACACAAGGTAGCTAGGACTCAAGTCCCTGTAAATTTCCTTGCAGAATATTGGTCATTTCACCTTAGACAATATCCCATACTCTGCATGCCGCTGCACTGAACAGTAGTTCATCAGACTGAGTGCCATAAAAGTAAATAAAGATTCCTCAACGAATCTATCCTAGTGCAACCAATCAACATCAGCTTGTGGATGTAAGTTATGGTCACCTCATCCAGACAGATCACACAGATCTTTTACTATCCCACTAGGTTATGCCTGTTAATACAGGGAGTCAGAAATATTCAATCTATTGGATGCAGAAAATCCCATACCAGCAGTGACTTGAACCCCAGGCAACTCACAGTCTAGGTGAGTGCCAAAGGAGCCACACAGCTGGGATTCCCCCTGCATTCAATCTATACTTAACAGCACCGACTTCTTGTGGATAAAGGGTTCAATTTATTAACAGTGTTAGCAGAGTAGCTATATCCTAGTATTGCATATTCATTGACAGCTCAAACTTGGGAAGGTAAAGAAGATTTCAGCAACCTGGTCGGCTCCTTATTCTTTTGATCAGTTCCTTATTCTTTTGATCAGCAAACGATTTTCCTGAATGTCATCCTGCAGTAACATGCCATGACACTTATAAGCTGCAAATTTCTGTACTCCATTCCACCACCTTTCCATATCTGATACTAAGGTGTGCATCAGTGTTTATCAATACCAAAGGACATGCATCTAGCTAGCTAACAATCAAAGACTTATTAATCTCAAATGTGTGATTTTAGACCACAGGTTGATATCTTTACATGACAGGTGAAGCCGGTATGGTTGATAGTGGATTCCGTATAGTACAATTCATTTTTGACGGGGGGGGGGGGGGGGTATTAATGGTACATACAAAGATATTGTCTGTCAATATTTCCCCAGCACTATACAAACAGTTGGCTAATAGGTTAAAGCCTTTGGATCCATATTCTAATGTACGGTAGTTTCCGGCTTAAGGGTTAAAACGGTCAGCCGATTAACTATATAGCTAATCAGGTAAGCACAGCTATACAGTGAGTAAGTATTGATGGATACTCTCTAATAGAACAATCACTAAATTGTAACAAACTATATAGTCCCACGTGGCCACACCCTCTTCGCACAGGCGCTTATCGATTAGAGATTATAAGCGCCGCGCTAATAATTTCTTGTCAATTAAGAGATTAAACAACTGAACAGCTAGCTGTTAACATATCAGTGTCTAGCTAGCAGTACCTGTCGCAACCATGTATGCTCATTTTTTTGAGGTCTGCACAGTAATAATGTGAATAATAACATAGATTATTATACCTTAATAATCTATGCTCGAGGCCATGGCCCATGCAGTTGAGCAAGGAGCTTGCTACAGTCTACACTCAGCTATATTAATGGAGACCTGGCATTAGCCGGGGACTATCTATCAATTTAATGGGTTCTTTTGTGCAACCCATTAAATCGATATCTAATCTATGATCAAACCCACAATCGAAAACGAAATGTGTTGAACTGCTCGTGTTTTACAGTCTAATCAACTCATCATATTATTGGTACAAGTGCCAGGTATGCAACTAATGTAGGACCATAAATATTACTATACTTATATCATTCAGCCGTAGAATAGGGCTAAACGTAAAAAGTGGATATCTTGTTTTAGTTCTAAGTAGTCATTCTCATGTCGTAGTCATTCTACTATATTACAGGTTATTATGTATCTGTCATCGTAGATAGTAGAGAGCGCTCTCTACTACCGGTATCTATGCTATCATCCTGGCGCCTACCTGAAATTGTTCCAATTATTGCGCCTTATGGGCTAATGGTAAACTTTTGGGACGTAGGTTTCATGTAAGCTTGCTAAGCGTGAAAGTGCCATTGAACACCGTGAAGATCTTTTCAGAATTCCTTCCACAATCCTCCATATGCGTGAATGGTCTCAAACTTTCATGATTAGGGGCTGAGTAGTGATGGAAATGTACCATGATAATGCAACTCATCAAATATTATTATTATTATTATTAAAACTTTACAGCAATACACGTAATTAAACAGGATTATAAGGTATGGATACAAAACAAATATTGCTGAGGGAGTGCCAGCAAAGCTGGCATCCGTAGGTAAGTGTATTTGGCTAACTAGTCAATTATAAAATGTGTGTACAGGGATGGATAAGCAATATCATGATAGTTCCATGTATGCGCATGAAATTCACCTGAGAAGTTGCAAACTATTTATCGTATTACTTTATACAGCATTATAATAATACTAATAATACTATTCATGATCATGTACTTAATAAATGTTTAGCCTAGTAATTAGAATTTTTATATCACAGTATATATTTTTGCCAGAGGAGGTTGGACATGCGCACGTGCACGCTGCATATTTTTAAAAATATTTCACGTGAGCCCATAGGCTACAATACAAAAATCAGGACTGACGGGGTTGAATGGGATAGAGTAAATATTTGGTTAGTAATCCACATAAGCTTCAGGGTGGTGTAGGTTTCATAGTGATAGCTCTCTTATGCACGCATACTGTCGATAAGAAAGATTTAGCCTTTTCTACCTGAACGGTAATTAATATAATGACTGCTTAGACTAAACATCGTCATAATAGTAGTCGTAATAAACAGAAAACAAAAGGTTAAATAAAACTATTTTTAGCAGCACTTAAAGCGTGTCCAATCTCCTCTGCACTTTTGCATATCACGATAATCATGAGATTTTATATCGCGATATATCGTATATCACGATTATCGTGACATCACTAGTAGTGAGGGATGTCTATGTGATAACTCCTCCTTTAGTAGAGTATTACAGTAAATCATTATTTGTAACTGTTACCCATCGATAGTGAAAAAATTGTTACTCGATAGTGAAAATTACGATGATAATACCATAAAAACATTTCTTCTACAATACAAATTCTATGGGAAGGATCACCAAAACGTGAAAATAAAAACCTGTGAAAATTTTTTTAGTGAATATTTTTTAGCAGTGAAAAAACCAGCTATACGATAACATAATTTTGATTATGGGACAGCACTAGATGATAGTGAATGGTATCATGATAATCTTGGGCCCCAGTACTCAGTTGTTTCTTTTCCAGGATTAACCATATACGTACCACAAGTAATGGATGAAGTGGACGTGACATTGTCAAGTGCAGAACGTCATGATTTAAGTAAAAAAGGTAAAAGCTAAGAAGAAACGTAAGGACTATATAGGTCCAATCATTTTACAGTATAGCTAATAACTTGATACTTACAACTTCAGTATACCATATAAGTATTATTAACGATGCACTAATTTTAGCGAGTAGCTGCAAGATTGCTAAATTTGACCAATACTCTTAAATAGAGCAGTCACCAATGATCGGTGACTGCTCTATTAGAGAGAGTGCACTATAAGAGTATCGATGTACTATTGCTAAATTTATACTCCAATCGGTAAATTCACTAAATTAAGTGTATCGCTAATATTAACTGGCTCAAGATATTTATATAGCCACTTAGGTTTTATCTCAGAAATAAACAAGTCTGTTCCAGACATGCTACACTGACTGATTACAGACCAAGCCTTGTACCACACCACAGTAATTATTGTAGTCTGCTTTACAATCACCAGGGCAGTCTGATAAGGTTGTTTGTGGGTGAAGTAAATGAGTGCACAATAATGCCCCAATTGTTAGCACTGTTTTAAAGTTCCCTATAAAACCATAACTCTTAAATTTATAAATCCTAACTAAAATTATGTACGCACTAGCTGTGTTATATTTTCTTTTTAGTGAAAGGAAGACCAAGCAAAAGGAAGCTTGCTAATTTTGTGGTTCCCCTTGTGCTTCCACACTGGTTTGAGATAGGAATAATGCTACTGGATGAAGATCAGGAGCAGCAGATAGACATGATAAAAGATAACAATGCTAAAGATGCACTAAGTGGTTGTATGGAGATGTTCTGGTTTTGGTTAGACACTCACCGCGACGCCACCTGGCAGGATTTGTTAAACGCACTGCGATCACCGGGCGTTGATTTACGTACTGTCGCCACTAAAATTGAAAAGATGCTAACAGGTAATTAATCCACTCACATACTGATACACTGAAACAGTGTCTTCTCTATACATCAAATTTTATGACTTTGAAGACACACAACTCACTCAGCTTGTGGGTAAACTATAGGTGTACAAATTTCACACAAGAAAGGCTAAGCACAGAATTATAAATTGTGCAATTTTTGTATTGTCAGCTAATTCACAAGGGAAGTTGACTCGTTAAATGTATGTGGTTGGATGTACACATAAGACCTGTTTTCACAAACTCAATCATCTAATGTATGTGGACATCTCTCTACTCATGTATGTGTAGTCAGTAAGAGGTAATGGGGTAATTGTAAATCCGTAACCGTAACTTAAGTGCAGTTTAATTCGACTACATTTCTATAGTAATCGCAACTACCAGTACTTTTATACTGTAGCTATGGCACAAATAGTTGACCATTCAAAGTTCACTCCAGCAACTGTAATTCAATTCATATTATAATTTTTATTTTGGGCAATCCAGCTTCATGAAGACTGTTTGGAACTAAAATTCATAGATCAGATCATTACAGATTAATCAATCAACTTGATTGGTTAATTATAAATACTGATATTCAAAATACACTGGCACCCCTGAATAAGATTTACAACTGATTTGTTAAAATATATACAAATAACGGTACCATGGTTTATTTATTCATTTATACAATCTGGATATATGTAGTGATGTTTTCCTTGAATAAAGGCCCAGTAGTTTACTTCCTTCCCAGTATCTAGCTAATGGTTGCATGGCATTTATAAAAAAGGCTTTTAATTGAGACCATGCAGGCATTTATTTCCAAATGCCTATAGTCACTCCCGGTGTTCGATCAACTTGCACATGTGTGATTGTGTTGTTAGCAAACAGTCCAACTGATTTACTTAGTGTAGCTTTAATGTTGTCTTTTCTTCACAGAATAAACCATTTCAAGCAAGAAAATCATCTACGTATACACATTTCTACAATTTGAACTTGTGTTTTTGTGTTGGTTGACTGTGTTTTTGGTGCTACTTTACTTTTTATAAACCAATTTGACAGAATGAGAAGAACATAAAAATTGGATTGATGTTTTCATACACAGAAGATAAAATTAATTGTGACCGGGTCTGCTATAACATCTCTTATCCTGCACATACAATTTTATGACTTTGAGGACACACAACTCACTCAGCCTGTGGGTAGAGCTATAGCTCTACCTATAGGTATATAAATTTGACACAAGTGAAGGGAGACTAAGCAAAGGACTATCTAGTTTGGTATTGTTAGCTAATTCACAAGGGAAGTAGCTAGCTAGCTATAATGTGACTCACTAAATGTTGTGTGTAGTTGGATGTACGGGTGAGACCTGTTTTTGAGGACTCTGTCACAATTGTCGGTGACCTGGTTGAGGTTTGTTGGCTTATTTCCACATTTTAACACCATCCAATATAACAACTTCATAGGGTCCTGGCCAGACTACCATGTTACAATAATCCATCATCTTAGTCACTATACCATAGAGAAACTTCTAAAGTTATGATACTGAAGTATCACCCCACTGCATGTAGCTATACAAACCACCCATGCAGCTATAGCGTGCATGCATGCACTACTTGACGGTATATTGCTTAATAATTATTATTTATAAGCAGAATGGCTGATTTTTTCCTTGAAAAAAAATAAAATGTAAAATGTAAAATTAGAAAAGAAAACTATTGTTAACGTTCATATCTCACTTCCTCATGATCACTTTCTGGCTGCATGTGAAATAGAAAAAGAAGACAACTGATACAGCTATGGCTAGAGCTGTAGATAAATCAATCTATAGTTATATATGACCGGCTCTGCAAAAATCCTCAATGTTTACATGCAAATTTTGACCCCATTTTTGAACTTTGAAATGTCATAACTCTTTAACTGTTTCCTGTAATGTTGTAGAAATTTGCATATTTGTCGTAGCTACACTTTTTAATATGAAGTTGATGCATTTTATAGCTATTTTTGTGAGGTTATGTAAAATATGAGAACATGGAGGGCTTTTGCAGAGTCAGTCATATATATTATACTAAGTTAGCTAGCTAGCTAGCTCATAAAATTGGGTCAAATTTTACTGTTACTGTATTATAGCTAGCTATAGCTAATGCTATTTATAGCGAATCTTTTGGCAGCACAGTTAGTAGCTAATATTTTCAGTGAAGAGGTCTAAAGTTTTGCAAAATACGTACCTGGATTCCAAGTATTTGTTAGCTGTAAAGTGCACCATTAATCTATAGCTACCCATACACACATTAGCTAGCTATAGCAATTTTACTATTTTGACAAAAAGCTACATTGATGAAACGTTAGTTATAGTTATAGCTATAGCTATACATCGGTGTTGTTAAATTAAAGATTTTAGCAGGCTAGCTTGCCTTTCTAGTTCCTACTACGTACATCAGGGACCTCATTCTAACTAAAGCTCCCTAGTTCTAGAATTGTCATGGATATCTATATACCAATATGTGATCCGGCATGAGAAAACCGGGCTAGCTTGTGTACACAAAATACACCTATTCATATAATGGTATGTATTTCCTTTACTGTATAAGATTCACTCTCAGGCATGATTTTCAAAATCTATAAACTACATGAGATTCCCAAGCTGTATATATATAAATGATAAAAATTGTGTTCGGTTCCTATAAAAAGTTGTTTAACTTCGAAATCGATAAATGTGTCAAACTTCATGTGTATACGTAGCTACTCTCATCCCAGGTCACATATAATAATATGGTGGTTATAGCTAACTTCATTGACTCACTGTAGCTAAAACAAGTGCTTTGCATTTCTCATTGCTTTACAGAGATACTTCACTGCATTTGTTGCGGCTTGTGGCTGCCAATTATCATTTTTATCTTTATCAGCGAGATCTGATACTCCCTTTACTACCAAACACTCAGCACTTGCACGGCTACAAGCTTGAACAATATTTGCTCCCTCCATTTCAAATGCAATAGCCTCTGGTGCAAGCTTCAGTAAGTCTTTTTGTTGTTTAGCATCTGCAATGAGCCAAGGGCCACTCAAGACTACTCCAGGCTTAACTATAATGTCAGGTGGAGGAATATTGTCAGCACGGGTAAAGCAGTAACAAGCCTGAGTTTCAGTGCACAATGAACAAATACTGCGATTTATCCAACCCAATGGTGTCATTTTTAAATCACTGTATCCATAAATGGCTTTAGATACTACAACTTCACCCAAATTTACTTTGCCTGCAACTCCTCCACACACACCAACTGAAAAGACATACTTCAACTGCGGGATGAAGTGTAATGCTTTCTTGGTTTCATACCAGCAACTGTGAACTCCATTACTACCCATACCTGTCTGGATTATTACCACTGGTATAGCGTCCCACGCTCCAACATAGTAGTAACTGTATGAGTGAAACATCTTATCATGTCCAATGTACTTTGTAGCTTTGTGGTCTTTTAACTGCAGCATTGCAGCAAAGAATTCAATATTGTTAACAGTTTGTATAAGAACATTATATTTAGGATCCTTGAGATCAGTGATGTTATCTGCTTCTTTTGTTGTTATTTTATCGGGAAAGAATTTTTTGTAATCTTCAAGTTCATCTATAGAACACAATTGGAGCCAATAGCTATAGCTACATATGATGCAACAGCACAAGGCAGGAAGTATAACCATGGACGGATCTAGGACCTACTGAGAGGGGGACAACAGGGTGTCTGGGGACACAACCGCCTTAAAGTTATACAGTAATTTATGTTACAAAGCATAATTATTCAAACAAAACATATTAGTTAATTTGCAAAGGATATTTCTGTACCTTTATAGTAGAGGGCAAAAGGTAAAGTTGGGGGAGCATTGCCCCTCCCCAAATCCGCCTACGAGTATAGCTACCAATTAATGCACAAGGAACATAATGCACTATATAGTTGCCAGGCTTTTTTTGGCTATTTTATAACTATGCATTGTTGAGATTAATAAGTAATATACCGTATACGTAGTAATTTTTGAATGACTTAATTTATGAAAATTTCGAAAATCGTGTGTCCTTTTCAAAAATAAAATTTCGTATCATGCTGGTCACAACGAAGGAGCAGTTGGTTTTTCCTTCTATTTTCGTAAATATTATTTCAAAATGCTTGGCAAGCAACTATTTTCGTAAATTTAATCATTCGAAAGTTACTACGTATACAGTACTTTTAATTAACATGTATAATTGTAACCAGCCGATAATAACACGCTACAACTGCTATTTAATTGACACTGAGCAATAATAAGAATACATTACACGCATGCGTCTGTTATGACTAATTACAATGTTAAGTCAGTTACACTACATATGCCTCCTCCAGACAGAACTTGTCCTCAAGTTCAGGGACGAAAATTACGAACTTTTCGAAAATTACGAAAATTACGTTCTTTTCGAAAATTACGAAAAGAACTTTTCGAAAAAACTTTTCGAAAAAAAAACTTTTCGAAAAAACTTTTCGAAAGTTTTCGAAAGTTTTTTTCGAAAACTTTCGAAAAAAAAGTTTTCGAAAAGTTTTCGAAAAAAAAAACTTTTCGAAAAAACTTTTCGAAAATTACGAAAATTACGAACTTTTCGAAAATTACGTTCAGGGACTGAAAAACCGAGGGATTTTCATCCCTCGGTTTTTCAGTTAATTACCGGTGGCACCTCTTCTGTGTACTGTTGTGGTTGTACACGATGGTGTACCCGGTTTATGTGAACAACCTTTGTCCGTTTGCCATCAGTAATCTTCAGGTTGACTGGACCTCTAATTTCTTGAACTGTCCACTTCCCTTCCCACCTGGGCTGGAGCTTACGTGCTGTAGGAATTGAAAGCCATATTGGGTCACTAACTGAAAAAGTCCGAGTAACACTGCTCTTGTTGTAGTGGCTCTTCTGTTGTTGTGCAGCAACATCAGTGTTATTGGCCACTAAGTCTTGAAGTTTTGCTAGTTTAGTCAGGAGATATGCTGAGTAGGAACTAGAGTCAAACGCATTTGTTGGTGGAAAAGCAGCTTGTTTTGGATCTCTACCAAACATCAATTGGAAGGGAGATACACCTGTCGTAGAATGAGGAGCAGTACGATATGCATACAATACCAGTGGAAGATAGTTCTCCCAGTCTTCTTCAGTACTGACATAGCATCGCAGCAGCTATAGTAATGAGCGGTTAAACTGCTCCACCATTCCGTCGCACTGCGGGTGATAAGCAGTGGTGCGAGACTTCTTGATCCCGAAGGCCTGTAACATTTGGCGAAGCATGTGACTCTCGAAATTGCGTCCTTGATCAGAATGCAGAATAGAGGGAATACCAAACGTACTGCATATCTTGGTGATCGCCTTGGTTATTGATGCAGCAGTTTGATCATGGAGCGGCACAGCCTCTACCCACTTGGTGAAATAATCCATTATAACTAGTAGGTATCGGTGATTCTTACGTGACACTGGAACTTCTAAAATGTCCGCTGCTAGCATTTCCCACGGCTTACCAATTGGAATATTACACAGTGGCGCACGACCAGGATTTGGCAGTTTAGCTTGTTGACATGTTGTGCATTGCTGACAATAGAGTTGGATATCCTTTGCCATTCCAACCCAATATGCCTCTTGCTGCAATCAGGCCAATGTCTTAGCAGTACCTTGATGACCAGCACTTGGTAGGTCATGGGATTGGTGGAGTGCATCCTGTTGTAGTCTGGTTGGCATCAAAGGTACCTTAACAACATCTGATGTTGGGCCCGGTTGATACGTATGGCAAATAACACCATCTACATTGGACAATTGATGCCACAGTTGGAGGTAACGCCTCAATGATGAATGATGCCAACTGGAGATATTTGGCTTCTCATGGGAACGTGACAGTGCCTGCTGCACTTGTTGAATTATTGGGTCTTCTAGTTGTGCCTCTTGTAGAGCAGTTGTGGGTTCAATAGTAGAGGTGACAGCAACTGGCAGTGGGGTTGTGACTGGGTGTGGGCGGCGTGATAATGCATCAGCATTGCCATTTAGGGTTCCCTTGCGATATACAATCTTAAATGTATATTCTTGCAAAGCTAAGGCCCACCGACAGAGCAGCCCTTCCATCTTTTGTGCCGATAACCATTGTAATGGTGCGTGGTCAGTCATTACTGTAAATGGGCATCCTAACAAATAATGACGGAACTGCTTCATGGCAAAAACAGTTGCCAGACATTCCTTTTGAATAGTACTGTAATTGCATTCCGATTTACTCAAGGATCGACTAGCATAGGCAATGACCTTATTGTCTTGTTCCAGAACAGCCCCTAGTCCCACGGCGCTAGCATCTGTTTGTAAAACAAATGGACTTGCACCCACTGTGAATTGGGGGTACCCTAAAATTGGAGCCTGCATGAGTTTGCATTTCAGTGTAGTAAATGCTGCAGCACATGCTTCTGTCCACACGAAAGGAATTTTTTTTGAGTCAAATTGTGCAATGGGTTGGCAATTTCAGCAAATTTCTTGATGTACCGTCGGTAATAGGATGCAAGTCCTATAAATTGTCTAAGCATGGTTATCATTAAGTACAGTAGTACTTAATAGTAGGGATTGGTAAGAAATTGTATGGTTTCCTGATTTTTTGCACTTCAAAAAACCACCTTCCAATAGGCTTTACCCGAAAAAACCGACTGGAGTGCATTGGTAAGGCTGTAATGATACTGTACCTTGGTAAATGAAGCGACAAGTCGAATATTTTGACCTACAGCCAACTTTGAAAATTTCGAAATTCACCTGTATTTCGTCTGCCTGCCAGCCAGCCAGCCAGCCAGCCAGCCAGCCAGCCAGCCAGCCAGCCAGCCAGCCAGCCAGCCAGCCAGCCAGCCAGCCAGCCAGCCAGCCAGCCAGCCAGCCAGCCAGCCAGCCAGCCAGCCAGCCAGCCAGCCAGCCAGCCAGCCAGCCAGCCAGCCAGCCAGCCAGCCAGCCAGCCAGCCAGCCAGCCAGCCAGCCAGCCAGCCAGCCAGCCAGCCAGCCAGCCAGCCAGCCAGCCAGCCAGCCAGCCAGCCAGCCAGCCAGCCAGCCAGCCAGCCAGCCAGCCAGCCAGCCAGCCAGCCAGCCGTAAGACCCGGTTGCGCTAGGTGTAGGGCTCCAGAAATTTCACACAATAAAGGTAATGGCGCCGGATTTACGAAAATGTTGTTCCGAAGACGACTTTCCCACTGCGCCATGGCGATTCCTTTTATCCTTCATTCCCTTCCTTGTTCTTCTATATTCCTTTAGCAAGGTGTGAATCTCACCTAAGGTGACGATAGCCATTGCCGCGAGTGCTATACGTGAAATAAAGTACGAGGCGTGCGGCCGAGGTGCTAATAAAGCACGAGGCGCAGCCGAGTGCTTTATTAGCAACGAGGCCGCACGCCGAGTGCTTTATTTCGCGTATAGCACGAGCAAGGCAATGCTTTAACTGTTTTATAGAATTTTCAAGACTAATGCTTCGATACAAACGCGCTCGCTGGTTGGTTTGAGCTTGCTTAACCGTCAGTGGTGGTAACCCGAGTAAGTTTATTCTATTATCACATCACTTACGCGTCGGTGTTTTTAAACGAATCTTGCAGCTAGATCGTGTTCTCTCTCGTTTATATTTGTGTTGTATTAACAATATAGTTGGTTTGTACAAGACGCCTTGAAATGAATTGGAAACAAAAAGCTAGCCGCATCGCGTTGTTTACAGCCTACTGGTATGTAACACATTCCAATGAGTTGTTTACTAAGGCGTTAAGAGTTCCATGCATAACTGTACTTTATAAGCTTTGAAGTTTCATAAAGCACTGTTGGTGGTTAAATAAAGCACTCTTCACACCTTAACAGTGCTTTATGAAAAATAAAGTACACTTTTGCCCTTTGATCCTCCCACGCAAAATACTATAAAATTAGTTACAGTGGCACCATGGCAAGATGTTTCCGCGTGTACTTTATTACATCGTGAACTTCGAGATTATAGCCTTGGACAAATAGCTTTTGCTGTTTTTCGAGCGTTATTTGCTATCACACAGCTGCTTTGCCATGTAAGCGCGTTGTTAACAAGCGCCTGTAAACAAGCATAATTATTACGTAAGCGCCTGTAATATTTGTGCGCCTGCTGAAAGATTATTATGAATGCTTAGCATGTATAAAAAGCTAACAAACTAGATTGATAAAAAATTAAGGTAAGTAGGGATTGAATTCAATAGTGCTACAAAAAGTAAGGAAACAAGGAATAAGATTTTGGGACGAGAGAACATTCTGGCATGAGATAATTTATAAAAGTTTAATCCCTACTTTTGGCTCACTTCAGTAGGTTTGCCAAAAGTAAGGATTAAACTTTTTATAAATTATCTCATGCCAGAATGTTCTCTCGTCCCAAAATCTTATTCCTTGTTTCCTTACTTTTTGTAGCACTATTGAATTCAATCCCTACTTATCTTTTGAATTTTGAATTTTTTTATCAATCTAGTATCTGTAGGAGTTGGCCAGTCCTGAATACTAGAAACTTTCTTGGGATCTGGTTGCATGCCTGTTCCTGTAAAAATGTGTCCTAAGTAGCACACTTGTGACATTCCAATTTGGCATTTTCTTCCCCGGAGAGTAAGTCCAGCATCAGTGAGTTGTTGAAAAACTGTTTCTAAGTGTTCCTTGTGTTGCTTCTCTGATGAGGAATGAATTAGCACATCATCAATGTAGGTGGTGACAAATGGTAAGCCATGAAACACGGAGTCCATTAGACGCTGGAAGGAGCTAGGGGCACCGGTTAGACCAAAAGGCATTTGGCGAAACTGATATAACCTCATTCCAGGACCAGGGCAGAAGGCTGTTTTTTCCTGGTCTTCTTGCCTTACCGGCAATTGCCAGTATCTGCTCTGGAGGTCTAGTGTAGAGAAAATTGTGGCGCCTGCCAGACGGTCCTGTACTTTGTCTGGCAAGGGTAAGGGATACGCATCTTTGGTTGTCTGTTTATTAAGTTCTCTATAATCGATGCAAATACGTAAATCCCCTGACTTCTTTGGCACAAAAACTGCTGGAGCCATCCATGGGCTACTGCTTTGGACGATAATGCCTTGCTCCAGCATCTCATTTATCTGGCGTTCAACTTCGCTACGATAGTGCGCTGGGACTCTTCTTGGTGGCACACGTATAGGATTTCCCTTTGTGGGAATGTGGTGGTATGCTCGTGTTGTCTTCCCTGGTATGGTACAAAACAAATCTTTATACTGGTCGATTACATTAGAGAAGGCAACCTTTGTACAGTTTGGCAATTCAAAGTTCTTAACAGCGCCATAGTCTGGAATGGCACATTCTTCTGTGGCTTCAACTTCAGTGTCACCCAGCACAGCTACTGCCCCAATGTGAGGCTTGTGTTTTACAGTTTCTTCCCAGAACGATCGTAGCTCCTGTTGTGGTGCTTGGACTTGCTTTGGATACACCTTAACCGTCTCATTTGAAAATCTAAGATTAACTCATGTTGGCGAAGAAAATCAGTTCCCAATATCACTGAAGCAATAAGCTGGTCGGCTACTACAAAATTGTGCTCCACTGGGGCATCCATATTCTGGATACACACTTGGCCTTTTTGCTATATCCTGTGATAAAAGAGAAATAGAGGATCCTGAGTCCATCAGCATTTCTACCTGTATATTACCAACCTTGCCTACAATGTTTGCTGCTTGTGTTTTAATGGTAGCTACTATAATTGTTTTCTTAGGGCTTACTGATATGGGGGACGCCTGCTGCCCCTTGCAGACGTCCCTCTGCCGTTTCCCTGCCAGCACTCTCTTGCAATGTGGCCTGGTCTTCCACACGTGAAGCATCTTCACTCCTGGCGTCGGTTTGGACAATTGCGTTGGGTATGTCCAGACTGGTTGCAGTAAAAGCAACGTCTTGTATCTCCATCCTTACGCTGTACATTGAGTGCTGCCACCTGCTCTGTCAGCTGTGATACTTGTGCCCATAGCTTGCTCACCTCTGTCTCCTCACTTGTGATTGCTGCTGTTTGCTCTTGAACAACCATTAATAATTTAGCACGTTCCACCACCTGGTCTAAAACCTGAGTATTCCCAGTGGCTCGTAATTGTTGGCTCACTGATGCTGGGAGGCCGGCTAAGAATTGATGTATAAGAAGCTGTTGTTTTGCTTCAGCCGCTAATATGGGCATGGCTTGATCAAGGAGCATCTTCAGGTCATGGAGGTATAATGAAATTGCTTTGCCTGGTAACATTTTCCGTCTCTGAACTTTTCCAAGGATACAAACTCCGTGGGCGCCATTTTTTGGATCATTTTCTCTTTCGCTCTTGCTATGTCTTTTTGCTCTTCCTGGGACAGTTCAAGCCACACAGCTAGCGCCTCTCCTTCCAGCAACGTGGGGAGTTTTAGTACCTTCACTTCATCGCTCCACCCATTAGCCTGACAACAAATGTCAAAACGCTGGAACCGCTCACGAGCATTGCCTTCCGAAAAGGACTTCGGAATACTGATATGTCGATTAGGAACTTCTCTAGCCATCCTCTGCTACCAATGTAACCAGCCGATAATAACACGCTACAACTGCTATTTAATTGACACTGAGCGATAATAAGAATACATTACACGCATGCGTCTGTTATGACTAATTACAATGTTAAGTCAGTTACACTACATAATTAACACATGACTAACTTTCTGTTAAATTAATCTTCTTAGATTGTTCATCTGATTTGCCTGGTATAGAACCTGTAAATGGAATAATGCATGCACATCATTATATCACAGTGGGAGTTTATTACACTGAGTCCAAGGCGAAGCCAAGGACAAGTGTTAATAATAAAGATATCCTACGACTACTGTGACATAACTGGCTTCTTTCCCACCAAAGACTTCAAGAAAGCTTTGACTTATAAAAGAAATTGCTGATGTGGTATGGTGTTCAGTGGGATGTAATATAATTATTATGACTAACCTTTTGTCAATTTACGTATCTTGGATTGTTTTCTTGGTACATGGCTACCTGTAGTTGTACATAAGCGTTTCCACGTCTTTCTGGTCGTAGATTGTCTGTACCCTATGGATTTGAAACATTGTTGCACATCAACAGATTTTACATGCTAGCTACGTATAGTGTCACAATGCTTATTTTGCATATGTAAAATTTTATTCATGTATCCCAGTAGCTAACTGTCATTTTGGCTGAATTGTTTGCCATTAAAATTTTAGGATTAGCTGCTTGATACTTACTTAAATGTGTGCATGTGTTTGGGGATTTTAGATGGAAAATCATGCAATAATAATGTTAATGTTCAGTTTCATAACTCTAATTGTTTCATTCACTGTTGTCCCTAGCAACTTGAATATTATATTTTGTAGGTATGCATGTCTACAGTAACTCTGCAGGTTTCAATAAGATAGCTTGCATGCATTTGTATAGTCATGAGAGATACGTAGCTATGACATTTTATATTAATAATCATACATGGTTTCCCATGCATTTTCTATGTGAAGGGATACTCCCTTGACCCCTCATGTTAGCTGCTGGGAAACCAAATGCTATCGTATTGAAGTTTGAGGAGTTACTGTACCTATAATACAATGATACAAACCTAGGTTGCTAGGGGTTATGAAACAAATAAATTATGAACTTGAACTGACTGGGATGGGTGAACTAATTTTAATTAAATTTGCATTTTGTCACACATACTCTCGCGGCAACATATCTTATCTTTTCAATGCCAGGAATTTCTTTAGTGCTATATACAAATTTACTTTAGCATGTGTAATAACAGATCAATACTCGATAGTACAATCCGTTGCCTTATATTAATACTTACTCAGTATAGAGCTGTGCGATATAGCCTGCCACCATTTTAATATGCATACACACTGAATAACCTAGCTTGGATATCACAGGGTTGAAAACCAAGTCAGGTCATCCGGGTCAAGTTTTGTCCGGGTCAAGCGGGTCTCATCCACTTTATAAAATATCCGGGTCTGACCTGGATTGACTGTACAATTAGAATATTTCGATTGTTGGGTGCTTGAATAATGCACAGTCGCACACCTCGAAAGTATATAGAGCTTCTAACCACATTTATATAAAATTCAACTGGGTCAGATCCGGGTCTGACCCTAATTACTATCTGGGTCAGTGATGCTGTTTACATCCGGGTCAGTGATGCTGACCCGGTTTCAACCCTGATCACAATATACTTCACTTAATATCTTATACAACACACTTGACATTCATTGACAAATTACAGTACTAGTTTTGCCATAGAAGACAACAAATGTATTTATAACCTAACGATTATGGTGCAGTTGTGATTGTGGGTTTTATATTTCTAGTTTTGTTATGCACCTATCAATTGCAAGCCCCACCCCACCCACCTGGGGCACATGGGGTCAGTGGTGGGGATTTGTCAAGCCAGATTTGTACTATTCTCCACATATGGGGCATTGCTTTCTTAGCAAATCCCCTACAATACCCCACGTTTTCCCCACCCACCACCCTGGGGATTTGCTTTTGTTGATTGGAGCTTTGTATGTGGCAGTTTGCTTGTAATTACTTTTAATTACAAAATTACAAAAATATTATTTATTTTTATTAATGCGCACTGATTTGTGTTGACACGAGGTCGCACCCCAGGTGAAGTTAAAATATTATGTAAGTATATTTAACACTAAATAGTTTAATAAAAGCAGTGACTTCAAGAACAATGCCCCACCATGCCCTACCCGTGGGGCACCGAAACTCGAACAAATCCCCTACCAACTCCCGGCATATTCCCCAGGTGGGGGGGATGGGGCTTGCAATTGATAGTTGCATTACGCGTACGGGTTGATATGTCCTTATAGCTAAGTGGCACATGGCAGATAAATCTGGGCACTCGTACTGAGTTTGCCTGATATACACACTCAGACCTCGGACCTGTCTTCGAGTGGGCGAACCACTCCGCGACCATTTATTAACTATAACCATAGATAGTATATTCTCTCTATGCTATAACCTACTATGATAAAAGCCAAGCTAACTATCTAACTATGTATTCTACGGTTACTTACATCGCTCCTGGTTCATCGCGTAAATGCCTGAGGTAAAAAAGTAACCGCGAAAGCAATCAAACCCACAATCAAATGTATTGATTGATGATCGAAAAACAAAATGTGTTGAATTGATCTTGTTTTACAACTCATCGTACAAGTGCCAGGTACGTAGGACCATAGATAGTATTAGATACTACTATAGTTAGTTTACGAGGTAGTATATCATCCAGCCACGATGCTAACAACATGGGCCAACTACTGTATTGTGTATATTATGTGTTTGGTTGCAGTCCATACAGTACAGTTTTGGGGTTTTATAAAGGGGGTTTTGCGTAGTCATTTTACTATTTTACAATGTGCACCTATCTGATGTTATTCCTAAAAATCAGCCTGGAGATCACGTGATTTTTATGAACTTTAAAAGTATTCAATATTTTTGCATTTCCGCTATACCAAAAGTGCATAGTATAATTATTAAACTTTAGGCGATATTGATCATTTCAGTGCTTTAAAACAGACTCGTTTGGATCAGGGTAGTCTCTTGGCGCCCAACCCAAAAAATATGGGTCTGGGGAAACTCAATACAAAAATATATAGAATGTTGACGGCACCAATGAAATTACACCACGTCAAATTGGTGATGTCACACAAACCACTTAGTTCTTATTGTGTAATGATATTGTGAGCACGTGCCGTGTACGAAGGAATGAGAGAAGTGATTTCTGTAGCAATTCATTCAACATGCGCTCGATTAGGCTATGTCAGTTTGAAGCCATGCCAAGAAAATGCTGTAAAGGCATTTATTTCAGCGCCTGACCTACATAAACTTTTAGTATCTTCCCTGAGTTTCTTTCACTTTGTAAGTGATGGAAAGCAGTATCTTTTATAACAATATTCCTTTGGGTGGGAGAGATCGACAATAAGCTGCTACTTATTGGTTGCCATTTTGTCAATATCAATAATATTCTACGTAATCTTATTACATTCCAAAGTGTATTGAGCTTCCCCAGACCCATATTTTTGGGTCGGGCGCTGTAAGACTAGGATCAGGGCTGCTTTTCACATGATTGCCCGACAATTAGACTAACCCAAAACATAAGGATACGCAAAAAACGTTCTAATTACTGCACCCCATGGCTCAATATTTGTGAATGTGCAAGGGTGTGAAGCACCCATATGCTGTGTACTTGTACCTTCGACCGTGGTCAAAACACAAGTCAAGGGACAAGAAGTTCTGAAAGTGGTCAACGGTCACAGATCCCATGCATAGTCAAGAGTCAAAATACTATACATAACTAAAATCCACAATCGATGCAAAACGAAGGGTCAATGAGGAAAAATGCTACAAGTCAAGGACGATTTTTAGCAGTCAAAAACTCTGACCGCAGTCGAAGGTGCAAGTACACAGCATACGGATGCTTCATCCCCTTGATGTGTTACCTAAAATGTTGTGATGGGTGGGGTAGGCATAGGGCAAACTTGAGGAACTGTGGGAATACATGAGGCTTGCCAGTTAGGAAAGTACAGATACTGGCTTTGAATTGTAGATCCCAATCATTAGACTATTTGGTCAGAGAGATTCTAAATCATTCTGGATACTTTTAAGGTGCTCCATATGATTGCTTGGTGAATTTTGTTCAGTAGATATTAAAACTGCACATGGTATACGTAGCTTTAAAGTATAGTATCATCATTTCAATCACTTTAATTGGTGTCACTTTTGAAGCCTTTGATATTACTGCCTGACCATGTATTGACAGAGATCTTTAGGCCTCAAATGCCCAGGCTTGTCAATCATCAACTGACTCATATTAAATACCTCTTTTCCCACTCCACTCGAACAAAATGTTGGTCTAAATTGTAGAATGTACTAGGGCTGCAACGAATACCAGTTTTTGGTATCCGGATATTTGGATGTCTTAATGAACGAATACCAAACTATTTGTTTACACTAAATGCATACTGAATTTTGCCACAGCTTGTTACAGATTACCATATTTAGCATCCAGATCTAAGTACATGTCTGTATCACAAGCTTAAGATGGGCCTGCTAAAACCAAGAAGTACAGGTAAACAAGCAGTAAACTACATAAAACACAAGATAAACGAATACCGGATGTTGATTTTACTATTCGAATACCAAAATCTTAACGAATATCTGAACGAATCGAATATTTGTTGCAGCCCTAGAATGTACCGTACAGCGTAAAATTCTGATGGGAGAAAATTTTGACGAATTCCCTCTCTCTGAAATATTGACGAGGAAAATATTGACGAATGCTCCTCTTTCACAAAGTTCTTTACTAACTAGTCACGTGAACTTTGACGAGGAAAATTTTGACGAATTACCTACAATTCGTCAAATTTGTCAAAATTTTCCCCGTCAGAATTTTACACTATACAGTAATCAGTTGTATCTCAATTGTTCTAATTAATGCTCAGTACAAACAAAAGAGCTTCCCGAGGGTATGTATAATAAAACTGTCAGAGTAAATGGAATAGATGCTGGTATAATTTTAGTTACTTTAGCTCTCGCCTTGATTGCGTGATGCCTAGGATTCAAGTCATCTGCGCTGGTTGGGACTTTTTAATACTTCTGACTCCCTAGCTTTATAGCCTTCTGATGGGTCCCTAGTGGGATAGTGTATATATATGATACGATAATGTTACTTCATGTAGTATACGGACAATGAACCTGATGTACACACAATACAGATATATGTTGTATTCTTGTACCGCGTGATTGTACCTTGTTTTGCGTGCTTTAGTATATTACACTTCAGGAAAGTGAGGCCTTTGATCTGCCTACGCACTATGATACAGTGATAATAGATTGCATGGTTCCAATTATTGCACAACACTAGATGATAGCAAATGCTATCACAATAATCTCTGGGCTCTAGTACTCAGTTGTTTCTTTTCCAGGATTAACCATATACTGCAAGTAATGGATGAAGAAGTTCTTGGTCGGTGCCATGCTATTTTGTTTAATTCATTGGATACTTCACTCATCAGCCCATTGCTATATAGTAACAAGCTTCTAACAAGCAATGAATATGATATGCTTGAGTCACCCATTAGATCACATTCTGACAAAATTCGCTCCCTGTTAAGTATATTACCCGGGAAGGATCAGTGGTTTGATAAATTCCTTGACTGTCTTAAGGAGACCAGTGATGGAACCGGTCATTGTAAAATAGTAAGGGAGCTTGAGCATGCAAAAAGGGACATTGAGAATAGAAAAAAAGGTTAAAATAAAACTGACCAGTACAATTTAATATTTTGTATCTCTACAGTGACAACATCAAGTGTAGAATATCATGGTTTACTTGAACAAGGTTAGTATCATACAGCTCCATTGCTACTGCTATGGTAACACTGTACCTATCATTGTTGTATTACAATTTATAAGAGAAAGAACATTTCATAGGTATTTAGGAAGAAACATAAAATAGTAAGCATACCATATTTACTTGGTTAAACTCCGCGGCGTTTATTACCTTAGTTTGGATGCGGCAGCTATTCTGGTTTGACCACTATTTGATACTCAGAGACGATTATACCCATAATTTTGAAATCCATTGTGGCACTAATCAAGCATGGCTACTAATCAAGTAAATACGGTATATGCTTACCTGTAGCTAAGGCCACTATCCCATATCAGTCTTTTTAGTCACTGCATGTAGCAGTTTTTCTTGGCCACACCAATTTCTTACACCCAAGGTGCTTTATATACAGTGGACAGCAGATACCAATACTAGTTACCATATAGTGCAAAATTTTGGAGGAAATAAAATTTTTGGCAAATTTGTCTGCAATCGCCAAAATTTTACCCTCCAAAATTTTCCCGCTCATCTAGGCATAATTGACATTGCTAAAATTTGTGAAGTTCATAAATCTTCAGGTGGTTCTTCATCTACCTTGTTAAACAAGGTAGATGAAGAACCAGGCTTGTTACCAGACCAGGATTCTTCTTAAATAGCTTGCTATATAATGCCATCGTCAGCTATACCATACAGATCATGCTGGTTACCAGTTTCTTGTTGGCATTGAAGTATTTCACCATCCTCTGCCTCCCATATAGTTATCCACATACCATATGTAGCAACAACAGTAAATTCACATCGATCCATGTGCTCACATGCGAAAGGTAGATGCAATGTTACAATTTTTCCATCCAAATACATTTCCAAGCTAGCCGTTCAACTGCCATAATATTACCGTACAAATGAATCTTCA
Organism: Spongia lamella; assembly: GCA_963930835.1. Taxonomy (NCBI): domain Eukaryota; kingdom Metazoa; phylum Porifera; class Demospongiae; order Dictyoceratida; family Spongiidae; genus Spongia; species Spongia lamella. Next base: position 1,102,192 of record OZ005749.1, read on the forward strand.
ACCTTCATCTGCTAATAATTAACATATCATGTTAGACCATTAAATGGCTAGTTTGAAAAAGTAAAACAATTTTATACGTATTTGTGAATTGTGACTGTATTGTCATATACTATGCTTATATACAGCTACAGCTTTAGGAAGTAGTCATTCAAACACTGATCAAGATAGCCTACAGCTTAGTCGCATTGAGTTATTAGAACAAAGTAAGTAAAATAGATGTGCATTAATTGCTAGCTAGCTATAATGAAAATTTTATGTTTTTGTAGAGCCAAAGATGACTGACTTGACTAAGATTGTTATTCCATTTATCCAAGCAGAGTGGGAGACTATTGGTTACATGTTACATTGCGATATTCACACGATTATTGCTATTGGTGAAAAGTACAGCAATAATCCATCCAAGTGTTGTCGAGAAGTGCTGAAGGATTGGTTAACATCAGATCGTGGTGTTCACTCTAAAACTTGGTCCACATTACTAAACGTCATTGGACAGCTACCAGAGCTTGCAGATGTCAAAAAAAAGATTATAACCAGACTACACAAATTACAATTATAACCAGACTGCACCAATTACAATTATAACCAGACTGCACCAATTACAATTATAACCAGACTGCACAAATTATAGTTAGTGTATGCGTATTATGTTAGTGTATACATATTACCTCCTCTGAATTTTAAGAAAAAATTGTAAAAAACTGAAACAGCAAATTAACCGAGAATGGAGTAAATCGGCGCCACCATTCCTAAGTACCAGCCATTGCGAGTTTTATGGTGCCTGTTGTGCGACTATGCACGACGAACCGCCTGATTCACCCGTTTACTAGAGAATTAGTACCTTCATTGTTTGAAGAATCAATAACCCAAACTTCATCGAAATTAGTCCAGCCAGTTTTCTGATACAGCCTTACAAAGTCCTTCCTTTCATCACAAAAATTTTACATAGTAGTTGTCTTTTTCTTTCTTTCTTCTTTCATTTTCATCGCACACTTTTCGTGGGCTTGCGGGAGCTTGCTTGAACCCCGGAAGTTTTTTCAAACTCTCTTTTTGTACATTCACTTGTTTGTCTAATAACTCGCTCATTTCTTAATGGATTTCAGCCAAATTTGTATCAGCACTTCTCCTATGTATGCTCTACCTGTCATATTATTATCAGTCTGAAGTAAACACTTGAATGTATTTGAGAAAGGCTATTACACACTGCAGGTTGATAGTTGCCATAACTTGGACCCTCTTTATATGATTTGCATAAACTTTCAGATACACAATCTATATTGATGTATCACTCTGTAGTGAAAGTTTTAAAAAATTGCGGCCTGAGTTTAGCCAATAATGTACTTAGCAATTACGCCCATGCAGTATACTTCTCTGCTGCTTGCTAGTAATGACAATTATAACATCTGTTTATACTTCCAAAAAGTAGTGATATGCTAAACAAAAACATCCTGGGCGTAAAAGTGCGAGGTCAATCAGAAGCAGCATTGTAAAATAGGTATGTGCGACCAAAAACTTTGATATCAACTGAGGCTCCTTGTATGACATACAATAGTTTATAGCATATTTTCACAAGTATGATTGACTTTATCACTTGGCCACCTTTTTCGTACCATCATTAATAATAAAGGTGGCCAAGTGACAAAGCCAATCATAGTTGTGAAAATATGCTATAAACTATTGTATGTCATTCAAGTAGTTACTTCTTGGCCTCAACTGATATCAAAGTTTTTGGTCGCACATACCTACATATTTACAATGCTGGCCTTGCACTTTTTTTACACCCAGGGTGTTTTTGTTTAGCATATCACTACTTTTTTGGAAGTATAATGGATGTTATTACTAGCAAGCAGCAGAGAAGTACTGCATGGGCATAACTTGTACTTGCTTAGCACACAATATTGTAAATTTAACTTTGAAGCTTAATTTTGAAAAACTCAGGCCCGCAATTTTTTTAAACTTTCACTACAGAGTGATACATCAATATATCTGAAAGTTTATGCAAATTATTTGAAGGGGGTCCAAGTTATGGCAACTATCAACCTGCAGCGTAATAGCCCTTCTCAAATATATTCAAGTGTTTACTTCAGACTGAAAATAGTATGACATGTGGAGCATACATGGGAGAAGTGCTGATACAAATTTGATTGAAATCCATAAAGAAATGAGTGAGTTATTAGACACACAAATAAATATACAAATGAGAATTTGTTCTGGGGATCACGCAAGCCCACGAAAAAGTGTGCGATGAAAATGAAAGAAGAAGAAAGAAGAAAAAACGACTACCGTATAAAAATTTTTGTGGTGAAAGGAAGGACTGTATCAGAAGACTGGCTTAACCGATTTTCAAATTCAGGATATTGATTCTTCAACAATGAAGGTACTAATTCTCTAGTAAACGGGTGAATCGGGTGGGAAAGGATGGTTCATCGTAACGAGTGCCACTTAACTCACAATGGCTGGTACTTAGCAATGGTGGAGCCAATTCCTCCATTCTCGGTTATTGATTCTATATAATAAGAACATTCTGGGTCTGTGATAACTAAGTGATAGATTTCATGGCGGCTTAGCTAGAGCATTTGCTAATTTGAGGGCGGTGCTATGTGTAAATAACTCACTCAATGGTTGCATTGCTGCACTTCTTCTTAGCCTCGAGACTCACTATCGTGAGTCTTGATTGCAATCATTAGGTTGACTGAATAGTTTTATGAAGAATGCAATCATGGCATAGGTAAGCATATAGAATACTATCATGTTATAGTAGGCATAGGAGACTTAGTAGTTAAGCACACGAAAGCTTAGGACTGTGATGTGATCTATAGCTACAATGCACAGCATACACTTAGCTATACACCTGCTGGTAGGGCAGGTACATATACATTTGCTAGTGTTTTATAAATCCCTCTGGATTGGTGGAATTCCCCATCTACGACTATCTACAACTATCTACAACATCTATGAAAAGGGGCTCACATCCATACAAGTTACAACCCCTAGTTACTGTATAGCGGGTAATTCTGGTGGTAGAAATTTTTGGCGGATTTACTTTAATCCACTAAATTTTTATATTTATGGGAAGTGCCGTGGTGAAAAACTGGTTATGCAGGATCTGCCAAGATTTTCCCCACCAAACATGTGACTAGGAACGATCTGCCAAAAATTAACCCTACCAAAATTTTGTGCTATACGGTAATTGTCAACAAAACCTCCTACATAGCTGCACTGGACCACGCATAAAAGTTGTTGCTTGCTTGGTTGTCCTCCATTGCTGTATTCAAATCACCCAACAATTAGAAGCCCACACTTGTTTGCCTGTATGGCTGTAACCATCTTGGAAATACCATGACATCATCACATTCGCTCAGAGCATGGACAGGCAATAGTTCTACAATAATATTGCGGCATACTGCCTCATACTAGGGGTCGGTGGTGACTCAATTTCAATTTTAAACACCAATATAACAATCGCCATCAACTTCTTAGCCTTAGGGTCCTGCCCTGTTAATATACTGTATAGCAGGTTATTTTCAAGGGAGAAAATTTTCACAAATTGAGCTCAGTTCATGAAAAATTTCCCTGTGAAATTGCTGAATTAAGTGTAGCAATGTTATTAAGAGCCATGCATTCGTGAAAATCTTCCTTGTAAATAATGGCACCACTGGACACCCGCAAAATATTTCCCCCTCGAAAACAACCTGCTATATGGTAATGCACCACCTCAGTCACTACCATAGAGAAACTTGTAAAGTTATGATACTGAAGTATAGTATGAATATATAGAAAATATAAGTCAGGTTCAAGAGTTAACACAGTTAAGTTTTTAGTTCCACCAATCAGATGATCCGCTACTACCACCACCACCACCACCACCACCACCACCACCATAGTTGTGGTTTCCATGGTAACTGCCACCATGGTGATAGCCAGGAGAGTGGCTGTGATGTTGTTGACGATAATCATGCCCACCAAACCTGTCAAACGGGTTTTAAATTTAAACCATGTCGCTGAAGTTATTGTGATACTCACTTCTTGTATTGATGTCTTGTACGATTTGTATATCTGACTGACTCTGACATGCTGATCATCCATGGAGGCTGTTCCTGCTTTGTCTCGATCAACAGGCTCATCAGGTCACAGACCACGTTACGATTTTTATCATTAAAGAAGGACGTGGCCAGCCCCAAGTTGCCTACCCTTCCCGTCCTGCCAATACGGTGTATGTATTCCTCTATGTCACTGGGTAGGTCATAGTTGATCACATGCTTTACGTTAGGTATATCAAGACCTCTTGCAGCAACCTATACAGAGTGCAATATACAATTAACTCTAATAGAACAGTCATCCTGTAGAACCTCGATCAGCATTAGCATATGTTGTATGCACTATTAGAAAGTTTATGGTATCAAGCAATACCTGTGAGGTGGCTACTACCGTATAGCTGGAAATTTTCGAGGGACAAAATTTTTGATGATTACCTCTTTCCAACTTTTCGCGAATAAATTTTCGAGGTATAAGCTCTTTCACCAATAAATATTATCTTAAAACCAAATTTCGAGGTTTTTATTTTCGAGGATACGTCAAAATCCTCGAAAACCTTGAAATTTTTGTCCCTCGAAAATTTCCAGCTATACGGTAGTTCAAACCAATGTGTTATTTACTGTGTTGCTTATTAATTGAACAAGCTTGTCTGCAATCAACACCCCAGGTGACCCTTTTCTGCCACCACAAATAAAAATGGAGAAAATCAGTCTGGCCACACGATTTACACAAACAACAACAAATATCAAGGACTTACAGCAGTTGCCACGAGGATGGGTGATTCTCCTCTCCTGAACTGAGACAGAGCCAATTCCCGATCTCTCTGACTACGGTCACCATGGATACACGTCACTTGGTGACCACGCTCGTAAAGGAAACAATCCAGCGAATCGGCACCCTTCTTGGTCTCCACAAAGATCAGTGTTAATGAATCCCTGCTGGAGGCATTGAGCAAGTCAAGCAGAAAAGATCTTTTATCTTGTTCATCCACCCAGACTATCTTCTGTGTAATGTTCTCACTGGTAGAGCCGACCTTGCCGACAGCAAGGAAGATGTAGTCTGCTAGGAAATCTCTTGCTAATGCCTGTGGGCATTGATTACACAATAAACCAATGACACAATGGGATAAGTACTATATTTTGCATTGTATAGTGGCAAGCCATATATTGTATGATTCACCAAACAACAAAAACCATTAAAGTATTACAACTTACAAACTTGCCCACAAAACACAACATACAAAACTCTTATGTATATTCTATAAAATTACTATACAAGATTAATCTAACTGTTTACTTGTATCTCTTTGGGGAAGGTAGCGGAAAACATCATTGTTTGTCGATCACCAGCTCGTGGCATGGTATCTTGTTCGACGATCCTCCTGATCTGTGGTTCAAAGCCCATATCAAGCATTCGGTCCGCCTCATCCAGTACAAGGTATCTGTAGAAGTTCAAATAGCACGAGGTGTAAGTACATACATACACACAGACACGCAGCATGCACACACACGCATACATATAGTATACATACCGACAGTAGTCCAGTCCTACTCTTCCTCGCTCCATCATATCTACCAGTCGACCAGGAGTGGCTACCAGCAGGTGACAACCTCTCTCCAGATCCCTTAGCTGACCGCCAATATCAGCTCCACCGTATACCACACATGGACGAATACGAGTACGATAGGCAAACTAAAATGATAACACCATCATCATTATCCATTGCTATACATGGGACACAACCTTGTTAGATTCATCGTGAATTTGAGAAGATAATTCTCTTGTGGGAGCAAGAATGAGAGCCAAAGGGAACTGCTTGTTACGGCGTTGTAATCGTGGCTACAGTGATACACAAAAACAACAATTCAAGTGTACTATTATTAGCTACTATTAATAGAAAAATACTGTTGCTATTTATAGATACTGCTGACCTCCACACGTGGACAGCCATCATGTAGCATACAGTTTACAATGGGCACCAGGAAGGCGGCAGTTTTACCAGAACCTGCGATGAAAACAGTAGTGCTTATAATACATATTCGAAATTGTTTTTGAGGGTGTAAAACTGTAAACCATTAACTTCCTGACTAATATTGTCTGCAACATAATGTGTGTGGGCATGGCGATGACCATGGCGATGACCACGGCATTGTCTAGAGCAACCGCAGCCATTAGCCATACAAAAACTTTCTCATCCCACACTCCAATGAATGAAGAATACAAATTAGAGGGAATGACACAGCTCAGGATATAACAATATTTATGGCAACATGATTCATCATAATCACTAGAACATGGTAGGCTTCATATGATCTGTTAGTATTGTACATGTACCAGTTTGTATTTTTATTAGACAAGTGTCTGCACAGAGATAAACTAATCATAATGGTTATGTTAAATCTTTTGTATACATTATGTGTGTATGCCATGAGAAGCCATCCACTATAAACCTGGAAGCATGCAAGGCATTATGCAACATTACATGTGGTGTATCTTCCTCTTGTGAGTTTGTGAGACTACTAAGCACTTCGTCTGGGTCTTAAATGAAGTTCTTCAGTAGACCTCATATGGACCAGCACTGATATGAATTACAAAATCAACTATGCTAATGAAACTGGCTAGCATAAATTTAACCCAACAAGCATTGGTAGAATATGAACAAACTGATATCAAACTTGTTTTGCATAGCATTAGCAACCATTCCCAATTATGATGCAAATTTATCATAACACATTATATTGTCTTACTTAAATCATAAGCCATCGAGATATTTGATACACCAAAAAAGGTATTGCAGAAACAACAGATATTCTACATGAACACTTGAAAGGCTTTGGTGATGAATATAAGGAACATATTCCATGTATAGATATTCCATGTATAGATGCTACAAGCAACCTAAGGTGCTTATGTATCTACCACACCCATGATGGTCCCTTGCATATTGGGAGGTAGAGAAAACAATAAAATTGTAGTTAATTAATTATCATACCCTATCATGGTTAAAAACAAGCTTCCATAAACTAACAAGTATTCATAGAAACAATTGAGTTTTTGTTTCAATTAGAAGGCACATTCCTAAACATGTACAATTATACAGACAGACAGCACACACAGGGACTTACCAGTTTGTGCACAAGCCATCAGATCTCTTTTGCCCATGATGATGGGAACAGCATATTTCTGAACTGGGGTGGGCTTCACATAGTTAGCCAACTACATAATGTATAGAATGTACTAATCTATTAGCATACAGGAGTCCATTTATACATACACTTAAACATGTGCTCTTGTTCCAATAACTGGATTGTGCATGTATGCATGCATACAGTTGAGGATTAAGCTTGCAACGTTACTAAATTTTAACGGATAACAATTATCACACATGACAATCTGAGAAACCATACTGTACTAATCATAAACAACTTCTCGTGCTTGATTGTACCCAGGTAAGGTTTGCACTAGAGAATAGCAGTAGATCCCAAGCAGATAAATGGCTGCTTGTTGGAATTGTTGTCATTAATAGATACACTTGGCCAAACGCTACACACATAGAATTAGACACATGGGCTCCTGGCCACATTTTCAAGACAACAAAAATAATATCTGGGAAGTGGGAATAGTTGCACATTTGTATATACCATCTTAGCAATGAGTCCCCAGTGGATTCAAAACACTTAGCAATAGGCTATGTAGAGAGGTAGTAGACCTTCACTGTTTTGTCTCAACATAAGGAAAGCATATTAACTGGCTTTGTCACATGTAAACTTCATCATAGGATAGAAATCAAGTACATTGTTACTATTTTTAGTAGACTAATTAACAGCATCACTTCACATGAACAAATATCGATACTTGTATCCTTAAGTTAAGCGCATCATAAGGGAAGCCCTTTAACTTTATGCAATCATATTTTACACACACTCTCTTCTTATATTGTTAACTCTTGCTAGTACATCATCATCATTACCTCAATATTGCCTTGTAACACCTCCCACAGGTTGGAATCTGTGAACTAAAAGTGACAACACAACATAATACACAAACAGATCGTTTTGTAATTATATAATTAAGTTAATCTAACATGTATTACAGTTTACATAGAAAACGCCTGATACAGCTGGTGTGTATTATTTTGTAATACTACAGTAAATAGCCAATAGGAACGTTATTACACTTGTTTGATACCTTGCTCATACAAAAAACTGTAATACGCCTGTAATTGGCTAATTTGTTGACATTAGTATATGCAATAGGATGGGTTGCTATAGTATTTGGAATTAATTGTGCGAGTAATGCAGACAAAAAATTGTAATAGTACGAGGCGAAGCCGAGCACTATTACAGTTTTCTGCCTGCATTACGAGTGCAATTAATCCAAATACTACAGCAACCCATTCTGTTATAAATTAATCTAACATGTTTTAGTGTAATTTGGTACGCTAGTGAAGAGGTGTGGTCATTTAACACGTGCCACAGAAACAAAATAACAAAATATTAGAAGCGTTAGCAATGGTGTACTGATTATCCATGTATAGTGGGTGTGTCTTAGAGTTACTGAATATCGCTAGAAATGCTGTTGCCTGATAGTGTCGCTAATTGGGGCGAGCCTGAGCGAGCCCCACACTAGCGAGAAGCTTGGTACGGTCGTCACGTATACAAACAACTACGAGAAAAAGCGACGGATTTCCATATTTGGTTGGTACGGTCGTTTCACATATACAAACAACTCCGACGAAAAGCGAACAAATTCCATATTTGGTTGGTACGATTGTTCATGTCGCAAAAGATAACAAACACAGTTTATTAACGCTCCTTATTTGATTGGTACAGTCGTTCGTGTTGCGAAGAATAACGAGTACATTCTACTTACGTGCCATATTTGGTTCGTGTCGCGGAGAATAACGAATCGAGTTTACTGACGCTCCATATTTGGTTGGTAGGGTCGTTCGTGTCGCGAACAATAACGAGTTGAGTTTACTGATGCTCCATATTTGGTTGGTAGGGTCGTTCGTGTCGCGGACAATAGCGAGTTGAGTTTACTAATGCTCCATATTTAGTATATTCGCACGTGATGGATAGACAAGAGAGGCTGCGTAGGAGACGAGAACTGCATAGACTTAGACGAGCAGAAGAACACCACAGGAAAGAGAAGTAAGATTAGCTAGAAGAAGGGAAAGAGAGCGAGTGAGGCGGGCAACTTTATCTGCGGAACGCCACAGAGTATGAGGGTCTGGCCACGCGAGACTAGAGTATACTAGACCAGAGAAGAGAAAGATACCAGCATTCTCGTAATTTAAATGCAGGTCCAACTTCTGATAATCCTATAGAGGTTACAGTACGTGCAGTTGATGATCATGATGTCATCCAAAAGATGCTTCGCTGGAGTATCAGATTATTTCTTACGTAATACTTCAAAAATACACTCAGGCTCGCCCCACGATGCTGTAGCATCTGTCTAGTAACTGATATCCCAGAACTTGCTGGCGAGCTTGTTGGGCTGTTCTTGTCGGCTTATTCATTAATTAGTAAAACAAGAAGAAAATACAGGCCTGGAGAAATTAAAAGGAAGCTGAAAGCAAATTCAGTAACTGTATACTGGTGACAACAATTTGTAATTGTAATCTAACGTGTTTTGTAATAGTACAGTAAATAGCCAATAATAATTATACAAAAAACTGTAATACGCCTATAATTGGCTAGTTTGTTGACATTACAATTACAAATTGTTGTCACCAGTATACAGTTACTGAATTTGCTTTCAGCTTCCTTTTAATTTCTCCAGGCCTGTATTTTCTTCTTGTTTTACTAATTAATGAATAAGCCGACAAGAACAGCCCAACAAGCTCGCCAGCAAGTTCTGGGTATCAGTTATTAGCGACACTATCAGGCAACAGCATTTCTAGTGATATTCAGTAACTCAAAGACACACCCACTATACATGGATAATCAGTACACCATTGCCAACGCTTCTAATATTTTGTTATTTTGTTTCTGTGGCACGTGTTAAATGACCACACCTTTTCACTAGCGTACCAAATTACACTAAAACATGTTAGATTAATTTGTAACAGAATGGGTTGCTGTAGTATTTGGATTAATTGCACTTGTAATGCAGGCAGAAAACTGTAATAGTGCTCGGCTTCGCCTTGTACTATTACAATTTTTTGTCTGCATTACTCGCACAATTAATTCCAAATACTACAGCAACCCATCCTATTGCATATACTAATCATTTTGTAATTATATAATTACGTAGACATTTTGTAATTATGTAAAAATCATTTTGTAAGTTATTTATTCCTCAATTGAACTCTAGTGACTTTAGTTGTGCATATACAAACACAACCCATCACCATTATACTTCACTGCAACTACAGCACATCATAAAGACAGTAGTTCCATTCATTTACGTTAACCATTTCCATTTGCTGAGCAAAGTCATAATTAGGCGGGACAAATAAATTACTGTACATTTCCAATGAGGAAGCTGGTGACAGTCTATAATTCATTACGCTTACTTTTAAAAATCTGATTAAAACTACATTCCTGTTTAACACATCCTATTTATTCAGCACCAAACCATGTGTGCTTTTATTTAGGTTAAGGCAGAATAAAATATTTGGTACACATTAAACACGCTTATAATCTTTTATTTGCTAAACACCACTGCCACAAAAATTTAGCTGGTATCCTCAGTAACAGCCTCTGATGATGCAACATATATCAGGAGCACCCCTCAATGCTGAGGGAGCAATTCAGAGTATGTGTTTATCATCACAGGAAACCATTGCATACCATTGCGAGTAAATTATTTTGACAATTGTCAGGACAAACAATGCTCTGACATTTATTGACCTGACATTAGTATGTTTTATTGTAACAACTGTGTTGTATATACTACTGTAGCAATATATTTCTATCAAACTGCATATCTTTAAACTGTGCTTCACGTTCTGTATGTCTCTGTACCTTATCAATGGAAGTAGGGCAGTTGTTTCCAGTAGCTTCTACAGGTATGTCCTCATATTTGTCAAAGTTGATGCCAGTGTTTGTGCTGCTGAATAATTCCCTGATGTCGACATGTGTTACAAAATGTCAACACTAAAGATAATAATAATGTACCTCTCCATACGTTCATTTCTTGGTTGCATTTTAGTCCAGTCTTCCTTTGTCATGTGTCCCACTGTAAAAAGATGGTAATTTTTTGCATTGGTTGTTGTATTTTAAACTGACAATCGGAGAATCGACTTGAGGAATCAGAGTTATAGCGGTAGAATGGACTTGGCTCGGAAGCTCTTCTTCCACCATATCCTCCAAAGCCGCTGCCATGGTAGCTGTTTCTATGAAAGCCACCGTCGCGTTGGTAACCACCGTCGCGTTGGTAACCACTGCTCTGGCCGGCATCAAAGGAGTTGTAGCGACTGTAGCCTTGTTTTTGAGTAGGAGGGGGTGGGTACGAGTCGTCGCAACTATTCCTGTGTCCCCCTCGATCATATCCTATGTAGTACACACACACAGACATGACATATGGAGTGAAAAGTGCTCGGACACATGTCAGCACAAGATAAAAATTAATTTGTTCTGACATTTTCCAAAAATGAGCAATAGTGAAAATATGCTATCAGAATAGTAGAAACAGTGATATTCATGATTATGAATACTATCATGATAGTCGGCTAGCTTGTGTATATTCATAAACAACATGATCATTTTAAAGCAAAAGAACATGAATTTGTCGAGCCTCAAAAATTACCGCCTATACGGTATCATGATAGTATTATCACGATAATCGCTCAGGCTGTTATTGTGGCATAGCCAAGGACAGGCCTGGACTGGTACGCGCCCATCCGACTCAAGTGCAATATCTATTAATATGCATGTTGCTACAGCACCTATAAGCTAATAAACAAGCCTTTTTAATGGAAAATGCCCACCCAATGGAACAAGCCTAGGTATGCCACTGTTTCATATGCTGACATAAACAAAATTATATATAAAATGTAAATTTACAAAAATGAGTAAAAAAAACTGTTCAACCAACAAAATACTGAAGTCATGTCTTTGTACACCTAAGCATTTATATTATATGTCATATTTACAGTCAAACACTTTTGCAAATACTTAAACACCTGGATTGAAAAGCCATTCATTCAAAGTCGGAAATTGTCCTAGCATATCACATTTGCTGCTCTGGAAAATGGCCAGCTGCTATTTTAAGCTGTTATAAGTAAAGCATGTACTTATTGTGATCTCTACTTGTATTTCTTGTACTTTACATACAAGACCTCATATGAACTAAACTACTGGCTTAACCAGCTTATGGTAAAACAGTATAATAAGTTCAATATGTGCTAACTTGTTCTAGTAACTATGGTAACCTTTAGTTAAAGCGTTAATTTTCACTGACACAGCCAATTATTCTAAATAAAGTGCAACAGAGGTCAGCAAACTTACTGTAATTGTCGACTGCTGGTTGTCTGTACGATTGTTCGGGAGGTTCTCCTTGCTTATTTCTTAAGTGCGGCGGGACGTACGCTCCTGTAGAACAATCAAACTTAATCCCCGTAAAATTAAAACCATTACCTGAAGAACCTCTGTAATCTTGTAACTGTCTTCTGTCAGTTTTGTTCAAGCCCAGATCAGCAAACTAATGGAATAACAAATCTCTACATGAATAAGCGCCAACTGTCTTTTACCGCTAACCTGCTGCTCTAGACTTGATTCATCTCGTGGTAAACTTTTACTCATAACTTATATAAACGAAAAGTACTCTCTCCTTTGTTGTCCTTCTACTCTATTTAGTATACTATAATAAGTAAAGTAGAAATGAAAAGATTAACTTCAGCCACACGTGCTGGTGAGGCTTAATTAGAATAACCGATAATCGAGATATTTTCAAAAAATATGAATTATTCAAAAAAATAATCAAAGTTAAGATTGTTTACTAAACGCTTCCTTGGCCTGTTGTACTAATTCTGGTGTTGTATACAAGTCTATAGCTGTCAATGCTATGGCTTTAGCAGCGGTCAGTGTGTTCTGATAAGCGTCTGGCGTGTTGGTGACAGCCGTAAATTCTCTTGTGTGGTTGACCTGTGAGCCATCCCCAATTCCATACATTGGGTGTATAGCAGGAACAACATGAGATACATTCCCCATATCAGTAGACCCAGTTGGGTAAGGATACTCAACATGAGTAACGCCAAGTTGTTTAGAGTTTGTCTCATAAAGATCAGACATCACAGAGTTGTGGTGCATATCGTCATACCTTGGCATGGCATCTTGTATGTCGACAGTACATCCAGTGGCTTTTGCAGCTCCCTCAAAACAAGCTGTAACTTTTGCTCTCACTTCTGTCACCTCCTGACTTGTTGGTGCGCGTACTGAATACACCATTTCTGATTGCTCGGGAATTATATTAGCTCTAGCTCCTCCATTGGTGATGATTCCACTAATTCTGATTGTGGTTTTCAATTGTTGTCGTAACAAGGATATGTTATTGTATGCCAAGACTGCAGCATCTAAAGCATTTATTCCATCCCAAGGAAACGCTGCTGCATGTGCAGCCTTGCCAAAATAGGTCACTTTGATGTACTGGTTAGCTAAAAAAGTAGGTTTCAAAATGTTGCAGGAACAGGGATGAACCATCATGGCTAGATCAACATCATCGAAGGCACCCTTTTCGATGAGCTTTACTTTACCGCCTCCTCCTTCCTCAGCTGGGGTCCCCATTATCGTCAGTGCACCAAGTGGTGCGCCGTTTGCCTCCAACGCTGCTCTGATGCCCAATCCTGCAGCCACTCCTGACTCTGCTATCAAACTGTGGCCGCATGCGTGACCGATCTCCGGTAACGCATCGTACTCGCTAATAACACAAATGTTTGGCTTAGTATCGCCTCCATAAGTTGCTTTAAATGCTGTCTTGATCCCAAGGTATGACCTAACCACATCAAACCCCTTTCTTTCTAGGTAGTCCGTTAATAGATCATGTGCTTTGAGTTCTTCATACGCCAACTCTGGATTTTTCCAAATTTCCTCGCCAACTTCGTTTAGTTCTTCTGAATGCTTTTCAATTTCTGATATAGCACGTTGTTTGAGCTGCGCAGCCATTTCCCCTTCGCCTCCACCACAAAATTTACTGAAATATACGGAAATCTGTGATTTCGCTTTTTATTTTTTACAAACGAAATAGTATTTTCAGAGGTAGGGTATGAAATTTCATGCAACTTCAGTGTCATTTTTTAAGATTTGATAAAAATCATTGTCATCATTCCTACAATAAACAAGTTACATTACACAATGCAGATAACAACATTTCTACTGACCTAGGACAAATGCAGCCATTAGTTTCATGTTGACGGTCACGTGTATCCAAGAGGGAAATGATGAAAACAGGTCACCCTCCAGCGGCAAGAACAGTACGATCAGACAAGCAATCGTAGTGATAACCGGGAACAAGCCAACGGTGGAAGTGTTTTGACTCAATCTACCTGAATCTGTTAACACCAGGGATTATTGTCATGGTACAATGTAATACAGGTCACCCACTGTTAGCACTGTTGGATAAATACAGTTGCTCGGGTGGTGGTGTGTCAAACTTGGTAAATCCTAACGACTCGTTTAAAGACTATGACAGAACACAATGACACCCTAAACATACATGAGTAAAATACTACTGCACCTGTGTTGAATCTTCTTCATCTTTTAAACGTGACACTATCACTTTATTCCCTATAAGTCTTTCTCCATTGTATATCTCCACCTTAAATTTATCAGTGGTGTTGTAGGGACCTTGATGGGCACGCTTATGCTTGATGACACTAGAAACATATGATGTTATGTGTTTGAAGTGACAGAGTTTCTTACTGACATGTCCACACAACAATGTTCTTTCACGGTTCCACGGGGATTTGGTACAGTATATCGGGATGGTGCATTACTCAACACTTAAGGATAATAAACATACACATCAGTCACAGACAGTAACATCACTTCTCACCTTGAAAACTAATCTCAAACTCGTAGGGATTGTAAATGGTAAGTATTCGTTTGTGTGTGCGTTGGTCTTTAGGAATAAAATTCAACTCCTCTGGGAATACAAATACCGGAAGGTTCTTAGCGGCTGTACTCTTGGCAACACGTGACTTCATACAAGCGGACTAGTTGTCATGATACACAAACGTTACCAACTTATCGTCTTGTCACTTGTAATGTATACGTATCCACCTCACTGCCTCTGTGCTCGTTGGCATACAGTTTAAACAAGCGCCTTTAAATTAAAAACCTATTTATTAAAAAAATTTAATACACTCTAATAATTAAGATAGTTAAGGGTTTTCTTGTCAAGTGTTTCGTGTGAGTTTTGTAGTGAACAACTTTCTCGCTATTGGACTAACAATTACAGAATAACAAGAGCGTATGGCGTCGAAGATATCAGATTTTGTAAGTCGTATTAGACCGAAACAGCGGCCCACGGTGATTGTAAGAGAAGAGTCCCGAACATTAGCTAACATTAACGAAGAATATACGCGAGGTGAGATCCCATGCTAATTCATTATGCTGTATGCGTTAATGTAAATATATCAGCTGTTTTGCAATGGTAAAAATGCGGTGCATTTGATGGTATAAGTTGTTTCATAAACACGATTTCTGTGGTGTAACACCTTATACAACATGTATTTAGCGAGTTGGTAACTGTGGAGTAAGATACTGTGTTGCATTCAGGCGGGGCGATTGAATGTGGGATGTCCTAACGCTGCCCCTCAATGCTAATCAGCTCCGTTAATAGAAGGAGGCCTACCTGGTGTTACTGTTTAATATTAATTGCCTTTTTGTCCATTGTCCGCGCAATTGAGCCGAATCTGTTGAGTCATTTGTAGAGTCATTTGTAACATGCAACATGGATTATCACTGTATCCTGCTCAATAGTTTACTATTAAATATTGAGAAGTACCTTGGCACATATATGCACAATACATGAATGTGTGTATTAATGTATTGTTGGATAGGATGTATCGTATTTGTATTTCACAAGTCGATGTATGAATTAAGTCATTTTAAAATAGTTGCACAATAATGTGTTATTATTCTTTGTATAAATGCTAAGCGTATAGGACAAATCACTGCCAGTTTGCATCATTCACTTTAAATTGTCCCGTTTGTAATGCAAAACCCAGTCTGCATATAGTTGGTTAGATTTATCAAGTGTAACTTCATAATGATATCCGGTTACTAGCTTCTTTGACATTTAGCTTGATACAAGCATTGGATTGCCCAATTGCACGAAGCCATATGGTTTATTTATGGGAAATGCAATCAAATATTTATAAATCGTAACTACTCTTTTGATCTCTCCCTGTGTTGTGGTTAGTCCAACAGGAATTAAGGAAGGTGAAAAATGAGATATCCCAACAGAGCAAGAAAAATTTTGAGCTAGAGAATGACCTCCGATTTTTTGATTCAAAAATTGCTCATCTAATAAATCATCGAATTACAGTCGAGGTAAAGTGATGCCTCCCTTAAATGGCAATACTGTATTACATCTTCTTTTCCATTGTGTTCAGGAACTAGAGAATAGACTAGTGGAGACTCCTTCATTACCAGGTAACAACCATTCCTTCAAT
Organism: Spongia lamella; assembly: GCA_963930835.1. Lineage (NCBI taxonomy): Eukaryota > Metazoa > Porifera > Demospongiae > Dictyoceratida > Spongiidae > Spongia > Spongia lamella. The sequence continues at coordinate 1,118,846 of OZ005749.1, forward strand.
TCATGTTATTGTGGTCACCAGAAGTGCGAGGGCACTTTTGTTATCTTTTGGTTTCTAGCCAAAACCAGTCCAACCCAAATAGTATAAACTATTGGTTAAAATAATTCATTCAGATGTCTTTTGATGTATTCATATAGGTTATTTACAGGATACTTTACTGAATCAGGTAAGGAATGTAGTTTTAAAAATATTATAAGTGTAGTAATGGTTGTTTACTGTTTAAGCTATACAGCCAATTGTTCTTCTTGCTACAAACCAATCCTATGTATATTGCCAAGCTGACTAGAGAAGTGTCTCTGAAGGAGATCGATGGTGAGAGTCCATATTAACACTTTGTTAAATTGATATGCATTCTTACTCATTTTACTAAAAGGAATTTGTTTGGTTTCTGTAGCCTAACAAAATCTTGCAATGGTAGTAATATTAGTAAGGCTGTAGGAGGGTATGATGGAAGCTTTATTGTGAGGAAGGGCTTTTATACCTTGTTTAGTAGTCTGCTCAATGAAGCATTGGTTATTTTAATGTGAACAGTTAATGTGGAACTCGAGTGTTGATGGTGGATTAAAAGTTGAAATGACTTTCTCGTTTCGTTAGGCTTACTGCAGCTGGTGATGTTTGGTCTCTACGGTAACCATTATGAGGATCGTGAGGAATTCCATTTGCTGTCAATGTTTGAGGTGAGTCACAATTAATTTAGTAATTTACATTAGACACAATTATATTGTAAGTTGTGTTGGGTCCCCCTTAATCCCTTATATTCCTCTGTCCCCCCCAGTCCGTACACAATGTTAATGTTTATAATAAGCAGTGTTAAATTCTACATACAAACAACACACACACACACACACACACACACACACACACACACACACACACACACACACACACACACACACACACACACACACACACACACACACACACATACAAACACACACACACACACATACAAACACACACACACACACACACATACAAACACACACACACACACACACACACACACAGTAGTGGGAAGCTCATGTCCTTAGTTCACTGTGGTTAGACTATGGAATAGCATAGAGTATCAAACACTTAAAAGCTTTATAACAGATTTGTGTGAAACAGCATTTTATTGATTGTGCATTGGAGCAATAAATTGTCTGTATTGTCTAATGTAATGATCAGTAATTTGGGCTTGGTAAGCCCAGAGGTAATTTGTACTAGTATGGCAACATGGCCTTATTAATATACAAAGTGTGTAGTGTGTGTGCATGGATGCGTGTGTGTGTATGTATATATGTATATATTTGCATGCATATAGTGTGTGTGGGTGTCTGTGTCTGTGTAGTGCATGTCTGTGTGACTATAGCATGTATATGTTTGCATATGTGTGCATATGTGTGTAGCGTGTGCATGAGTGTGTACATAAATACTGGTGCTTATTGCATATATACTATAGTGTGTGTGTGTGTGTGTGTGTGTACGTGTGTGTGTACAGACATTATTATACTATCGTCCACACGTATAATGTATATCCGCCTGTATACGACACATATCCTTGGCAACACCACATGTTGATATCAACACGACCATCACCAGTACTAAAATGCATGACACAATAATGGCCACCATTATATTCAGGAAATAGTAACACATATTTTACCACAAGGCTTCACTGTCCATACATAATACAATGTTCAGCATTGTTGTGTGATATCAATGGAGCACTTGTAGAATTAGCTTATCAGCATTCTCAACTACTGCGTTGTCATGCTGCTCTTTTGGTGAATCATATGTAGCATGTACTCTATTATCCAGTTATAAGCCACGGTGCTCAGTTGTGTTTTAGAGATGTCTCCAGTATGATAGGACAATGTCCTGTAGTTACAAATGTAAAGGGCTACTTCTTTATATCTTGTCTGTGTGTGTGTTTGTCTTATCTTTTCTGTGTGTGTGTGTGTGTGTGTGTGTGTGTGTGTGCATGCATGCGTGTGTGTGTGTGTGCATGCGTGCGTGCGTGTGTGCATGCATGCGTGCGTGCGTGTGTGTGTATTTGTTTGTCTTTACTTGCATATATACAACACCATCAGTTGTCACCATGGCAATCAATAGCATTAATTACATATTATGTTATAACATAACACATGATAGTGATATTTATTTCTCATTTCTATTATTACCCAGCACTCCTTAACGTATGAGTTTCAAGAAGCCACCGATATCAACAGCCTAATGAGGGCCAACACAGGCGTCACAAAGATGATGACCAACTATACCAGGTACATTAACTACCATATATGAGCATACCGTATAAGTTATGTATAGTGATGCAGCTAGGCGGTGGGCAGTTTCCATTATAACACTTCATTGTTAGCTTATAGCTCCTGTAGCAACACATTCTTAGCTTGCCTGTCTAGGCCTACACCCTTGGCTATGTCACTGGTTATGGAGTGTCAAAAAATATTTATTCTATGATCTACAGTCTTGAGCATTATCATACTTGTTTTGTGTAGACAACAACAAATTTAAGTTTATACACAATATAGTAGATTTTGTAATGGGCTGTTGAAATTTTTGTACATTTTAATGCTTTGACTTTTCCCTGATAAATAATTATATGGGTAGGTTACTGTAAAAGTTTTCTGGAGTTCTTCAAGACAAGCATGTGTTGCATGTGTTGCATGTTTAGTGACATGGTATGATGTAATGTGCTGTGTCACATATCATGGTGTTGTTACATAATCGTTATTAGTATGTAATAATTCATTTTATTGGTGCTGTTATGTGTGAAATGTAAGCTGATGTCATCAGTTTGATCATGCGAGCTCTTGATGTGTTTTGCATGTATTTTGTTTCAAAAAGTGTTGTTGCTATTATATTCTTGCGTGTGTTGTGTGTGTGTTGTGTTGTGTGTGTGTGTGTGTGTGTGTGTGTGTGTGTGTGTGTGTGTGTGTGTGTGTGTGTGTGTGTGTGTGTGTGTGCGCGCGTGTGTGTTTGTGTGTGCGTATGTGTGTGTTTGTGTTTTTGTGTGCGAGATTGTGTATGCAGTATTGAGATCTTTACTACAAGAACCAGAAGTGACACCTGGTTGACCTATGATGTACTTAGCTTAAATTACAAATATCCTTGCTCATAGTTGTTCTGTCAGGGAATCCTCAGTAAAATCCCAGGTTTACTTATTTGTCACATGCCATTTTAATACATTTCAAATATGGTCATCATGGGGTATGAGGGAGAAGAGATGTTGTTTGTGCAGAAATAACACTTTGTGGTGTTAACGTCATGAATCATTAGCCGGTTAACACAATGCTTCATTCTCACAGAACATTGAGTGGTGTTTATTTACAAGCGGCCTGGTGTTAGTTGACGAGTTGTTAACACTTTTCGAAAACTGGGAGGGATTTTTTAAAAGTCAAAAACTATATACCTTGCCAAATGATCTTGGAACATCCATTCACAGCCACAGGACCTGTATATTGTATAGCAAGAAAGGTTTGGTGAGGAAAAGCTTGGCAAATGGATAAATCCAACAATTTGGATCATTTTAGTTTGCGTAACTAGCCAAATTCACCAAATTTTCTCCTTATCTGCTTTACAATACAATGGCCTGGTCTGGCTAAGGTTGTCACATACACGATTAAATTTTTTTTTAATTGGTCAGTGTGGCTCTGGTGGGGAGGCCAGTCACAACGTTATTCAAATATGTTAGTCAGTCAGATGCTTAAGGGATGGCAAATTGTGTGGTTGGAGACAAAAGGCAAAACATTTTTTGTTCCATAAGGAGAAACAAGCCACACTGGCTTCACTGAGGATTGTGTAACTGATTGATAGTTTGTCCTATGGTGACCACAATAATGTGATCGGTTGTTTGTGTGAGGAATAGATTGTATATACTTCATGCAGTGAACGGGGGGGGGGGGGGCTTAGTTAGAAACCTGGCACAGGGAACAAAGAATCCCCTCATTAATAAGTTTATAAAGTTGCTCATGAACAATATGGCACTAAACCACTAAAAATGTAACAACACTGGTGGGTGTGTACATGTGTACTGTAATGTTTCATTAAGATTTTTCACATTCAGCAGCAGCCCCATACCCCCAATTGCCTATGACCTGTGTAGAACTTGTTTATGGTATTCTTATCTTTTGTCTCCTTTAGAGAAAAATCTGTATATCAACACAATTCCTTTGGCAGTCTTGATATTTATATATAATTACATGATTTGTGATAACGGAGGGGTATGCTTTAAATTTAGAGGGTGTTATCAGTAGGATGTGTCTTAAATTTTAAAAAATCTTGTGCTTAACAGAGAGGTGTGTCGTAAATGTAGAGTCTTGTTCTTGACCGAGGGGAGGGGTTTGTCTAATTTAGAGAGTCAAAGTCTATTACACATATCTCAAACACAATAGCATCAATCTTTTGAGGCGTTCTCGGATGGGTCGGCAGTGGTAAGCAAATCACATGAGTATTCATTAATCACGAGTGTTAGTTTACTGACGATATACTGTTCATAATTCATTAAACAAGGCCTCGGTAGTCTTTTAGTTATTTGTTTCATGTCGTGTATTAACACTGCAAGGTTTGTATAAACTCATGTGACTCGCTAATATCACTAAAATAAGTGTGTTACAGGTTGTTCCTGTGTTCTGAGTTTTACTCTCACTCACCCGTATAAATATAATTCCGTATGTACTGTTTGGACATATCATAGATAACAGGTATACTGTAACACCACTTCCTACTGTTAAACACAAGGAAAAAGCAATAGTCTTTAGTAGAAACCTCATCAATGACAACATAAATGAGTTTTGATCTGCACAAAATGTTGCTAAGCAGGAAGGAAGACAGTCTAATGAGTAACGTTTATCCCTCTAGGAATTAAACATTACATAATACTTTGTATGGCTTCATCATCAGATACTTGTGTGCTGGGAAGCTTTTTGTAGAAGTGATATTGTTGTGAGAGGGAGGGTGATGTTTCCATAACACTTATGATGTCATTTTATACAGTTGTTAATCTTTTTCATAATTGTGTGATGGGACACTTTATGTGACTATGTGAATGTCTCATCATTAACTGTCTGTCTGTGTGCGTTTAATTTGTTGGTGTATATTCATGTTTGTACATGTCCATGTCCATGGATGTGTGTGTGTCTGTCTATCTGTCTGTCTGTCTGTCTGTATAGTTCTGTATGCGAGTCTACAAAATACGTATATATCTGACATTGTTTGTCAATGATAGCTTGTGTTTATACAGAGCACACATGGGGCATGTTAGCCCACCATGCTTGCTTGCTTGTAACATCAAAAATACCTGTATATGGCTGAAAGTCATTTAAGTGCAAACCAACATTACATCAAACATTACATCAAACATTACAAGCATTACATAAACACATGGACCATTAAATGCTAACCATAGGCATGTATATACCATTCAAGTGCTAACCATAATTTATTAACCACAATGTGTGAATACAACTTTCTAATCAAAGCTTAGTAAGCAATAGTAAAGCAGATAGATACATTGAAGTATAGTATCAGCTGCCTTGCCGCCCTATACGTATTTACTTTTCTTTATAATAGCTGATACCATCCATGACTTGTTTATTATGCATGCTTGTGATACCTTTTGCAATCAATTCATATGTTATTTCAATCCGCTGTAGCGTAAGCTCCCGTATATCGATGGTTTCTTATTATCGATACGGGGGTATTTAATTATCGATACATTAGTATACGTTAAAACACGGATATATTACGGGTTCCTTTGTGTTGATTTCTTTCTTGTGTGACGTGAAGCAAGGCGAAAGGTGAACTGTGTGAAGTATTTTCGGTGAAAGGTACATAGGTGCTTACTTGTTATACAATTATCTGTTTTGGCCGATGGCATTTCTTCGAAAAACAGACCCGTTTTCTTGTCATTGGCCTATCTTTTCACGAGTCTTCTTGTGTAAATGTCGAGGAATTCAGTTTAATTGCAATACTGTGCACAATCACTGTCATTACTGTGTACAACAGTCCTTTAAAAAATCATAACTTCCTGATGAAACAATATTTTTCCACGAAATTCATATAGGCGCCTGATAATTAGTTGTGGAATGCAGGGGAATTTTTTGGGATTTTTTGAAAGCTATATGTGTGAGTATTATACTGTCAAAGTTGTGGTTATTGATAATTGAAGCATAAGCGCTAATGCAATATTGATAATATGGGATGGGTATTGATAATTAAATAACGCTTGTGAACATTTAAGCGCACATAACTTCTGATCCATTGGCACTATGTGCTTATAATTCAGGGGATTGAAAGAGGCATCAATAAGGATTGTAACGATATAAAACTTTTTATTCAGCGATACTTCCTCACGAAGTTATAAAGCTAGTAAGTTTGCATATTGATAAATGGGAGCTTACGCTAATTACTTTACTTTACTGTAATTAATATCCGGCTAGTTTTCATGAAATACGTACCGGTACAAATTTTTAAGACTATCATGTAGATAGCTACACTGAGACTGAACTGTACATGTTTTATTCCCTGTGCTTATAATTATTACAATGTCAAATTGCATGTGAAGTCATCAGTGGTAGCTACGTAATTGTATACATGCATCTATCAAAGCACCAGGCTCGCCCCTCAATACTGTGCATTTCCCCTAGTACAGTGGTAGAGTGATTGCACTGTATTAGTAAATGTTATTGTTTAATGTTAAGAGTTAAAAATCCCCTTGATGTAGTAGTGGTAGTAGTGGTACAACGTACATATCATCTGTTGAATGTTGTAATTGAGTACATCAACCTCATCAACCTTACATTAGGTCATTCAAGCAACTGTGTGTGTGTGTGTGTGTGTGTGTGTGTGTGTGTGTGTGTGTGTGTGTGTGTGTGTGTGTGTGTGTGTGTGTGTGTGTGTGTGTGTGTGTGTGTGTGTGTGTGTGTGTGTGTGTGTGTGTGTGTGTGTGTGTGTGTGTGTGTGTGTGTGTGTGTGTGTGTGTGTGTGTGTGTGTGTGTGTGTGTGTGTGTGTGTGTGTGTGTGTGTGTGTACGTACATACGTACGTACATATATATGTATGTACGTATGTGTGCGTATGCATGTGTGTATTAAGTAGGTATATAGTCAACAACCAGCTGAGAAATTTCAATCTCTTTCATCTTCTGTATATATCTGCTTACTTACCTGAAGTTCTTGGAACTTGTTTACAGTACAAGTTCTAAACAGTATCTTTAAAGCACTATAGATTAAAATATAAACTTAATTGCATGTGGTATTTAATAAACCCAAACACTTCAAAGTATGACTTATAAAAATTACCTCATATGGATAAAATACTATATTACAAAGAGGGCAGATGATACAAATGAGGAATAGGCTACCTGTTGTAGGTATCCTTACAGTAACTCCTGTATCACTGAACATTGTGTACAAATGTGTAGGACTAAAACAAACCATTCAAATATTTGTAAATCATTATATTCGTTGCCCTATAGAATATTCAATTATTAAAATTAATTCGTAAGCATTTAGAATATTCGTTTGTGCGTCACTCGATTTCTTTTACTTTCTTTTTACATCTTATCGTTATCAAGTTTATGGGATTAATCCCAAAAGATTGTACAGAAGGCCAAACAAAGCCTGTTCTGAGGTGCTCTCCTAAGAAAAAAAAGAAAACCTAGTAAATAAACCTAGTAAACCTAGTAAATAAACCTAGTAAATCTAGTAAATAAACCTAGTAAACCTAGTAAATAAACAAAAGGATATAAATCGTACAACAGAAAAACTCCAGTACCTTCTAGTTGTTGTAAAAGTTCAGATTTTGCGTGTGCTTGTGTGCGTGTGTGCGTAATAGTTTCTGCTCTCTTTAATGAGCATGTGTCCTTAATAAATCACTCTTTGTAGAAATTGATGTTAATAAACAACTTTTTTTGGCTTTGTAAGTAATACCACTGAAGTTTGCATTCCCCATGTTAAATGATGCCCGTGGCTATTAGTGACATGGCAACCATGTTAGCAACATGTTATGCTTAGATGTAATCCAGTCACACGAGGAAGGTTTCCCTTAAGAATGTGAAGGGATTAGAGGGGGAGGATGTTAATGTTTCTCATATTGTAGACACCATTGGCCATTGGGACTACTGTACTAATGTGTCCAGCTCATTAGAGAGGTGTCTTGATTTCAGGGCCTGTTGATTATTTGTATGTGCATGCACGGTAACTCTATTACATACAAAGTTAATTAAAGGGTGTATAAATCCTTTGGTAGAATTATTATTAAATCCTTTGGTAGAATTATTATTATTATCAATGGTCTATCTGCTTCTTCTAGGCGTGGTCCAGGTCAGGAGTACGTCAAGTCATCGTTGGGTAGTGTCATCGAAGATCTTGTTGATATGTCTGATCCCCTGGAGTTGCATCCTATCAAGGTGACTGTTCTATTAGATGGTTTTTGTACTAGTATGTGTGTAGTCTGTGTATGTATGTATGTATGTATGTATGTATGTATGTATGTATGTATGTACGTACATGTGTGTGTGTGTGTGTGTGCGTGTGTGTGTGTGTGTGTGTGTGTGTGTGTGTGTGTGTGTGTGTGTGTGTGTGTGCGTGTGTGTGTGTATGTATGTGTATTATGTGTATGTATGTATGTATGTATGTATGTATGTATGTATGTATGTATGTATGTATGTATGTATGTATGTATGTATGTATGTATGTATGTATGTATGTATGTATGTATGTATGTATGTATGTATGTATGTATGTATGTATGTATGTATGTATGTGTATTATGTGTATGTATCTATGTATGTGTCTATAAGGTTTTTCACAGGGGAACATATTGACAGATTTGGTACTAAGCTACCAACCCGTACAGCTAATACAGGTGGCCTAAGATGCTGTCCGTCAATATTTTCTCATCAAATGTCTCAATGAAGTAGCTACATTCATCATTACTTATCCCATCAAATAATTATGCTATATGATTTGTGTGTGTGTGTGTGCGTGTGTGTGTGTGTGCCTGTGCCTGTGCATGTGCGTGTGTGTGTGTGCCTGTGCGTGCGTGTGTGTGTGCGTGTGTGTGTGCCTGTGCGTGTGTGTGTGCCTGTGCGTGTGTGCCTGTGCGTGTGTGTGTGTGCCTGTGCGTGTGTGTGCCTGTGCGTGTGTGTGCCTGTGCGTGTGTGTGTGCGTGCGTGCGTGCGTGTGTGTGCCTGTGCGTGTGCGTGTGTGTGTGTGTGTGTGTGTGTCAGTGGGGATGGACTATTAACCATACAACCTTGATAATCATGATAAATTGTTGGATGATAATCGATATCGCACATGTTTGTTGCAAATGATAATCACAATTATTCATGATAATCGATAGAAAAGGAATATCATGTGTTGAAATATTACATATTTCACTCTGCGAACTACTAATACTTTTAGGAGCCAACCTATTAATTGGTATGTACACGATAATTGTGATAATCATGGTATGTTCTTTCTACAAAAATCGTGCTCCAGAAAATCATTACCTACATTTGTGTACGGTGCATGTACGTACATCGCATGTGTGTGCGTATTATGTGTATAATATGTGTGTAAGTGTAATGATGTCGTCTGCATGCATCTACATGTATTGTCTCCTACGAGTAGAGATAAGATCAACAGTTTTATACAATATTTATCAGTATTAATTTTGAGATGTGTACGATAAATATTGAAGTGTTTTTAGTTGACGGTGATTTCCTATGCATCCCCGCAAATATTTACATGTAACATCTAACAACATTTATGCTGCTCCAGCAAACACAAGTTTTGCAGGAAACTTAAATTACCAGATTTACAAGATGTAATGAAATATACTAAATGTATTAGTCGTGCTGGTCTGCCATGTTATAATCTTAGTTGTCACTGATGTTGTAGAATGGCTTCACTAAGGACTCAGTAGTGCATAAATGAATGTCAATTTATCCTTCGAAGGTTTGTCTACAACCTCTGAGACTTCAAACCAATGCTTCTTGCAACACAAGATTACTTACTATTGTCATAGATATTCACTATTAGTGATAACACATGCACTAAAGTTACCTGCAAAATACTTTCTTCTCATAATAAATCCATAAGGCACACATTTAATAGTCTTGTGCAGCCGACAATTGTTACAGTGCTTTTCAGGTTGCTTGTCCGTGGATACAAATACTCACATGAGAAATATAACGAATCAAAATGCTTCAAAAGTTGCTTTACGCAATTTGATTCGTGAAGTTTTCACATAAGTATTTGTACCAGAGATAAGCAACTAACTTTTAAGTTTTGTGTACTGTTGTTGAATTTGATGATGTCAGACAACTTTTAAGTTGTTAAGTGAATCATAGTGGCTATTACAAATAGTTTGCATGCCAATTTGTAATGTGGATTATTGGGTTGGACTCTTGGACTTTATCATTTCCTGGTGTGTAGTATGTGCACACACACACACACACACACACACACACACACACACACACACACACACACACACACACACACACACACACACACACACACACACACACACACACACACACACACACACACACACACACACACACACACACACACACACACACACACATACACACACACACACACACACACACACACACACACACACACACACACACACAACGCACACACACGCACACACACAACACACACACACACAACACACACACACACACACACATACACATCACCATGGTAATGTAGTATCAAGGATCAAGGCTAGTATCACTAATCAATTAATTATCAAAACATCGTGAGCTCATCAGAAACTTCCCATGATAAAAATTCCAAAAGGATATCTGCTTATTAAGGCTGTACCACCTAAACATTGATGGCAGCAGAGTTGTTTACCATGTTAAGTGGTCTACTTGAAGGTCATCACCTCCACTTCAAGGTAATCGTCTCATATTAAACTTATGGCTTGGATGGGCAACAAATGAGCTTAAAGAAGAAAGATACCACAAAACCTCTTGCCATAATCAGAAAGGACCAAGTGTTAAGTTCCCATTAAAGATGTGTGAACAGTCTCTACCTATCTCTGTGTGCTTAGCATGGGTGGCAAAAGTAGGGGGGCCATGGCCCCTCTTAAATTTTAAGACTCTCCATAGGAATTCAACTTTTGTAATAGAAAATCACTTGAGTTTAGCTAAGTGGCCCCCCTAACTTTCAGCTTCCCTCCTCCCCTGGTCACCACTTAGCAGCTTTTAACACTTATTAAAAAGTTGTGCTTTATTAAATATATATAACTGGATTTGTTGAGGTCACCTACCAGTACCCTCCCCTGTTTAATAACATATCATTAATGGGTAGGCTCTGTTATAAATTATGATATATATTTTTAATGCTAGGTGTTTATTATGAGAAATTATTTTGAATTTGGAGCCATCAGGATGACTTATTGGACCAACTGGCATTACATTACAGCACCTGTGTTGCTACAAATTAGTTGCTAATAAAATCATTTTCTGGATGGGGTGGGGGTTTGTATGGTGATACATGTACTAGGTTTGGTATGATAAACTCAGAGACAGACACACACACACACACACACACACACACACACACACACACACACACACACACACACACACACACACACACACACACACACACACACACACACACACACACACACACACACACACACACACACACACACACACACACACACACACACACACACACACACACACACACACACACACACACACACAAACAGCAGTCAATTTATCCCACAGCACAAAGTACTAAGTCTACAATATTCTCCAGGATGTAATTTATAATTGGAATTTGAACATATCTAACACCTTCACACCTTCACACCTATAGTAATAAATTCTTATGTAGTAAGCAGTTCATATGTAGTAAGCATGTCTATATTAATTCTATACGTTAGAAGATTACAGGCGGGTGTATTAGAGTCAGTGTGTACTAGTAAGAAAACCAGCAAGAGTGTTGTGTTAGCTTATAGTAATCCATCTGCACCATGATCATGTCCAAACACTACGGCTAGCATGCATACACATACACACACTAGATTGTTCGATTGACCACTCATCAGTACCTTTATGAAGCCTATAATTATTAGTACTAAGAGTAGTTAAGTCCCAACCATATAAGACATAATCTTAAATGCTAATAAATTCTTGTATCCTCAAAAATCACCCTAGTTTCATCTTGTATACCTGGAAGTTTACTTGTATTAGTTATTACATGATCACATGACAGTTTCCTTAGCAACCAGGGAAATATAATTTCTCCAGCAGGTCAAGTGTCATAATAAAAATTGTTTATAAGATTTTAATTTGACTAGCATTAATATGGCTGTGCTACAAGTGATTTCTGATGCTTTAAAATTTTTATCATAATGTGAGAAATTGCCTTCATATTTGGAGCAATTTTTGTGTCATGCATTGGAGGGCTTGCTGCTTTGGTATGGATTGAATTAGGTGTGAATGCTAAAAATAGCCGAGCCAAGCTGAGCCAGGCTGAGCCAAGCTGAGCCAGGCTGAGCCAGGCTGAGCCAGGGGTTGTGTGACCAAATGTTGTTATTGAACATACAACAACTAATGAATACTATCAAAAGTTCATCATGAAATTTTTGAAATTAAAGGAAATGGGAAATATTATTAAGTGTGTGTGTGTGTGTGTGTGTGTGTGTGTGTGTGTGTGTGTGTGTGTGTGTGTGTGTGTGTGTGTGTGTGTGTGTGTGTGTGTGTGTGTGTGTGTGTGTGTGTGTGTGTGTGTGTGTGTGTGTGTGTGTGTGTGTGTACGTGCGTGCGTGTGCATCTGTGTGTGTGCGTAGTTCGTATTATTAATGTAATAATAACATTTAGCGACATATCACATTACAGATCTATCAAGATTTAATAGACAATGGTGAGGTCAAGCGAACGATCGACCAAAACATTCTATTGGACGAGGTAAGCCAACTAAAAATAAAAATGGCCATATCTTATTTTTAATGGATGTTCTGATTTAATAATTCTTGACCCATGTTATGCCACTTGATTAACATAGAAATTAAAATCTTTACTAAATTTTATGTATAGTGGTAACAGTAAGTAATCTAGCATTTCTGTGACCTCATCATCTTAACATTTGATACCACAGGCTGAAGCCAATCCAATAGTCCAGCAGAAGATCAGAGAACATATCCTTTAATCTCTTAAAAATATATATTTTAAAAAGTTATTTTATAATAATGCAGCCTTTATGTAGATAATCAGCATTAACTTTATCCTTGTTAAATAATGGAGTTTCCTTACATCACAGCTATTATTGAGTTCTATTATTGCAGGACCAAATAGGTCTTCCTATTCCAAGGGGTGCTAAAAAGTTGTATTAGAAAAAAGGAGTAATGGTTTAGCTTGAATGAGAGCATTTTATAGTATTTAGAAATTCCTTCTTAGAGTGGCTCCAGCGATTTATTGCTATCAACTGAGTTACCATGGATATGTATGGTATAGTATTTCCTTATAAGTCATAACAGCCAGGGATACTGCATAACAGTATTATCAATTGTGCTAAATAATCTTGTAGCTATGTATCTAATAATAAAAAGTTGTCAAATGTGATGTGTTTACAGTATGGCATGGCTTCTAGTGGAAGTAGGGCTGTTGATGGTGACAACAGATAGTTGTCTATGGGACTAAGGTGTACATTGTTTACTGGTGACGAAGTCATCCTGTCCAAGCTTATTTATCGCCTGCATAGTCAAATGTATTGGAACCCATTTTTGGTGGCAATGTTATCCCCTGTGGGCAATAGACTGGTAATTTGATAAATAATATAATATGTGTGTACGTCAATATGACTGACTCGATCCCCTATCTGGTGATTTCTCATGTTGACACCTTAACTGATCCTTACGTGTTCCAGTAATACAACAGATAGTGTTATCAATATTACGACAGTTGAAGAACACCATTAGTGATGTTCCCTTTGGAATCCGGTGGCTCTGCAAAGCAATCAGAAGACTAATTAAAGTAATATTTGATATTTAATTGTATTTTGTATATTTATGTTGTAATTCAGGAGAAATTTCCTGATGCCAGTGATGAGCATATAAACTCAATGATCGGAGGTTTTTTCTTTTTACGTTACATTAACCCCACGATTGCTACTCCCCATGGTATAATAAGGCATTAGTTTACTGAATCTTGTTACACTACTCCGTGTTACACTGTTTAGCATACCGAATCATTCCCAATCCACCTGGCTCAGTGTCCAGAAGAAACTGCACTGTGGTAGGATTCCTTCTCAACTTCATGTATTTCAATAGATGACCTTCCTTATAGGTTACTAAGATTATACAGAAGTTAGCAAATACTGCCAGTGTTAGAGAGGCAGCGATGAAACCATTGGAGCCATTTGTGAAGGCTCACAATGATGAACTAAAGGTGAGGAGAGCTGCTGGTTAAACTTACAGTACGTGTATGTGAACTATTCCTCTTCATATAATACACAGGAGTTCCTTGGAGATCTGTGTGATGTACCAGATTTCCACGAGGCACTACAGGTTTGTAATATATAATTATTATTATTATTATTATTATTATTATTATTATTATTATTATTATTGATCTTGTTGTTGTTATTATTTGTATCCTGTACAAATTCTAAATAAGAGATTATGTGGAGGGGAGGGGTACTGAGACGTGTAGTTATACAATTAGTTATTGCAATACATTGTAATTGTTGGATAGAATTTTAACTGATGGAGAGATCCATGGCTTACGATTTCAGAGGGCAGGTTGTTCCATAAAGAAATCGTTGCTGGGAAAAAGTTAAATGAATTCTATTAGCAAAATTTTTGTTTATAACAATTAAAACTGCGTGTCGATACAAACGTAGCAGTTTCATTGTTATGGTAATTCCGTTTGTATATTTGTTTGCATGTGTGCGATATGTGACGGGCAAACTCAGTTTATTGGTCTTATCACAGAGTATGTTGACCTTATCACACACACGCACGCACGCATAACACAATAAAGCATATGCAGCAGTTTCATTGTTATAGTAATTCCGTTTGTATATTTGTTTGCATGTGTGCGATATGTGACGGGCAAACTGGTCTTATCACAGAGTATGTTGACCTTATCACACACACGCACGCACACATAACATAATAAAGAATATGCAGCAGTTTCATTGTTATAGTAATTCCGTTTGTATATTTGTTTGCATGTGTGCGATATGTGACGGGCAAACTGGTCTTATCACAGAGTATGTTGACCTTATCACACACATCACATGCATGCACACACACGCACGCATAGCATAATAAAGCATATTATTATAGGTATAGTCTACCACATTTATTGTTTCATATGCCACACGCAGGTTGAAGAATACATCGCGCTCAGCAGAAGAGACATCCACATTGAGCTCAACTTTAATGAGATTAACACAATACATGCACTCCTTATAAAGTACCAGGATAACATTGTGAGAATTGTTAGCAGTGTTCAATCACCCATTCACACTGACACTTCACAGGTTCAAGCCCAGTCAGATGCCATGTTGGATGTCTTGAAAAGTCTTCCCGAACCATCTGGCGAACGGCAGAGAAAAGATAATGCCGTTGTCAAGATAGTATTGGAAAATAGATACACTCGTGTTGGTATGTGGCGATAAGCCTGTGACTAGTGACTTTTGTAGCATAATCTTTCTGCTTTAAACATCATAGTAGCAATTCCTTAGGACTAGGGAGGTTTATTCCTAGTACAAAAAAAAATTTATGCTGTGTCTTTTATTTCAAAAGTTGCGTGGTTCTAATTCAATGGAGATCATACTTATTTTACTGGTATTAGCTTGAAGCTTTTGTTTTGCATCTGTTTTGTTTTCAAAAGTGGACACTGAAAGTGGTACAGCCCAGTACAAGGTGTATAGAAGTGAAATAAATGGTCTCCCGTTGTGTGTGTTGTTTCACTATCCTTGCATCATTTCAGTCGTCCGTTTTGTTTGCAAAACTCGTGGCCACTTTATCAAAGACTGTTCTTTACAGCTATAATAAACATTTCATTGCCATGGTAACTATACCGTATTTATTCTTCATACCAAAAATGTAAAACTACTAAGTAGTGCTAACAAGGGGTGGGTTTAAATGTTCTGTATTTGTAGATTGTATGTCACCTACCGTGCGAGGCATGAATCTGGTCGCTGGCAGTGAAGTTGCCTCCGCAAAGAAACAAATCACACTTCTGTTGATCAGACTGTTCAAGATGGTTAGTTATAATCCTGTCTTAAATTGTTATTGTTAAAGAGGCACCCTAACTTCTGTTTACTGTGTATATTATGTATTTAACAAATGTGATTGTGAGCTGGATGTCAAGGGCAAGTATCATTTTGGAATGTAAATCTTCATCACTTTTTTGTATACAATCCTGTCTTGTTGGTTATGTATACGTATACAAGCTAATAATTATACGAGCTGATTTACATAACGGCTTATGTAAGCAAATGCTGACTATCTCATCTTTTTGTTTACATCCAATTTCTCTGTGTTGGTTTGAATTGCCATACAAAGTATCATCGAGTTCCCTTTAGTGTCCCTCCACTGGTGAAGCTCTTGTGTACGTAAACACACCAATATAGTTATTGTCCTGTTATAAATAATCTGTTTATGTTATCGTGTAATGAAATCATCCTGCTCCATGTAGCCATCAGCAGATTGTAAATAGTTATTTATTTATTTATAGTGGAAATGATTATAAATGTTTACTCAAGTGCAAAGTGTGATGTGGTGATTTGCTGCTTGCCAAAGAGATTTTCTGATTAAATAATATTTCATGAAATTTTATCATCTACAAAAGTATTGTCCTTGAAATAGCTTCCCTGTTAGTGAGATATTACCGAAAACCCATTCATCCAATTCAAGTCACGATTAAGCTTACTTGTACATTATATCAAATTTCAAAGTAACTTAGAAACACTGAATGTGCTCCTTCAGGATATACATATATCATACTCTGAGTTATGTGTGCCTGCATGGTAATTTTATTGTTAAGTTATTACAACTCACATTATTGATCTATTCAATGAGTGATTTTGATGCTGTGCTGTTGATTTTAACTGAAATAGCTTAACATACTACAATGACCATCTAAGAGTAATCTCTTCAGTGTTTACATAATGGAAGCCAGTAGTACAACTAGGAAGGGTAATTGCTGTGACATATAAGTAGGAATGAGTTTGGGATGGTCCATGTTCATGTGTTAATGGGTATTTGATTGCATGTAAGGTAAAACCAATCCTAGTGGATTCCTAATATACCACACCACGGTGGGCACTGAATTGAAACATGATTTTACTTACATGTAGATGCCTGGGAGCACCCTAATTTGTCTGTGTTAGAGAGGTGGTGAGAGGTTGAGTTGTTTATATACAACAGAGCTTTGTATATGGATGTCCTGATTAAATCAAGGTGTCCACATCTTGATGCGTAGGATACGACAACTAGTTATCAACCCCCTTGTGTTGTTTGAGAGAAATTTTTACAAGATTTAATCCAGACAGATTTATTAATATGCAGCCAGAGCGGCTAGGCCTAGAGCCCTACCAGATGCTCAAAGATTGGTTAGAATATCTGAGCGAGACTCACTTAGTTATACTGATGATATTAAAGCATCAGTTGATTAATAAAACATAGAAGAGCAGATGACATGGATATTAGCACCAACTGCATTTGCAGTAGTAAGAGTTCAGTTGTACTCATGTATTGATACCGAAATATTGGATTAAGTTTTTAGCAGAGGTAGGTGGGTAGTGCCTTGTTTCTCTATTGTATGTTAGGTGGCTTCTGTCAACATTATAATTTGCACTTGTAACTTGGGGGTAGTTTGTGTGGTAGCTAAATCACGAAGCATATCTTCCACACAAACAGTGCCATTTAATTCAATAACTGTGACCAGATTCGGGAAAAGGGGTCTTGCACTCTCATCTAATTTTATAGCTTCAATTGAGTTACCATATACGTAGCTATTGCAATTTTTGGCAGGATAAAATATTGACAGATACGAAATTTGATGAGGTAGCCGTAGCTACATGTTGATGGACAGCATATTAGACCACCTGTATTAGCTACTCCTGGAAACTATTGAAAGGGAAAATTTTGACAAATTGCTAGTTTAGTGCCAAATCCATCAATAATTCCCCCCTCCCCCCCGTCAAGATATTGCATTATATGCGGTTATTACAGCATAACATTTTATAGCAGTTACAACATTAATTTTACAGTTATAACATTTTTTCTAGTTAAGCTAAAAACTTGAAATTTGCTGTCAAATGACAGGAAAGTTCTCCGCAGAGTTCTGGCTCAACCATAGTTTAAGTTATATCACTGTAAGGTTGAAAAATTGAATGCAAGTGTATGAGACCCTGAGATCCCTTGTTGATATTTGCATGAAATTGTGGAATGCTATTGATAACGCCGTCTATCTGAAGTACTTGGAGTGTGACTGGTCAATAGAGCATGGCTTATCAATAGAACGTGAATGACAAAGTCTTACAATCATCGTGAGAGAGTAGAAGATTCACTCTCCAGAAGGGGACACCTTATGGGTGCAGATTTGTATTGCATGACTCAATGGATTCTGTGTGCATTGGCTTCAGTGTCTGACAATTAGTGTTGAGTTTCTAGTATGGTAACATTGTTTCACGCTGTCATTAAACCAAGGCACCAGTCACCATCTCCGCTGATCCATAGAAATAACTCCTCAAGTGGTTTTTGTAGTGTTTAATCCATTTTGTCAACCGTCTATACAATTTTGCTACAAATTTGTCCAGACACACTACTCGTGTTATGCCAATATGTTCAATATGCTGGTACTAAGTACTAATGTAGGTACTAAGTACTAATATAGTTGGACTGTACACTGATAGAATTCTCTACTAGCTAAACCCTGCAAGGAATCCTGCAGTTAGCTATCAATTCCTTTCCTTTCAGCCTAAAAATATATTTTGTTTCCTCTTTCTCTTATATAGATGCCAAGTTGTATGCAGGAAGCTACAATTAGGAGCGGATTGAAATTAGCTTGTAAATCATCCATTGAAGAAGCTACAATGCACGCTCAACTAATTGATAGCCAACTAGCATATCTAGAACACCTTGGAGGCCTACCTGATGGAGGCGCCATGCTCTATGAGCAGGCCAGACAAGTAATAACACAGTCATAGCGTGTACCCACCAGCAGTTTTATATTTTTGTTTATTAGTCGCTACCAAGTATCACGGACCTGCTACTTCATTATCGAAATGAGCTTAAGAATTTGAAGAAAGTATTTGAGGTAAAAACAAGTATTTCACCCAGACTACACAGTAATTAGATAGTTATTATGATTATTTAGTTATAATTCTTGTTCTCAAGTGTTTGTGGTTTTGGCTGCCAATGAATAGTAATAGTTTATTTAACTATGCAAGGCTGGCTGGTAAACCAGCCAGTTGGTAATAATATTAGCTGTGTTTGTGCATCGACTGAGTCTGCTGGCTACCCATGAGCCGGTCTGTCAGTCTGTGCATTCGTGGTGGTGAGCTTTGCTATGAGACATCAAGTGGTTTGGTGTCTTCTGATTGGCTAGTGTTAACACAAACAATGTCTTGGATGCTATAATTAGCTCACTGTTGCTGAAGCATTCTCTCTGTTGCTCTGGTAAACAACTCTTAGCACATAGTGTACATCCACTGGCTTGTAACTGGATGAGATTTGGAAGCCATTTATTTATCTGGCATTACAAGTATATTTGGAAATATGCTTGATCTAGTGAATCTCTATATAATTATGGGATAATACTCCCACAGTTGACTGGTTTTATGTATCATGTTCTATTTTATTATGTAATAGGGTGTGTGTGTGTGTGTGTATAGTGTGGGATAATATATATGTGTGTCTGTGTTTGTATATGTATGTATGTCTGTATGTATGTCTGTATGTGTAGTGTGTCACTGTGTGAGACTGTATAGTGTATATGTGTGTTTGTACGTGTGTGTGTGTGTGTATACGTGTGTGTGTGTGTGTGTGTGTGTGTGTGTGTGTGTGTGTGTGTGTGTGTGTGTGTGTGTGTGTGTGTGTGTGTGTGTGTGTGTGTGTGTGTGTGTGTGTGTGTGTGTACAGTGTGTACAGTGTGTACAGTGTGTTTGACTGTTTGTATATGTATGTATGTATATTACTATGTGTATAGCATGTATATGTAGATATGTGTGTAGTGCGAGTGAGTCTGTATATTGTAATATGTGTTTGTATGTGTGTGTATGTTTGTATGTGTATGTGTGTGTGTGTGTACGTATGCATGTGTGTGTAGTGTGTATAGTGTGTACATGTGTACCATGTACAGTAATGTGTGCATACAAGCATATGACAGAAGAGTGGGCAGTATAATTTAATGTAAACATTGTGATGTGAAGGACAGGTGTGTGTGTGTGGGAGACAACATTGGGATTTATTATGTAATAAGATTTGCCATGAGAGGGGAAGAAGTGGTTTTACCACCTTCCTTTAATTATTGGCTTTTTCTTATTTCCATGAATCCCACAACAAAAGCAAAAAAGTTTCTACAAACCACACGTGTGCACACACCCTGATGGCAGGAGGTAAACAAGTTTTGTTTAGCACTTGGTTAAGTGTTACTCCACTAAGAAAGTGAAGATACATTGATGATATTGAATGGACAGATCTTGCCAGTTTCAATATCACATGTAATACCAATTTATTAATATTTTAACATCAACTTTGAAGTGTGTTTACCATGCAATTTTATTTACAACATCCAATTGTATTGTATGTATTTATTTACTTGTACTTCCACAGACAATTCTACAACATACGGACTTCCTAGTGGAACAGTTGGACGCATACAAAGGTATATTAAAAGCTGTTGCACTTCTAAGGAGTCTGTAGTGCTTAGGCTTTGTTCCCACCATGAGAAGCCTTGGGGCATTACTCCACTTATTTGATTAACTATACATTACTGGATAGCAACATGTTATTATGAGGGGTTCAGTTTGTTAATTGGATGGTTATTTGTGGTTATAGCTTGTTGCTGTAAACCGTTAGGCTGTTATCCCTGTAAATCTAAATGCATACACACATTGGTGGATATCTGTATGCATAGTATTATTATTGATGCTGAGTAACAATGCATACACACACGCACACGCACACGCACACACACACACACACACACACACACACACACACACACACGCACACGCACACGCACACACGCACGCACACACACACACAAAGGTTATTAGCTATTCATTTGTACTTACCATGTAGAGTACCTTGTAGCAGTCAGAGCTAAAGTTGGAGAAATGGTGAGAATTGTGTTGCATGTGCAAAAAGCTACATTCTGTGCCAAGAGGATGGGGGGGTGGGGTGGCGTAATCCTTTACAATGTGGTGGGTGCTCGTGTCATTCCATATAAGTGTGTTGTACTACAAACAAATTATTGTATAAGGTGTGTGCTGGCGAAACTCACATGTATTCCCACTTGAACAACTAATGGTGGTGAGAACCCAACCTTAACAAGACAGAGATTGTATGGAATTCAGTTATAATTGTTCTGTAAAGTGAATCACTTTGTCCCTCAATTCAATTGCCATGAAACAAGAAGACATCACAGAAGTGCTCAGTTTAGGAAGCTGAGCACTGTATGGTTTACTAGTTTGTATTGTGTAATTATTAGCAGACCCAACACGTCAATTACATACCAGCAATGTATTATCATGTACTAAGTGTAGTATTCAATTAAGCGTATTGGTTTGATGTGGCATGATCTGTTTTAGTATGATTATGTGGCAACCCCCAAGGTCGCGTCCATGTAAGATTCTGTTGTGTTTTAATTTTTAGCAACAATTGCATGCCAGCACCAGTGGGTCAAACTTGTTCAAGAGGGCCAAGAATAATGGCACGCACAAGTTCACTCACACGCAACTGGAGAAGGAGGGAATCATCATAGAAACGCATGGGATACCACAAGAAAGGTGACTGTTTGTATATTCTATAAGTATTATACTACATGCATGCGCACTCACACACACAGCACACACAGCACACACACACACACAGCACACACACATGCACACACACACACGTACACAACCTGAAGAACCTGTTTACATTATGGCTTAACAGAGACATTAGAGATTCTGTAGTACCTATATAGTGTTTTTAATGTGGTTTTGCTTATTGAAGTAATGAAGTATTGGCCTATGTCAACATGGCTTGTAGTGAGAATTTCTATCTGCTAATAAATGATTAGGTGGTTGGGTAGGCATTTCCAGCAGACCATAAGATTACCCACGAGGTGTAACCACCTATCCATTACTAGAGTAGCAGTAAGGCAATACCAGTAGAATTACCGTCAAGCCCCTAATGTGTTGCAACACTGTGTCTTCTGAATCACACCTTGTGTAATGTACATGCACTGTCTGTGTGTGGGTGAGCTAAGTTGTGAAACAATACATGTTGTTTGTGTAAATGCTCTTCAGTTACCTAGCAATTGTTCCTTAGAGTATGATAATAAGGTCTTTTGTAATCTAATGTTGCTACATCATTGATGATCTAGTATTGTAGAAATTACCATTTTCATTTTTGTCGCAGGAGAAGCAACATCTACTACATCTTCTCCAGCACAGAACCGGGCATCTACAAGATTACGATGCATTATAAAGGTGAGATGGGTAGAGTCAAGAGAAGTCACACTTGCAATGATCCTCTTGATGTATTTGGCTGCACTACTTAGCACAGCCAGTGTGGCACATTCTTGGATATCATCCAATATACAAGTTTCCTACAAGCCAGGCTTCTCGTGAAGCCAAAACCTGGTGGGATGATTGAGTTTTTGTTTTAATAAACTCTGTTTATTCTAGGACATGACAAGTAAATTTCATTTCAGACAGTTGTTATGCTGTAATGCTCAATGAAATTACATGCTATATTGTACATCTTTCGGTCTTATACAGGTATTGTAAGGGGACAATGTATTATGGGCATGTTGCCTGACTAAACTTGTTGCTGTAAGACGGTTAATAGCATTTTAAATAACAAACTCCTTTTGTTTAATTGGTTATTTAAGTTCTTTTCGTCTTCTTACCTCTAATAGGCATGAGCATTGTTTATGGCCTGGTGTTGTCTTTTTGATATTTTCTTTCCACTTCAATTATACAATAGCTGGCTTGATGGATAGACTATCCGCTTTGGTGGTTCGTATTAGTTGATGATGTAGTGAATATCAAATATGAATAATGCTCTCTGATTGGCTGAAACACTCACAATTTATTGGCCAAGACATTTTCACATGCCACCATTCAGATTACATGAGGCATTCTTTGCCCAGTGTGTTTTAATACATCTCTTTGTTTTGTTTGCAAACTTGAGCTAAAGACAATGATTGCTCCTTAACTTGCTTACCTTGTTGGAGCTTTACCCCTCCCACTGTGGATGCTAATTTTTCCATTCCCATATCACTCCTGAGGCCTCCTTCCAAACAGAAACCTCAAAGATCTAATTCTCTGAAACATGAGCAGTCAATGTCGTCCAGATATGGAGAGCAATGTCACAGAGTGCCAGCAGCATAAGGGATTCTCTTATCATCATTATTCTCCATATATACTACCCCATATGTTCAGAGCAAGGCATGGTACACCTGAGACTGTGTGGGTTTCTGTATTGGCTTGTGATGGTTTTTATCTCATAAGGCTTACAGCAAAGTTTCCACCTATTATGTATTAGTAAAGTTAGTTAGCACTTAATGTATTAATGGTTTACCTCAAATAAGATTGTTAGCAGGTTGTCTGATATCAACACTCCTTAGAGATGATCTAAAACCTTTTATATCAATATTATGAACCTCTTGTTTAATACTATTCACTCTATGAAAAAGCACTGTTGATAAGTTTTTGTTAGACCTTGTGTGTTAAATAGTTATACTAGCCATCCGCTTATTCCACAATGCTATAGATAAGATATACTATACTCTATAGTGACTTACATTGCAATGCCACACTCATTGCATTCGGTGATAAGATTGTGTGGATGGCATGTATGCATTGGTTTTGCAAAACTTTGTCATCTCTTAAATGCCTCCAGGCTAGTCTTTGACAAAGCTTTATTGTTTATCAATTATCATGTGTTCTCATACCAAATGGTTGTTGTAATTATCAACGAAGCCTCGTGGATCAAAGCCCTCACAAAACTGTGATAATATCAAACAATAAATTGAGTTTGTGCTCATGTAACAATTTTTTAATTCTCAGGTGACACAATGTTTGAAGTGATCCGATAGTCCACAAAACCTGCTGTTTACATTTCGTTATCGGTGACAGTTTCTACATTGTTAAGATTACTCCTTTACCGAGGTCATATGATATGCATACTGCGTGGATTTGCAGAGTTGTAGAATCTATGTTATCGGTTTGAGCTAACATTGATAAATAGTACATTTGCCGCAGCGCTTTCAAATCTGTGGGCTTGATATGTTCCATTTAATTGATGCTAATTTTGAGGTTTAATTTTGGACTAGATTATAGCAACCTCATTACCACAAGCTAAGTGGTCAAAGGTAATGGTGTGCCATGCTGTTTACTTAAAACACTCCTAAATGTGAAGACCCTGCTCCTTTCCCACTGGACATAAGGGCTTCTTGTCACCCAGACATTACTGCTGTCAGACGTGTTCACATCATTTATGATTAAAAGCACATCTTTATTTTTTACGTTGCATGTTTCGTCAGCTTCAGAGTGATGGTTTCATCTCAGGGTCAAGTGACCCAATTCCATGACTTCAATTATATTGTTATGCCACAGGGCAGTGTGTGCTTAGGTATAGCCTATTCCTAACTAGTTTCTCCTTTTCACCCTTCGCTGACATTGAACTATTAATGTTAGTAAACACCAGCTTATTTGAAGATGACATTGCCCAATAATAGTGTAATTCTACTCCCACTTGTAAAGCTTGTGCTGTGTAATCCTTACTAGTGATTAT
The DNA here is from genome assembly GCA_963930835.1 of Spongia lamella. Classification (NCBI taxonomy): domain Eukaryota; kingdom Metazoa; phylum Porifera; class Demospongiae; order Dictyoceratida; family Spongiidae; genus Spongia; species Spongia lamella. The sequence goes on from OZ005749.1 coordinate 1,143,838, forward strand.
AACAGAACACTTAGTTGTGGGATAATACTAGAACTTCTCGTGCTTTTGATGTGGTTGCATAAGAAACACTTCATTGGCTAATTTCTATGTCATCTACTTGTAGTTAGCATGTAATAACAGTGTAGGTACATGTCATGCAATCTTCTAATATTTTACACACATAGACTATATTATACTCTCCTCCCTCTCTTTTAAATCTGTTCAGGTCATCCAAAGGCCATCTATCAGAAGGCCATTCACTTGGAAGATCTTTTAGAGCTGCAGCACCTCAGAGATCCTGTAAGTGTGTAAGCATTGTATTTTTATCACACCATGCGTACGTTCAGTATTGTTATATTATCGTTAATGTGTGATTTATATACGTATACACTGTTCTTGTATATATTTTACAGGTTTTGGATATGGAGGGATTTGTATTACTTAACGTACGCCGGACCTTGCTGTTGTTAAATAGAACATTTATCAAAGGTGAAGCACCCTTGTCGCGGCCCATTAGTAGACATTTCGGTGCCTTTGGCTCTACTGGTGGTCCTTTGAGAGCAAGCGGGCGACAGCCCAAACTGTAATGCCAGCATTTTTATAAAAGAGATTTAATGTAAATATATACTCTGCCAAATTATCTGTTAAAAATCACACCATGTAATTATCTGATAATTGTTGTATTCAGTGTTGCAAACTATATTACACTGGTATATCTGCATTGTAAAATAACTAGCTATATAGCTATATATTTTGAAATTTTATTTGTAAAAATGGCTAGCTAATAGCTAATAGCTATATAACTAACTCCAATGTAATCATAAAGCTCTACTTTTTATGCAAGAAATGATATCCGCGTTTTGTGACCATCGCCGGTCCCATGCGGGCCTAGGGAAATATTACAAGATGACGTTATCATTATCAAAGTCATATAATTAAATTTTGTTACGGCCTACCGTGGAAGCCGTATATATTTTTTGCAAGTGTTGGGTTTCGCTGTGCGGGTATAAAAGCAAGGATGATCTAGGTAGTTAGTTACTTTGTGGTGTTAGCGTAAAGCTCAAAATAAGCCTTTTGCAGCAAGCCAGTTATTTCTACTTCAGTCTATATGCCCGTGCCTTCCACAGGTCCTGTAATGACTCTGCAGCCGCCACAACTCAGCGGTCAGCATGTGCAGCTGCAGGCGAGGCTATTTCCTCATTTTCCTTCGAGCCTCAGACCGGAGGAAGCGATAGCTGTTAACGACATGCGAGACGACAGAGAAGAAGACGATGAAGACAAAATCAAAAGACCCATGAATGCTTTTATGGTGTGGGCTCAAAAGCGAAGAAAAGAACTCGCAGAGGAATACCCAAAAATGCACAATTCAGAAATTAGCAAGAGACTTGGAAAGGAATGGAAAGAAATGAGTAACGCCGCAAAGGAGCCATTTCAAAAGAAATCCAAGGAGCTTCGTGAGGAACATATGAAAAAGTATCCGGATTATAAGTACAAGCCAAAGAAGAAGAAGACCAGGGTTCCGACGGACTTGCAGAAGTGGCCTCCACTGCCGTCACACCGTATGTTTGGGAGTACTATATTTCCCTCTGCACCTAACCAAGTAATGAACACTTATGATATTTCTTCTGCAGCCCGCTACTCATCACAATTTACTGCTTGCTCTCCGCATAACGGAACATCGTTCGGCGGTTACATGGGGGCTCCACCACCACCCTGGGACTGGAACAACACCCAAGGACAAACGACAATACCTACTTACAATGGCTGTGGCTCCCTATGGCCAAGACAAACTGTTATATCAAGCACACCATCGGTGACAGGATGTAGTGACTTTGCACCAGGCAACTTTTTACCTAGTTACAGGACACCGCCTGCAGTATCATCGTACCCACCTCCACTCACCATGTCTCCCAGTCCGGCCACAGGCCCATACACACTACAGTCAATGTATAACTTACCTCCTTTGCCAAATCACTTACCTCCCACGAGCACCTGTCCTGACAACCATATCAACGGTTTATGCATGGACCAGATGATAAATGAAGGCAGTCCATCAATGATGTCAAGTGCAAGTTCCAATGCAGATGAATCAGATTATGATCTCTTGAACATTTTGAAAACAGAAGACAATGATAGTGGATATTCAGTAGCACTGAGTAAAACAACACAGCAACCAGGACCATTAACCCTCCCACCTTGTCCTCACAATTAAACTTTTTTATCAGAACAGGCATCCATCAGCATAGCAATGATGTCTTGTAAATTAATTCATTTTATTTTTGTCTTGTAATTTGCAAATGTGTACTGCTTTTTTTGCTTTATAATTTTGTATCCTAGTATATTAACAGTGATGCAATGGTTATAACTTATATACAAATACGATTTTTTAATCAATAAAATTAATCAAAGCTTCAAAAGGGTATATCCTTACATAAAGCATGTCTCAAAAATGCTTAGATGAAAATTCCCTTGGTCAGGTAATTATGTAGCAATTTCCTGCACGTGGTGGATAAATCCCTTATGTGCCACAATCTAAACCAACATCCATAAATAAATTCCCAAGATAATTAACACATACTTGCTATCTTGAAAAGCAACACAGAAGCAGTGTATGAGTTGTAATCCATATCAAACTCTTCACAGACAAGTTACACATAACAATTCCTGGTATTCGGCCTTTTCACAGTTTAATTGTGATTTTCACGAACCCTTTTGATTCAACGAGACAGCTTTGTTCTCGAGTAATGGCCTACGGTTTCTACACGTGTACTGTCCATTAAGTACCGCATGGTTTTAGTTTTCCAATATCATTCACAGCGTTGTAATGAAGCATTAATATTTAACCCAGTGGCGGATTTAGGGGGGGGCTATAGCCCCCCCCCCCCTCCTTGCAACCTCAAGGAACATTATAGACTCTATGTATTGATATAAAAATGCACTAAAACACATTAATTCTTGCATTAAGTGTCATTTTTACACTTTACAAAATAAAATAACCTATACCCTCAGAGGGGTTGCACCCACCACACCCCTGGTTCAATTATACATGCATTTTATTAGCCCTTTTTAAAAAATCCATCAAATGTGCTCTAAATCCTTGATTTTGGTAGTTCAAAAACCAAATAGCCTATAGCTTCTGGGGGGCTGTGCCCCCCAGACCCCCTGCTTCAGAGATACACTTCTAGGTTTAGCCCCCTCCCTCAAAATATCCTAGATCCGCCCCTGTAACCTGCATGTGTCTGATCAATTATCCCTATAAATAATAATATATTGTAAAGTGTTTATAAATATTGTTCTGTTGTTTCAATAGTGTTGTCTGCATCCAAAGATTGGTGGTCTAGAGAGTTCTCAATAATCTTTAATTTCTTTTTTAGCGGACATTCTGCATCGCTATCAATGGAATAGGCTTCGTCATCTTCATCTATATCATCATCAATAGATTCGTGAAGTTCCTCATATCCACAACTGCTCTCGCTGGATCTGTCAAAGTTCTCTGCTGCCATTTTGTTGCTATGGTCACTGAAATAACAGCTCTCTTTTGAGCTACTCTCGGCATCACTAGTCAGCCCTCGTTTCTCAAGCAATATATTGTATCTTGTGGACCTGGTGAGCAACTTCTTCTCATGTGCCTTGTATTTCCGCCGCTCCTCTATCGGCGTGAGATCAAGATCACACAAATCAGCATAATTCACTGCTGCCCTAGACCTGTGGGACCTCCTAAGCCCATCATCATCAGTAGCATCAGTCTAGGAAGGCAAAACACCACTATAATATTATCATAAGTGGATACAAATATGGCAATGTGTGAACACATTGCAGCTGATTGGTTGGGGAAGAAACAAAGGCTAACAGATGGGGAGGGCACAGTTGAACCACACACAACTTAGAGGTCATGCAGACCACAACAGAAACCATGGCAACCATCATGAACATGTGTAAACAGCCTGAGTGACTCTAAAAGTGGATAAGCCAGGTAAATAAGTGTTGCTCTCTGTCAATGTTGTGGGCCTTCCACTAATCAGTGCATCCTGACAAGTTCTGATTATACTAGAGCAAACAAGCAGCTTATCCCCCTAGCAACTAGACACAGGGCTTATTGGGCATGAAGAGCTTCTACACACAACACACATACATCTCACCATGATAATATTACCACAGTTCACCCCACTTCTTGCAAGCCTAACAACATCACAGCAAACTATAAAAGAGAGTATAATATTACTTTAATGGTACCTGTCAACTTTTCTTCTCATTCTATCTTTACTTGCCTTGTGTCTTAGCTTGGCTGCCTCAGCTTCCAATAATAATACTTTTAGTTTGACTATTAAACGTGTCTGTAATGGAGGAATGATAGATAGGACAGAATGAGTTGTGTAAAGTGAATACCTGGTCGCAGTGGGGACACACCCATGTGCCGGATGGTACGGTGTGCAGGGGAGGGTACAGACAGTACATGTGACACTCCCCGTTACATTGGTCACACAGCAGCATCTACACAAATACACATTAGTATACTAAAATTTTCTAACTACGCATAGGACAAAAATCTGTAGCCCCATCAGTATACTGAGGTGTATTGAATGGCCAATCCTTGAGTGTGCATTATTAAGAATTACACCACACCCATAACATGTGTTTCATACTAACAAGGTCCCCCATAAATAGAAATTATGAAATACCGAGTACTAATAGTTGATCATGGGATGTAAGAAGCTGCATAGAGCACAAGCTATCAAACACTTAATATGGAATCACATGTAATGAGATAGTTAAGCATTTAAAGTGCAAAGCTTGTAGGGAGGGTAACAGTGTAATAGTTACTTGTTCGTATGCGTTATCCTTGTGGCACTTCATGCAGCCAATGATGCCGTCACCAGCGTGGCTGTTGCTGTTGTCACCAACTTCTCCATTACATATCGCCTGTCTGCTACATGCGCTACCATTGCCAACCTCAGCTTCCAACTGGTCAATGCAGCCTGACAGTTCATCCACCGTCCTACAAAAACAATACAAACGACTGTTATATTATTTAACCATAACTTAATAAAACATTGCTATATGGGGTCCCTTATGGAGAGGAAAGAGAAACAGGAAGGATGTTGTAATGATAATAAGGATAACGTTCTTGGAAGATAAACTATGGAACATTGAATATATCTTTGATATAAACAATGTTTCAGTAACTGGCTTATGAATATAGATAATCAATATTCATGTATATTCTATGGCTTCCCCCACTGTTTCCTCTATATCCATATGGAGAAGAGAATCTGTAGTGACCTGCAATAATCCCTGCAGGATGACGGCTGAACTGGGAACTGGTGGTATCGCCCTTCGCTGTACAAACAAACTCCATCTTTGTGATCCTGTGAAAGGAACTGGATTACACAATAATCAACATTGAAGTCACTTTCTATGTATGTATCACATGCGTGTCACATGATACGGCAGGCAGGCAGTGATGTCACACGCTGCCACTACACTGCCACACACAGTTCAGCACATGCGTAGTTTGTTATTGTACACCAAAACATTTTGTAAGCTGACAAGAGTGTGTTAGCGAAACACGGAGTGGTATTTCGATGACAAGAGCGGTATTGTTGTTACACTAACTAGTCAAAGAATCTTATTGAAGTCACCTCAGCCGCCTGCAGGTGTGCACTTTGCACACCCTGAGAAGCAACTAAGCTTATTATGGTTCCAATTACTGAAGGAATAATACACAGAGCACGTGGTTTATGTCTAGATTAGTAGTGGTTTAAATTGCTATGCTGTCAAGGCCACACATCAACAAAAACAACAAAACAACATTTGGTTATTACCGAGCATCTGGTACCCCACATACACTAGGGCCTATAAACAGGATGCACATTGGTTGGGTAGAAGCCACAATTTCCTCCATAAGATAACTGTATCTTTCCCTTCCCTATCCCATATTGATGCCTCCTGTGTATTATTTGTTTACCCTACCAGGTAACTGCAGTTGCATATACCATCAAAACACATATATACCCAGAGCAGATGTCATTGGAGAAATACAAGTCTTTTGAGCCTTTTCTTTTAACAGACTTACTAGATTAAGGCTACAATGCAAAGAAAGTACTATACATTTAAGGATAAGCTTTCATCGCCTACACAGGTGGGGCTGTGCATTCACCCTTGAAAGAGGAAATCTCTGAGGGCACCCTTGTTTCCTCTTATCCTCAATTGCAAATCTTTTATTAGAGAGGCTGATATTTGTGCCCTTGGCATGTCTCCTGTTTACTGGGCTAAAAGTCACATAGTAACATCAAAATATATTTCCACTATAGCCTGTTTTTGTGGCCAGCTTAAGATCAAGTAAATTCCTTTAAGTTAGAGGGATGCAGTGTATGTTGCTGTTGGAAGACTGTCGGTGCTTCAGAAACCTTCAGAGTTAGTCCTAGTTTTTAGTTTATCGCTTACTATGTTGTACCGTGAAGCATTAGTAATAGTACCTTCTTATCTTCTTAGTTAAAATTACAGTCTACTTCTAGTAAGCTGAGGACACTGATTTGCTACTAGTTGAACCAGTTAAGCAAGTTTAACTAGTCACATGATTGCCATATGAAATAATAGCAATAGTACATATCTTAGGGCCTTTAAATGGTGGAACAGCTTGTCTTTTTGAAATTTTCTGACTAAAAATAAACTTTGCTACACCAGGTCAGCCATGTTATGATTACAATTTCACCAACAAACTTTTACTGCATTTGTGTTGTGTCCCGGCAACTGGGTAGCCACACGCACATGCACACACAGACACAGACACAACACACACAACACACCACACACGCACACAACACACACACACGCACGCACACAACACACTTCTTTTGATGTCAAAACATTCTATGAGGTATTCCATAGCAACTAAACGTAAAACCAGAAAAAGTTCAGTGATTAAACTGACCTGACAAAGGGGATACGAAATATCGCCACAGCCCAAGCTTGTTACATATAAAAAATCTTGGGAAAGGAACAAGAAAGTGTAATCAAGCAATAAAAATTGTTGAACACTTATACTAAATCTGGTTGAGAAACAGGACTCCCCACTTAGATTAATCACATTAATCAAAGGTGTGTGACACTTTATCAACAATATGTAGTCGCCCCCACAATGCTGACTGAGAAAGACCATAAAATAAAAGCACCTGAAACAAGATTAAAATCTTGTACTACTTCCCAACTCCCACAATCTCAGGCACATAGCATTACAGATATTAGGACAACGCACATACACGAACACACTACACGCGCATGCATGCAATGCACGCACATACACATATACACAACACGCACATATACACAACACGCACATACACACACACATACACAGCACGCACGTACACACACACACATACACATATAACACAATATACTACACACATACACAATACACCAATGACATACTACTATTAAAAATGACACAATATATTATTACGCTATACAACTTACATCTCCTGTATAAATGGAACTAAACAATAACAACATCACATGTTACATGATACTGAGAATACACTCTTTATTTATGAAAACATGATATAATTCTGCATGAGTTTTAATGTGAGCCTTTAACAAGCTGCTCAATGATTAACAAGAAATGAGCTGCCATCCTAATATATTTCCTTGTACTTAATTTATACAAAAATGTCAAAACAAAAAACTACCTTTCTCAGTTGGTTGATCTACCAGTACCTTACCTTTGATATAAAAATATTCAATTTCAGTATCACAGACAGCTGTTTATTAAAACAACCGACCGCCCATACATCACAAATCTACTGTACTTTAGTTTATCATGTCGTTGGCCTTATATGGTATCACAGAACAGCAATCACAAGCCACTAAAACTACGCACATACCAAGACCCACAATGGAATCCTCCACAGCTCACATCAAAGACTATTTATAGAGTTTCTATTGGCTGAATGTAGTACCATTGATGATATATGTCATGATAAATTGTAAGGTTGTCACACCCTTCCATTCCTTAAAGCCAAAGATGAAAGCCTGGATACTGATATTAAAAATTTTATACTCCCTTGGACTACTGAAATATCAAAATCTTTAAAATTATTATCAATAAAAAGTTTATTGGACTCGAATTACAAACAGAAAACTAACAATTCACACCTAACATTAATATATTTTACTATCTGTATCTTAAAGCACTGTACACAATTTGTAGATAGGGAAATTCTTTAGAGTCAAAAAGACGGTTCATAAATCTTCCATAACACATGTACAGAGTGAGTGGGTTGCAGTAAACTAAGTTATGAGTACACTCCTGGTAGATTCGATTTACTATCTTATAATATTTATGTCAGTGAAAATACTTTCTCCCTTAGTTTTGGTAATGTTTGCTTACCAGAAACACTGTTGGGGAATTGTTTTCATACAATTAGTAGAAACAAATTTATTGTGTACACCACAGTACTTTTAAGTGGATTAACTTGACTTCCTTTGTAACTAGAAATTTCTACCATGCCATCTTTGCTCAAATTAAGCCGCCCTACTTATTTTAACAAATGTGGGTACACTACTGTCAATTCTCCTCAGTATATATTGTCTAATGGTACTTAAAAGACAATGGTTTGTAAACAAACGCATTGCAGTGTACAAACATACAACAACATCCATAGTTACAAATGCCAAAACAATGGCACGAACGATATTGCATTATCACGCATCACATCATGATTACATGATCTCTGTTAAGTCTACGATTATCAGTGCTGCACAAAACCTTAACAACGTTATCTCTGTTGAGTCAACACACATAAGTATGCATAACAACGTTATATGATTTCACGCTACATAGAGTAATCATAAATAAACTAAGCATATCATGGTCGTTTGGCCCCTAGCAATAATCAGTAAGTGATATATTTTGAATATGACTATTTGGTTGCTATGCATGATATTTGGTTGCTATACATGGATGCATTTCATGAATATACATACAAAAATAAACAAGCACCGTGGCTTCAATTCTGATATAAAGAAATGTACAATAGTAGTCATGCATTGCTACCATCAAGTATACCTGAAAGAACCAATGTCTGTTGCCGTCCAAGTCCAGTCCAACCGGTGACAATCTTAACAGCTCGGTTGGTAACTTGTTAACCTCCAGTTTGAATTTGAGGTTGTGGTCAAATTGACTGTCGCATGTGCTCTGTATTGCATATGATAGGTGTTCTCATTAGTTGACTAATATTACCACATTTTATGCTGTGTAATGTACATCATATATATGTTATATAACATGTACACACACACACGCACGCACACGCACACACACACACACACACACAAACACACACACACACAAACACACACACACACACACACACACTCTCTCTCTCTCTCTCTAATTGAACACACACTAACCAATAACCTTAAATATATCAAGTCGCTTTCCTTTACTCAGTTCTCCATACACAGTCTTCTCACTAATGATGCCCATTGCAACAGCAAACTACAACACATCACAAGAGAGCCTTATGATAATGACAAATGTACTATACATTATCAATGGGAGAGCCATAGCTACCCTTATCACAATTGACTGTGTATTGTGTACAACTGCATAAATTATAACAGGAATTTCTAGTAAAGATAGGAGCCTTAGGCATACATTAAAATTGTATAAAAATATATATTTGTGTGTGTGTGTGTGTGTGTGTGTGTGTGTGCGCACACACAAGTGAGCGTGTCTGTGTATGTGTGTGTGTGACATTTATATTACGTGATTAAGAAAATATATGACATATTATGTTCATCATAACATGTTCAGTTGGCATAATCTTATGGCAACTTGTACAACTGATTTACCCAACTCTGTTAATAATCCAATTACCAGTACATCTACACGACAACAATACACACAATGCATTTAAGGCTTCCTACAATATACCTTTCAGCAGGAAAGTTCAACAAATTTACTCTTACAAAGTTTTCATGAGGAATGGTTTCTCAATAGCCAGAAGGCTACATCGTGCATTTTAGCTGGGACATAAATCTCTTGTACTCCACCTTGTTTTCTATTATACTCCACGCCTTCAGGCACAAAGAAACACTTTCAATAATACATGCATGTACTCCATTTACTATACTATGTTCACGTTCACCTTGACCTTGTAATTGCTACAAGAAAAGTCTTTGAAGTGACAAACTTGTACAAATGACTTTTGTCATTGGAAATGTACAGTAGCAGCTGCCTACAATTTGTCAGTACATAAACTACAAAGGAATATTGTCCATAGGAAATGTATGGTAAAAATTTGTCAGGCCATATCTCCCTTGTCTAATAGCCTATCAGAGCGCTTCTTTTATTAATGTTTCCGGCATTTGAAGGGCTTCACGACAATATAAAATTTGTAATCATAGGATGAACACAACAGAAGTTATTCAAGGGAAATGACCGGCAAGGTGAACGCGAACAGACTATACTAGTACAATATTGACTTACTCTTTAATGACAGGTTCACACGATGCACTTCGTTAGGTAGGCCATGTCGAGAGCCACGCATATCGATTGTCAGTTGTCATGACTACTTTATACATGAAGTGACGCATTAGCATTTAAGTGTTATGTGGTTGCTATGGTGCATAGATTTTACGCGACCTCTAATATTTTTTACTGATTTCTTCTCAAGGCTGTTGATCAAAGTGACAAATAGTAAGATTATATATCTGCTATAAACGGCGTATAAAACAGTTATACGCATACCAGGCATGGGGCCAAGCACATGAGTACTTGTACTTAAATAATATTTTTAAGTACACATTTGAGAATACTTGTAGTATACTAAATACTTAGAAATACTTTGAAGTACAGAAAGGCTTTAAAGTATGGCATAACAAGTTAATATAGCCCAGAAAGAAGTTTGATTGAGTGATAAAAGATTCAAATAGATAGATGATGTTTTTACGTTTTAATAGCCAGCTGCAAACAATAAATTGACTTACGTATGTATGTACAGATTCGATCTTTCTGTAAGAGTATTACATAGTAGTATATGTAAACCATTTGAATGTACTTGTACTCTACCCTGGAGTACTTGTACTTGACAGTATTCCAAAGTACTTGTACTTTACTTAAGTACTTTCAAATGTACTTGGCCCCACGTTTGATACACAAATTTTATAAACCCTCAGGCCCTTAGTAGCGCCCTCGCTGCACTCTACGCTACAGCCTCGGACCTTTGAGTTTATAAAATTCATAGACTCCATGATGTATGCGTATAACTATTATTTATACGTACGTAAGCCACTAAATTCGCCAAACTGTGTTTAAACCTTCCTACAGTTTTTGTATGCTAATAAACTTGTGGGAGACACTCTTGTAGGGCAGGATTGGGTGATAACAAAAATTCCATATCACAATATAGGTATCATGAGAGTAATTATCACGATAATTGATATCATCACGATATCATTTTAGCTAACAGTGATAGTATTACAAGCATTAAAATTGTGAATATAGGATGAAATATTTTACTGATATTACAAAATTTTTTTCATTGGAAATGTACAGTAGCACATGAGCTGCCTTGTTATAAGGCCTATTGAAGGGCTTCTTTTACAGAGCTTATTCAAGGGGCATGTCTCTATCGATTATGCTAGGATATTCTCGTGTTATGAGTATAAAGCATTGTATATTGTCTTCAAAGAATAAACAATTTACTAATTTAACGCCTATAAATGTTAAGTTGGATGAGAATATCATTTTAATAAGCTGGTGTTTGTAGTGATACTTTTTAAACTCCACTTTCGAGTATAAAATGTATTTAGGCATCGGTATTTTTACATTCAACATGGCCGACACCAATAATTATTATCTGGGAATGATAACTGGAAGAAGACACGCTCCAGAATAAGCTCCATTGCTGTAACAATACAAATCATAGGATGTACACAACAGAAGTTATTCAACAGAAATGAACCACATTACAGTGAAGAAATGAAGACAATTAACATGTTTATGTACGCTATCACTTGTGTGAAAATGTTCCATTTTACGTGTCAGACACCATTTTTTCATTTAATCATGACATATATGAAAATTTCATATCATATATCACCATCATTTATAATCATATTTATTCTTATATCCCAGTGCGTGGACAGATCAAAGATGGTTAACTTAGTTATCCCTCGGTGTACAGAGTGGATAACTAGTAATCTACCCATTGTCATAACATAAATGTAAACTACACAGATTTAACAGCTTGAAATTAGCTGTAACAAAATGTTTAAATGTTGTAAATGTGAGTATTTTATTGATAGGAACAGTAGTAGCAATTTTGTAGGCTATTTTTCACAATGTAGTTCTGAGCGAATTTATGGAAATCGCCAATTGGAAAACTAGCTCAAAAACCAATGTATTCACTGGGATATACACAAGCCAGTTATATCCCAGTATACTCGTAGGTTATCTTAGTTATTAACCCCTATCCCTGGCTTTGCCTTGGACTTAGGTAATAGCTAAGACAACCCACTCGTAATGGGATATAACTAATACATATTTACGTATTCTGTATATTGCACATCATTGTTTTTACCTTTACGGCTGTTGATTGCCACGTATAGATATCTCCTCTTTTGCCGATCCCTTTTAACAGCTGCCAGTGAGCTCGGACAGCCGGTGACTTAAAATCCTCATATTCTATTATTAGTAACAAAACAGCCTTTAATTCACAGTTTAAAATATAAATTAGTTTTGCTTCACATGCTTCAAAGTATTTTGCATTAATTTTGTTTCTTCGTAAGGTTCTTTTTACAAGTTATCCAAGTCTCCGTATATCAGTGTTGTTGTTCTTTAGAAGTTTTATTAGTACATGTCACCACAATTGTGGAACTTTTGAACACCAGAACACACACACACGCACGTACGCACACACACACACAACAACACACACACACACACAACAACAACAACAACAACACACACACATACATACACACATACACACACACACTATATATATATATAATATTATATTAATCAGGATACCCATGAAATGAGGACAGTTGACAACCATTTGTCACCTTCATTCAAATAAAGCACCAAAGGTTCTACAGATACAGTGCAATGACTAGGCCTCTCAAGCCCCTCCCCTATGTCTAACCATTCCTGCTGCTAAAGCCCTTGCAAAGCAATCAATCAACGTATCACTGATACTTTATAATTGTAAGAATGTGATATCCGTATATTAGCCTCAGAACTCAGACACTACATTTATATATACATATTATTCATATTAGTGTCCCTACCTTCTTCTAAGAAATCTTCTAAGTCAGCTAGGCCAACCGGAGAGATGTCGAGGTGGCCATGGAACAGTTGTAGAAACGAGTAGATCTCCACAAACTTAGGTACTAACTCTCGGTCCACCATTAATTTACCAGTGTGGTATGTTTCCATTTCTTGCAGCAACTCTTAAGGCATGTGGCTCGTCACCACGAGTACGATCAAATAAAAGCGCACCTATAAGTAAAGCGTCTTAAATTTACACGCGCTTGCATTGAGCGCTTCACTACCAATTGCAAGCGATGACGATAGAGAAATTGAACGTTCCTTCAGAGAAATGGTGTGGTTTAAGGTATGCCTCAATAATGTATGGCTACTTTTGCAAGCCTAGTGTGGCAGCTTGATGTGCACGTGGTCACGTGCTTACTTGATCTATTATTGAATGTTTAATTGGGTTTTCACTTGTATACTAATGACACACATCATCTTAGTCACTATGAAAGGCACTTGTTATGCTCTAAGCATCGAAGAAGTTTAAAAAGGAAGAAGAAAGCAAGGGAAAAGGAAGCTCAGGAAAAAGAAGGTAGAATTCTCAAAAGCACGAGTCTTTATAAATCTGGTATATTCATTTTCAGAAGAGGAACGTTTACAGGCAACCCCAGGATACTGGTACATATACAGTTTTACACAACAATTCTGACAAAGTAAAATTTTAATAGTGAGAGGCTTAAGAACATAGAGATAGAAGAGGAGGAAAAAGCAAGAATGCAAGAACTTCTAAGGTACAATAATTGCTCGTTTATGATCATATGTTGTGTTTTGCTAATTGTGATTTTCCTATTGCTAGGCAACATGAGCATGAACTTTGGCTGAAAAGGGAAGCAGAAGCACAGAAGAAGTTTAAAAAACAAAGAGAATTAGAGGAGAAGGTGAAAGCGGATAGAGAAGAAAGAGAGGTGTGTGTATAGTGGTGTTTGATGGTGGTTACCTCTTAGCATATCTACTGTAGCAACGAATTAGAGAAGAATGGGAAGCCATAGAAAAGAAAGAGCGGGAAGAATCAGAAAAGAAAAAGAAGCTAAAGGAAGCGAAAGAGGTTTGCCCTTTGGATTGGTATCCTCACCAATAATGCAACATTATATCTTTAGTAATCACTAAGTGGGCATTAAATAAAAGTATAATTCTTTGTTTCTCTATCCTTAACCAACCATCAATTGTAGTATTGATGTTTTTCAAGTTGTTAACATTCTGTATCTTTTTGAACTTTAGTTACATAATCACATTAATCCCGTACATATTTGCTTGTCTTAACTATCATTATCATCAGGCGTTGCTTCGTGATGCTGAACATGATGGTCCCTCCAGTGAAGAGGTGAAATCTCTCACTTGCTGCTGTTGTTTAGTTTGTTTGATTTTATTAGCCATGGCATAATCCACTTGCTCCTCCAGATACTGGTGGCATAGATTATGGTACAGAAAAGGTAACAAAAGTTTTCCAGCTCTACCAGCAACAATTTCCATGTTTACAGGATGCAAGAAATTGTTCCTTCTATCTAAAAACTGGAGCGTGTAGATTTGGTGACCGGTAAGGATTTCAATAACATGTAGTGATTGGTTTCACAACGTAGGATGATTTGCAGGTGCTCCAAGCTCCACCCAGCCTGTCAGGAGAGCACCACCTTATTAGTGCCCAACATGTTCGCTAGTCTTGGCTTCATGGAGATGATGTTGGATGAGAGGGACAGTGATGTTGCTCTTGAGGTGATAATGCATAATATTGTATGTAAGTGTATGGGCCATCAGAAAGTTACCTACATTAATAGTCATGGGGGTCCAGTGCTTATAAGGATTGAAAATTGTCCAGACATTCGTTTTCCTGTTGTAAATTTTTGACTTCCCCATTGATAGTGTATAGTAAATTTGTCTGGTCAAATTTGTTTTGGTAGGTCAAATGACTAACTCTAGGGGTTGGTCAAGCTTCATTGAAAATCATGTGCACTCAACCTAAAACATCAGTCAATACAAGGTTCAGTTGGGCTTAGTATATATGCAATAGTGCTTAAATTATAGCGGAATAGTTTTTATAGTCTTCAGGGTCATTGCTGAAAACAAAACCATTTACTGTGAAAAATATACTGAACGTCGTACTGGCTGACTTTTATATTACAACAAACGTGAACGCATGAATTTTTTAGTAGAGTAGTGTGGTAAAACATCAACAGAGTGTGACCGACTTACCTTATTGACATAGTTTCTGCTTCTCTAATTATGGAACACTCTGGCGCCTATGCCTCTGCAATCAATACAGTGTTTAAAATAGGAGATGAAATTGTCTGGAGTTGGGACATTTTCTTACAAGTTAAAATTGTGCACAGTTCTGCTGCAAAATGTTAGGACAATACTTGACATGTCATACAGTGTCTAGTTGTTGGGCATTGTTTAGAGCACTACAGTACCTCCGTTATGTTACATGTATCATGTATTCTCACAGTATGAAGAGGGTGAACTATATGATACCTTCAGAACTTTTTACGACGATGTGTGGCCAGAGTTTTCCAAGGCTGGAAGAATAGTACAATTCAAGGTCTGTCTACCCTGGTAATAATTATAGTGGCGTATAGTTGGTTTTTTCGAGGTACTTATAATACACGAATGTCTGATTTTAGCATTTTCGTGATTTTATTTTCACGAATGATCTTCCCAAATGGTATATACTTGTTGCCATTTATAATTTTTTGAGCACTTTAATTTCACAATATCTATGAAATTTGCAGAGTTTAAGTACCCCAACTATACGGTATGTCCTTTAATAAAATTAATGTGATGTAATGTTATCATCAGGTATGCTGTAATCACGAGCCACACCTCAGGGGAAATGTGTATGTACAGTATACAAGGTTAGTAGACATACCTATATCAAGACTCACGATATTGAGTCGCGAGGCCAAGAAGAAGCACAGCAACGCGACCACTGAGTATGTTATTTACACGTAGCACCGCCCTCAACCTCGCAAACGCTCTAGCTAAGCCGCCATTAAAGCTATCGCTTAGTTATCACAGACCCACAACGTTCTTACTATATAGAATCAATTTACCGAGAAAGGAGGAAGTCGGCGCCATCATTTCTAAGTACCAGCCATTGCGAGTTTATGGCACTCATTATGCGACTACGCACGATGAACCATCCTTTCCCGCCGGATTCGCCTGTTTAATAGAGAATTGTTACCTACATTGTTTGAAGAATCAATGATCCGAAGTTCATCGAAATTGGTGCAGCCATTCTTCTGATATGGCCTTAAAAGTCCTTTCTTTCACCACAAATTTTTTTATGTGGCCGTCGTTTTTCTTCTTTGTTTCATGTTCATCACACACTTTTCGTGGGCTTGCGGGAGCTTGTGTGCCCCTGGAAGTTTTTTTCAAAATCTCCTTTTTGTACATTCACTTGTTTGTCTAATAACTCACTCATTTCTTCATGGATTTCAACCAAATTTGTATCAGTACTTCTCCCATGTATGTTCTACCTGTCACACTATTTTCAGCTTGAAGTAAACACTTGAATATATTTGAGAAAGGCTTTTACACTGCAGGTTGATAGTTGCCATAACTTGGACCCCCTTCAAATGATTTACATAAACTTTCAGATGCACAACCTATATTGGTGTATCACACTGTAGTGAAAGTTAAAAAAATATTGTAGGCTAGAGGTTTTCAAAATTAAGCTTCAAAGTTTAATTTACATAATAATGACAATATTGTGTTTATACTTCTCTGCTGCTTGCTAGTGTTAACATCTGCTTATACTTCCAAAAAGTAGTGATATGCTCAACAAAAACACCTTTGGTGTAAAAAAAGTGCGAGGCCATTCAGAAGCATCATTGTAAATATGTGCAACCAAAAACTTTGATATCAGCTGAGGCCAAGAGTTACTTATCAATTTTTTAAATGACATACAATAGTTTATAGCATATTTTCACAACTATGATTGGCTTTGTCACTTGGCCACCTTTTCACACTATCATTATTATAAAGGTGGCCAAGTGACAAAGTCAATCATAGTTGTGAAAATATGCTATAAACTATTGTATATCATTTAAGTAGTTAAAAAAATTGATAAGTAACTTCTTGGCCTCAGCTGATATCAAAGTTTTTGGTCGCACACATTTACAGTGATGCTTCTGAATGGCCTCGCACTTTTTTTACACCAAATTAGCATATAGTAACAGTTAGTCAGTGACATACCTAATATAATAACAATGATATTTTTAATGTGTTTACAGTGAGGAGGAGTGTTTGACAGCACTGAACATGTTCAATGGCCGCTGGTATGCGCAGAGGCAATTGAGCTGTGAACTGTGTTATGTTACTAAGTGGAAATCTGCAATATGTGGTGTGTGTCTGTCTGTCTGTCTGTCTGTCTGTCATTTATTCAAAACTGTTAACAGGTTTGTTTGGGCAGAATAGATGCCCTAAGGGCAAGCACTGTAACTTTCTTCATGTGTTCCGTAATCCTGGTGGAGCGTACGCCCGAGCTGACCTTGACATGCAGCCATATTCTCCTTCAAGAAGGTACACCATTACATAGCTATTAATGGCACCTAACACAAGTTTAACTTGTAGTCACCGTCGCAGTCCTCTGAGAAGGAACAGTTACTCCAGTCAGAGAAGTGATAGGAGCCATCGAAGGTCGTATAGGTCAAGATCAAGAAGTAGAGAAAGAAGATCAAGGAGAAGCAGATCTCTATCAAGAAGTAGGGAAAGTAGATCAAAGAGAAACAGATCAAGAAGTAGGGAAAGATCAAGGAGAAGCAGATCAAGGTCAAGAAGTAAGGAAAGGAGATCAAGGAGAAGTAGATCTAGATCAAGAAGTAGAGGAAAAGGCAGATCAAAGTCACAGGATAAACCATCAAAAACTGGAGAAAAGGAATTTAGATGTAGGTCTAGATCAAGAAATAGAAGATCAAGGAATAGAAAACAAAGAATAAAATCAAGAAGTAAATCTAGATTGAGAAGCAGATCAAGGTCAAAGAGTATTCCTAGATCAGGAGTCAAAAGATCAAGAGGCAGGTCAAAATCAAAAAGCAGATCAAGGTCAACAAGTAAAGAAAACACTAAACAAGAAGAAAGGTACGTATATAGTTACAACTTTACACTGTGATATAAAATATGATCAATACTCTAGGCCAAATAGTCCAGTGAAATGTATGAAAACTCCTGAAGAAGATAACATGTCCACTGACAAAATTGACACAGTTATAAACAACTCTAATGACAGCATGGCTGTAGATAATTCTGAGTCTGCAACTATCAATGATCCAGCTGCAACTATCAATGATCCAGCTACTATCAATGATCCAGCAACTATCAATGATCCAGCTGCAACTATCAATGATCCAGCTGCAACTATCAATGATCCAGCTACTATCAATGATCCAGCAACTATCAATGATCCAGCTGCAACTATCAATGATCCAGCTGCAACTATCAATGATCCAGCTGCAACTATCAATGATACAGCCGCAACTATCAATGATACAGCAACTACCAATGATCCAGCGATCAGAGCAATTAAACATTTACTTGATAATTCTGTGGCAGTGGGAAGTGATAGCACACTGGCTACTGTTGAGTCTACTAAAGAACACAAAAAGAAGAAGCACAAGAAACACAAAAAGCATAAGCACAAAAAGCACAAAAGTGCCACTGAAGATAATAATGTGTAATTTTGTGTGACCATCACAATGACGTCATTTAGCCACCACTACTAACTACTACATATAAACAATTTTTGGCTCATAAAGCCAACATAGTTTTCATAATGGAAACAAGTTTTCTAAGTAGCTATGCAGGTTTGTAATTTTTTATATTTTTCTAGCCAATGATTTGTTAGTCTCGCGTCGCCCGCTCCTAAATTTTTTTGGGTGGTGCGAGACTAATGATTTGTATTGCATCCTGTACGATCAAGGAGGGTGAAGCGCCCATGTACTGTGTACTTGTACCTTCGACTGCGGGCAAGAAGAAATTCTGAAAGTGGTCAATGGTCACAAGCGCTTCAGAGCCATGCATAGTCAAGAGTTAAATATTTTACGTAACTAAAACCCACAATTGATTACAAAACGAATGGAAAATGCTACAAGTCAAGGGTCAAGGATGATTCAAAAACTTTGACCGCGGTTGAAGGTGCAAGTACACAGCATATGGATGCTTCACCCCCTTGATAATTTCCTATCTATGAACCTAATTATAAGCGCCCCCTCGGAAAAGTGGTCGGGTTCACGAGACCACCTGCTAGTGCCTACCTCAAACCATAGATATCTTGCTCAAACGCGGCACTGAAAACTATAAGCTTATAACGATGATGTATTTTACTGTATAATATAAAAATGGGTGTGGCTCGTGAGATTAAGTACATGGCACTGGTCGGACTTTGGCAGGCCTACCAACTCACAGATTTTCTGAGTCTCAAGGATTAAGAACTTGTCTCAAGGATTTTTATTTGACCAACCCTTTGTCTCACAGAAATTTCTTAATTTTTCCAGTAGAAATTAATGTATTTTGGAGTTTTGATGCTGGAGGGTTGACACCCCTGCTTTGGTCGTGCATGTGTTAGTTATTGGAAAGTTTGAGACCACTTGTGAGGGATATTTCATATTTGTCCGGTAGGTATGTGCCTGTCCTGGAGATCTGATAGCTGTAGATGTACTAGAATGATGTTTTGCTCATGCTCTTGGTGATTAATCTATGGAGGATAGGGTAACTCTGACCCAGACCGTCTCATATCTGCATTCACTGATTTCTGGTTGCGGTGAGGCATACGCTGTGTGTAGAAACCGAACTAGGCTTGAGTTTTGCTAACAGCAGCAAGTTTGTGCTTGACAAAGATGGACGAGTCATCTTACAATACACCAATGGTGAAGTGGGATCTGTAGTTCAGTTAAAATGTGAAAAGGGGCGAGACAAGCCTTTCTTTAAATTGGAGGGAATATCAAAAAGCAAAAATGCAATGAGTGTGTGTCTACAGTGTGTGTGTATGTGCACATAATCCTGATTGTAATGTCCCCACTAACAATTGTGTGAACAGTGATACTTGCTAATGTCAGTTGAAGGCAAATGGCAAACAGTGAATTCAGCCTTCATCCACTGGACAACATCCCACTAACAGTGAAAGACAAACTACTACAATTGTGGCCTTGGTAAATGAGATAGGATCTCACTCGATGTCAGCATGCAGTAGCTTGTCAAGAAGATCCTAATACAACAACCTGCAATTCTACTGTATTTACTATGTGGAAGCCAAGCAAATTATTCCAATAGTAATTGTAAGAAATAATTTTAATCTAGTTACTTTGCTTGTATCTTGACTAAGGTTCACCCTGTGCGATCCTGTGTGATACCTATGGGTTGGTTGAGGTCTACCCCTGCTTGACATCGGTCAGCATACTCACACAAAGAGTCCTTCCTCTCTTCGATCACTTGTTGTAACACCTCGTGGCGGCGTTCCACCTCATCCAGTTGATTCTGTCCGCTCTTTTCCACGGCCACGCCCAACTGTTGCACCTGCTCCAGACAACTATCCAACATGGGTAGCAATTTCTTGACATCTTCTGACAGTCTCTCTAGTTTAGGTTGCCTGATTGCAACCAGTTCATCTACAAATGCTACGTCATGGTCACCATGCGTCCCTTTAGCACACTGACTGCATATCCCCTTGTTACAGTTCAGACAGAAAAGCAAGTTCTTCCTGTTACCATGGAGACTACACTTATCACTGCTTGTGTTTGCAGGAGAAAGTTGTGGTAAACTATCGTGATCAACATCTGTGTGAGTGATAGAGAACGTTTTGTGGTGTCTCGTGAGATCATCCATAGAGTGCAACTCGTAACATGTCTTGCACAGAAACAGAGCACAATTCGGACACCGAACTAATGCCCTCTCCAGGACACCAGAATTACTGGTGCGCCGACAGTGGCCGCAGAAAACAACCGGAATGGCATCCCTGCTGCTGAAATATTCCATCAAGTCTACAATGTGTTGTATGAAGAAGTTACTCTGAAGTTCTTGCACATTACCAGATGGTATATCAGTTTTAACACCACATTGCGGACATTTGATGATTTTCTTAAGAGAAGGCGGTGAACAAGGAGGCGCTTTGTCTACAACTGGCTCAAGGCATTTTGTACAGAACGAGTGCAGGCATGTTAGCACGCGAGGATTCTCTGTGGGCTTCTTGCAGAGGTAGCAGTTGATCTGATCTTGCATTTCGCCTTTCAAATAGTCTTCAATTATGTGAGTATTATCTTTCCCGCTTGCCATTCCTTATAACGCCCACTAAAACTAGCACACTGATATTAATTATTTATGCGCGCTTGATTTCTTCGGCGCCAAATCGGGTGTGAAAAAGAAACAGTGAAACAAATGGTGGAAAGAGTGGAGAATTCTATTCGATCCGCCGTGGAACTGGAGGAATTGCCTAACTCTATCCAGGTATATTAATTATATCTCGCCGTGACACCCGGGCACTTTAATACCTATGAAGATATAGCTACTAGTAGGCTAGCTACCCGGCATATAGCTATAGCTTGTAGCTACGTTCAAAATTCTGTTGTCTGCAGTCTCCTAGTCAGAGGAAGGCCATCCAAGACAAGCTAACAAAGAGACCAACTGATTTGCGGGTAAAATTTAAAGAAGCTGTTGATGAGCTAACAGAGTTAGATGCTAGCTACTCGGTCAATTCATTAATAATGTATTGTTTAGTGAAGAGTTAGGAATTGTGCATAGAGGCATCCAAGTGGGTGAAGGCAAAGTTTACGATAAGGTAATATATTACACTGGATGGTTCATATTAGTGGGATTTATTGCAGCAAGACAGTTCTGTCAACCTTGGAGCTGTAGAAGGAGTTAATGCCTCGACAAAAAGCACCAGAGCACAGCAGGTTGCTAAGGAAGCCAATCAAGTGGAATCTGTATTCCAAAGACCTTCAGTCAGAAAGACGTCTGCCTCACCTTCATCAAGACGAAGAGTCCGTCGACGCAGTGATGAAGACAAGTTGTTTGAAGATACTGGAGAAGACACATGGACCATACCAGATGACCCATATGCTGATAACATGAATGATAACAGCAAAGCAATGTGAGTGACCAGGGCTGTCGGAAGCGGGGCGGCTGGGGCGGCTTAAGCCTCCCCACTTTTTCACCACTTTTCATAAATTATAATTTTATACACTGCATATAACACTATACGCTATTTATTAAACATACCTGTAACCACGATTCACCTAACCACGCGCATTTTATATATAAAATATAGGAACCCACAATCGATAATTTTAAGCACCAGTGGTGTGGTATTTTTAGAAATCAAGTTGCTAAATTATTTAACAAAGGCCTTACGAGTGTGATGGAACCTCCTACACCACTTATTGGTAATAAGGCTCACCAACCACGTAAGTTTCAATTCCCTCAGCGTGAATTTGGTAAGACTTCTATAGTTAAGCGCTCGTTTCACTGAGCAGCCGAATGGTTCGATCGCTGGCCTTGGCTGCACTATGATGAAGACCAAGATCTAGCTTTCTGCTTTTCGTGCATTGTTGCTTACCAGAACAATCAGCTTCAATCAGCTCGGCTCATTGATATAACTAAGTTGATGAAGACCAAATTGATATAACTAATCATTTTAGTATTCAAATTCACATAATCGGCTACATAATAGCCTAACTTATATAGCTACATATTATCAAATTAAAACTTCCAAAATGGCTCAGAATGCAATCTCAGATGATCTAAAATTCAAAATTTTCCTTGGGGGGGCATGCCCCCAGACCCAACTAGCATGAGCTGCCTTCGGCAACTATCAGATAGCTACACAAAATCTCCTGTATAGAGATACTTATGACACCGTGCTTGGCCTCCCCACTTTCAAGTTGCTTCCTACGGCCCTGGAGTGGCAAGCCATGTTTAAAATGATAAGGATTTCTTATTCCAGTGCACGGGGCTATGCCAATCAGAAATTAGACTTTGGTTGGCTACAGTGGCTATTGTACAATGTGAGAATCACATGGAAAAGATACTTATCGCGTAACTCAGACAGGATACCTTTTCTACGACCACAGATAAAAGAAATTGAAGGTAACTTCCAGCTGTGTATTTTTGATGTGATGCTTTTTGCCTTACAGGAAACTTCGGTGTTGGTATAGCATCTTTCTTTGTATTCGCTCGTCTTGTGATAACAGTAAATATATTTGTGGCCGTGCTGTGGACATGTTTTGTCATAATCCCAGTCATCATTAAATATGATTCATCTGATATTGTGACTGTTATGTATCACGATAATGAAGATGATGATATCTTCTATCTCACTAATTTATTTGATGGCAGGGTATGCATATAGACCTGTGTATACAATGTGTGTGGAGTCTCGCATGGTCAGACTTTACGTTTGGGTGTGGAGGGAAAGGGCCTAGTTGCCATAGATTTTGTGCTGTAGAATCCACAGGTTTGGGGTAGCTAGCTAGCTCAATATTTACTGGCCATGCCACTTATCAAACAGGCTTTTTGACTTGTCATCGGCAATCAACGCTCCTCCAAAACCTGGGGATTCTACAGCTCCGGTTATGGTACACAGACCCTCTCCTGCCCGTATGTACATAGAAGCAAATAAGTGGCCTGGCTGTACAAGACTTGTCTGGGGGGTGGGGCTAGTTGAGGTACAACATTGTGTACATGAAAGGTACACCAATACCCTCAGCACCTAAGAGCATAGGCGGTGGAAAGGGGGGGGCTAGGGAGCTGAAGCCTCCCCCCTATTTTTACTGTCACTCCATGAAAATGTAGTTTTTCTCCATACAAATGTGTCCAGAGATTATAGCCCCCCCAGTTCTGAATAGGTTCTTCCGCCGCTGGTTTTGAGTAATGTGACACTGTATGGCTATATAAGCTAGTGATACTCGATAGCTGTCTTAAGATACAGCTAGCTATATTTAAGAACTAAACAGGGAGATTTCTGGTTTGCTTTTCTGGATAATAGTTTGTTGACCCTATGAAGGAGACAATGGTGCCAATATCTTTACTGTCAAATATGTCCCTAGAATTTGAAGGTTCCTCTGCTGCTTTTATGGTTTGTATGTATAACCTATCCCGAACATTTGTCTTTGTGCAGGGTCCAGTTGCTGATAGTTGGTTGTTCTATGGTGGTTATGTGAGGGAGAGTTTCTGTGAATCAAACAGCAGTTGTGTGACCAGTACTGGTGCTTGTGAATATACTTCATGTAGCTATCGGATTGACATTGCTTACATGATCATGATCTTTGTGTCACTCTTTGGACCTTTCTTCATCCTATCATGGAGGTGAGGTGATAGAATTAATATTTTTTTGCACTGGTGACAATGGTTTACACTGTAAGTGTTAATATAGAAACCACACAAGGGCATATCCTGTTGCCATGACATCAGTAATCACACACATTCGCCCTATAATAGTACATCTTGAATTTAGTGCTCCTGTATGTTGTATTAGAGTGTTATGCACACGTATTACTGAGCATATGATTTTGTTTCTTTAGTTACTCTTCGTCACTTAGCAGCAATGCCAGTAGCGGTAGTAGCACTAGTGAAAATACAATGATGCGATTCTCAGTTATCATCTTAACATCTTGGGATCATTCTCTGGTCTCTTGTGAAGCAGTCGGAAACTTGTCTAAGGGCATCACCAACACGCTGAAGGTTGCCATAGCTCCCTCTTAATAGATGTTAAAATTTTCATCTTGAACTTCACAGGACAGACTAATAGAATATCAAAATGCCGAGAAGAAGAAGATTCAGACTAACAAAGAAAAGGCAGGAATCATTTTGCGACGTGTTACTGCATGGATGTTCGCTGCTTTACTTGTTACGTTTGCTACCAGTGGCATAGTTCTTACCATTGTGTATGGACCAGATATAAGACAAGTCAGGGATTGTTTAACAACGGTTTATAAGTTTTAATGTACTGCTATTTTAGGTCACTGAAGACGGAAATGCTTTAGTGCAAACACTAGGAGAATATTTGGAATTGTATGGAACATCAGTCTTGTTTGTAATAATCAATGCTTTGGTGCCAAATTTAATGTTTCTGTTGTTACCCTTTGAGAAATATGACAGTGGAAAAACAGAGTTTAATGTTACTATAACGAGGTATGTATGTGGTTGCTATGGTATCCTATTACCGGGATCAATGTTTTTGTGTAGGGTTTTCTTAGTACGCATTTTTAACTTGTACGCACTAATGGCAGGATGGCTAATTGCTACTGAGGTATTCTGTCTGTCTGTATGTCTGTCTCTGTCTGCATGCATGTATGTATACGTCTACGTGTGTGTGCACCCGTACATGGAAAGGATACACACAAGTAAGATGTACAGTATGTACAACACACAATATTGCTTGATGTACACTGTGCAGTTGGTGTATGATATATTATTACTGGGCTGTTACAGGAGTGTGAATTAGAAGAGAGCGTGGTGTGTGCCGGTACTTACTATGGACAGGAATTGTACAAAGTTGCAATACTGAGTATTGCTGCTACCATATTTGGGCAGTTGATTCTTCGGCTCGGCTATTTCTACTGGTTTGACAAGAAGAAGGAGTTTCTTATCTCTGATGCTGTGTTGGCTGTTGTGTATATACAGTCTGTAGTTTGGGTGAGTGTAACACACACGCACACACACACACACACACACGCGCGCGCGCGCGCACACACACACACCACACACACACACACACACACACACACACACACACACACACACTACACACACACACACACACACACACACACACACACACAATAATATTTCAGGTTGCATTGTCTCTTATAACAGACTGGTACAGCAGTGTGTCCCTTCCTACCACTGATAGCAGCAGTTGGACTACTCTGCCTGTTCTTTGCCTACTATTACATCGTCCAGTATACGTGTCATCCTCCCATCAAGCGATGGTCACAATCACGACAGAACTCATTTTTTCTCTTCTCTCTGTTAGCAGCGCTTGTATGTGTCATTGTCCCGGTATCCATCACTGTTCAAACGTGAGTTGATTCACCCTCTTCATTACATAACTAGACACTTGTGGTAGGTCTTACCTGTTATATTTCATTTGCCAAAACTAATGATAGTGTTTGTTTTGTAAATGAGTGTAAATTCTTCACTTCGTTTATGAATAAAATATGTGAGAATCCTGTTTTGAAAGTTTTTGCAGAAATGTTTGTCCCATCAGAGTATACAATACACTACTTGTGTGTGTGTGTGTGTGCTCTTCTATTCTTTTATTCGTCTAGAGATCATGTGCCACTTGGATCACTCATATTCTCCAGTGAGGACAATGAAACTGCCATCCCTGGTGGTAGTTGCTCCCAAAGTCTCTACTGTGGACCATTCAGAAGTAGGACTGCCTCATTTGCCATTTTGCCAGATGAAGAGTCCGATAGCTGTGGAGTACTCTGCGAGTTGTTCTACATTATTTTCTCATCAGCTATTGGACTGCCATTGATATTCTGTCTCATGTGAGCTGTCGTTAACAAATTGTGATCTTGTTAACCATGCGGGAAAAGGAGGGCCTTTGCATAATTATTGGTTGATAACAGCTGGAGCCTTATAGTAGTTCAGTGCCGTACTCTTCCTAAGACAAATATAACAGTCTGTCACAGGACAAAATATACTATATGTCTGACCATAGATATACTAACATAGATATACTAAAACATAGATATACTAACTAGGTGTTAGTATATCTATGGTCTGACTAAAAGTGAAAATGGTATGCCAAAATGTCCAACCAAAAATCATACCCTCATTCTCTGACACTTCTAATTTGTATATTTATAGGACACTTACACTGTATGCCTATACAAGATGTCAGGTCATGTCCTATCATTGGATAGCCACTCCTTTCAAGAGTGTAGGATAGCTACTCTTAATCTATAACCTCAAGATCACGTGATAGACATTGTGTCACATAAAACACAGGCATTGCACATCAGCATTTCACATGCAGAGACAAACATAATATATGGATTTGAATTGTCCTTCCAATGTGTTAGAGCAAAATAGTGTTCTGCTCTGATAGCATGATACAACTGATTAGAGTTATTTACTGACACCTGCAGTTAAAGTGAACACCTGAAAATTCCTGCCCAACTGTATAGGAATTTGCTATACCATCAACATGTTGAGTTTATACATTTTAGATTTCTTAAAAGTTGTATAAATGACAAAAATTGTCAAATTGTGTTTATACACAATGTTAGTGTGCACATACAGTGGTTTTCAGGTTGCTTGTCCGCAAATTGATAAAATACAAATTATCACGTGAGAAACGGAGCCAATCAAACTGCTTCAAAATGTGCACAACGGATTTGATTGGTTATATTTATCACGTGATAATTTGTATTTTTTCTATCCGCGAACAAGGAACCTGAAAAGCACTGTAAGCTCTGTTTAGTATTTACTCATGCTGGGTCACATGATACTGGTTGTTCACCTTGCAGGGTGGCCTTACTACAGTTCTCCATCAGATTGAGTCATGCCAACAAGAAACACACTTCACTCCTTCGAGAGCTAGAGGCGGTGGGTGCTAGAATATAAAGCTTCAAGTTTATTGATGTGTTGCAATGTTTCTCATTTTAGGAGCGTCAGAAGATGAGGATCATGTCAAAGGATTATCATGAATTGCAGTTTAAGTTAAAGCAGGGACTAGGGAGACAAGAACACCACAATACAACTAGTTTAGCTTCACTAGCTCGTGGTGCCAGTAGAGTATCACTCTAAAATGATCCTATTGTAAATATAGCAACCCAGTCACTTGTAATTTATTTTTGAAAAAATTAGTTATGATTTTGATCAACATCAGTAGCTATGATTTTGATCAACATCAGTAGCTAGACCATCATGCGAACGAAGCAAAGAAAAAGGAAGATCAAGACACTTCATATGTACAGCTACCATTCATAGGAATGTGAATTTTCTCCATACAAATTTGTCCTCTTGATAGAGAGAAATCTGTTTGTAAACAGCTTCCTACTAGTGGACCAACGGATCCTGAGAAATGATCAGACAAATTTAAAAGCCTTATTCTCGCCGCTTACTTTGGTCACTGAGACATCCCATACTATGATGTTTCATTAGAGAGTTGACTAGTTGGAAATTGATTAGAAATATACTACCATTGGCTACCCCTTCAATTTCTCACATCTCTGATCACTGCAGTGGACCATTAATTTGCCTCTATAATGTTTATTTATGAAATAAGAGTTTGATGCACACTGAAATTAATATCATTTCATCGTCCAAGTGTTGACAAGACAACAATTCCTCTTAACAATATTGACTAAACCCGTACATGACAAATAATATATGATGTACACCTATTGCCTAGCAACAAACAGTAGATTCCCGAAAAAAATTGTCACGGTGACAAAAAATCATACCCGAATAGCTAGTGAGTTATGGATGGACGACATTATACCGTGACCCGTCAAGTTACAACAAAATACTAAAAATATTATAACCTGAAAAAGCAGCTGACAGAGTGACAGTTACTATAACTGATCACGAACGCTCGGGGTAGCTATAGCATAGATACTATAGCTAGCAGCGGCTGTCACGTGCGGTGTTTTTTGTATTAAACTGAAATGTATAGCCAGCTACAACTTTATAATAATAACAATACTGTAATAATAATGTGCGTTAATTGCTGAAAACCAGCCAGTAATTGCTGATGTAGTCTTTCCTTATTACAGCATGCCGATCTGCCGAAAACGCGCATGCGTACACAAATTGGTGTTCGTAAATACAGTACATGTACTGTATTTTTCCGAGATCTTGCACCTTACGAAGCATCATGCGTTAATGCGCACGCAACTCAAATCGTTTTTGCGGTGCTTCTGCTTGTTGTGGTGTCTTATAGCGCATGACGCTTTGTAAGGTGCAAGATCTCGGAAAAATACAGTATAGCAGTATTAGGACTATATACCACAAATATCTATGCAGTTATGGATAAAGACCTTACCATGAAAGTGCAAGATGATAGTGATAATTGGAAATATTTGGTGAATCTTCCTACGGAGTTGCTGGTTAAAATATTGTCTTACTTGCCGACACGTGATAAAGTTAGGATACAGTTTGTTTCTCGAAGGTTCAAAGAGATCAGCGAAATGCCATTATTATGGAAGAAATTTTTTTGGCCAGATTTTGAACCTCGTCACTTGTGTAGCTTGAGCAAGACATTAAAAGCACAAGGTGAATACGTGAGACAAATATTCTTTCCTGCCCGCGTGACACCAGCAAATATATTGGAGATGGCGCAGTGTTGCACAAAGGTGACACATCTAAGTTTATCTAGAAACACCCAACTTAACCTGGATCATCTGGAGGAAATTCTACACACAATGATGCACCTGGAGCAGCTGGATATGTTTACCAGTGGCATAAAATGTGAATCACTCGGTCCATTTGATCATAAAGAAATTATTAAACGATTATTGGAACACACTGTAACCGGTATAAAGAGTTTGGCATTAAGAATTGATCAGTTAGGCAATGATCAGCTTTGCAATCCAGTGACTGTTTTACTCATCTTAAAAAAATTACTTGAGCAAGGCCATGCATTACCATCAGTCCTTAATCTCTTCATTCATAACATCTATCTAGGCGTAGCTAGCGGGACATTAGAATCTTGGTTAGCTTCAGATTTCACACAAGAAACATTTCAAATTTCCTTGTATGACATCACAAGAGTATCAATGGATCTTTATCCTTCCGTACCACTAAGGAAATTTCAATTTGGTCCAGCAGCAAAACCTCCTCTTATTAAACTCAGTGATCATGGCATATTGGGTTTAGATTATGACATTTTTTATTTAAGTGATTATGATCATTGCGATAAGGTCAGGCTTAGTGCCGTGAGTCCCAAATACTATGAGTTGTGTGCAGTAAAAGTTGAACACTTGCACTGTATTAGTAACTTTGATTCTGTCTCCAATATTGATTTCTACGATATTGATTTCTACCGTGTAAATATTTGTTCTGGTCATTTGGAACAACTTGCTATTGCATGCCCAAACCTTGAGCGACTAAATTTAATGGAAACTGACAATTGTCTTCGAAGATTGGATGGATTACGTGCCATTGTTGACAAATGCCGTAACCTTCAAGGACTAAATTTGGTAGGAATACCAGTGTCATCAGTGGAGTCTTATTTGGGAATTATTGTCCAGTATTAAGAAGCTTACTCATCTTGCCATTGATTTGTGTATGCTAATACAAGGCAGTACCTGTGACAGCACTGATCAGCAAAAACTCATCGCTATGCTGAGGAATTGTGACAGTTTAAAAGCATTGGAAATAGTTAGTTATTGCAACAAACTAGGAGGTAGTTTTTGCAAAGATTGTTGAAATGTCCCTAACGTAAATGATATATTCTTTTGCCACTTCCCGTCCTTGTGTATGTCAGACTATCCCAATCTCAGTGCACTAATGCATTGGAGTATACAATTACCAACTGTCATCGGTTGAAATATTTGTGCTATTGTAGTGATGAACTACCTGTTATTCTCTCTTTGTCAAGCGGTTGTCGTTTACAGGAACTGTATTTAGAATCACATTACGTTTGTCTTTCTGCTCCATCTGCACACGTGTTGTCTGCTCATGGTGAACTGGAACAAGTTGTATTGTATGTAAACTCAATCACTACCAGTGCTATCACTACTCTTACTAGCAATTCACCTAACCTGATATTATTGTTTGTAGCAACTAGGGAGCGACTCGTGCTGGATGAGAACAGTGTTAGGAACAATGATTACATGGATACAGTATCAAAGATATTCTCTTACCACAAAATACTAACTGCCGGTGATTTTATACTGGTAGATGAGGTGGATATTGGTTCCAGATATGAAATACTATCTCGTTTTGATACTAATCTCAACTCTTTCTGGATGGAACTGTAGCTGCTAATGCATGTAGCTTGCTATGTACATTGCTAGGACTGTAGGACACTTGATTTTGTAAATCTAAAATATTACCTATGATGTCATAACACGTACTACATGCTCATACTGAATAAGTAGGCTGTCATATAAAGCAGTTAGTGGTTTTATTGTTATGGCCAGTGGTGACAGGTGGGACACAACCATGTCTAATAAAACATTCACCACCACCCCTAATGGATGCCATTAGAGTGCTCATGTCATGGGGATAATTATACTATCTATGCCTACACTCTTGATTAGACTGTATATATCTCTAATAGAGCAGTCAATGATGCATGGTATCAAGAGTTCATAATATGAACTCTTGATGGTATAAATTATGTACACATAAAATTCTTACTCTCTAATAGAGCAGTCAATGATACTTACTCTCTAATAGAGAAGTCAAGCACTAGTAATTAATTAGAAAAACCTTCACCAGCTAATCTACAGTACTGACATAAAATAATAATAATATCATTCCCCTAAAAGCTCTTCAGCATACAGCTGCTAAAGAAGTGACATTGTGAGTTTGTATATTAGTGTGTTTGTATCTGTTGTAAAATTTCGTAGCATTTCTATAAAAATAATGTCGGTGGAAACTGATAAAATTCATGCTATTTTATGTTTCACAAAATGAAGTAATCCTATTGGTTAGTTCATGTTGTTTGATGGCCTCGTCTATCCTTTGATCATATAACCCAAATATTCCACCTGTAAATGTTATATCAATTTAATGCCCACCATATTTGGTACTAAAATGATACCTGTGTGTATATAAAGAATCCTTTTTCCCTTGAACCTTGCAGGGTTTACATGAAGTTCAGTTAGTAATCCTTTGACAGCTTTGTTGGTGTACGTTAGATCAAGTACGATTCCAGTAGTTGCTGCTATCGAAATCACCTGCTCTATATTTAGAACAATCTTAGCCAAGGGAACACAAGCTCAAAGGCCAAACCTGCATCTTGGTCAGTGTAGGAAGCATAACCTTCTCCAATATAACGATCAGTGATGTTTAATATATCTCTGGACTTCACCTTATCTGATAAGCCAACGAGTTTTAATTCTTCGTCAACTAAATCATGAGCTTGGTCCAATGTTACATTATTAATGATCACACCATGAAGTCTACAGTGAGCATCACATGAGATCACATGACATCAGGTGACTACTACTACTACCTCAGTTTAGAGCCAGTCAGATAATTCCCTATGGCCATACCAGCTGCAGTTCCTCCGCTGCCCGTGGCAAATAATACGTCATCAAAATTTTCACACACACCCTAAAATGTTACACGATGTGTCGTGTAATTGGATCACATGTTGATCACCTGATCATGCAGTTCTCGGAATGCCTCAATGTAACCCCACAATCCAACCACACTTGATCCGCCCAATGGCATCAGATAAGGTCTTTTACCAATTGACCTATTTAAAATATTCATGTTTATTTAAAAGTCGTACGTTAACAATTTTACTTCAATTTAGAAGCATGTGATTCTACTTTATCCTTCAGTCCAGGAATATAGCCATTTTCTGTTTGTTTTCCTTGGTAACTAGCTGGAGTTACCAGGACAATATTTGTGCCAACAAGTCTGTTGAGTAGCAGGTTCCCATTACACTCTACTTTTGAAGGATCCTATTTTTAGAAGTGTTAAAAATAAAATGTTGTAAAGCTCATATGACTACCTTATCTCCAGGGCAACGTAGCAACAGGTGGCAGTCTAACCCTAGTTGTCTGCATGCCATGGCAACGGTCCGACAAAAATTTGACTGCAATCCCCCACACGTGACAACACAATCACAACTATCTTTAACAGCTTCAGCCAACAGGAACTCTAGCTTTCGAGCCTAATAGCAATGGTAACCTTTCTGTAGACATTACAATCATTTGGATACTACTACACCTTGTTCCCACTCAGGGTACTTCCAGTCATGTCATCACGTTTAATGGAGACATGGAAACCATCCGGTACTCCTGGTAAGTTCCATGTGTGAATGGGAGTTGGTCTCTGAGCCAGCTGGAATAATTTTATCTTTAATATAAAACATGCACTTTTTTAGGTAGTTGGGTGGTGCTTATTCTTTAGTCTCTGGAGATTTAGCAGTGTATTAAAAGCATAGATATAGTCTCGTCAACAAGACCACTTTCTTCGGGGTGGCGCTTATAGATTAGAGATTATTAGCGGACGGGACGCTTATAATCTCCAATCGATAAGCGCCACCCCGAAGGTTCACGAGACTAACATATATGCATATAGCCAGTTTGGCTTGCGAGACTACGCAAAACATGGTTCCCCACAGGTTAAATATTGCTATGGCATTCGTAATAAAAAGGCACATGCAACCCAACTCTTGCCGGAGATGGGTGCCGCCCATTAAATTTTACCACGTCAAATACTGCATGTACGTACAGAAACGATAAACAACGACAACCTTGATGTATGTTGACGGAATGTAGCTTAATCCAAGCGCCCAATCCGGCGGAACATAGGTCTCCTCCATTTGTACCTTTAAGCGCTAACGTCTAATTAGGCTAGTAATTATTATAAAAAATACAAAAAGATACAGGAAGTGATTGGGTTGCTGTATTAATTTTGTTAAGCTGCTAGTCTTGTGTAACCATGGCTACACCAGATGATATTCTACTGGCACCACGGGCTAGTGAAGCCATATCAGTATTCTGGTGTCCCTGATTATCTTGCCGCTGCTTCAACTCAAATTCCAATCGATGATAATTCTTCAACACAATCTTCATATTTTGACGCTCCTAAAATAACGTTACATTAACATATTGATAATTAATCAGCTTATAGCCTACCAGCTCAAGTTCTTTAAGAAGTAAATTGTGTCTCTTTTTAGCACGATTAAATCTGATGGAGAACTGCAGTAGGGCTACCCTGCATTGTATTACAAACATTATGTCAACAGATTTCTATATTTCTAAATACTAAATACCACTTTCAGAGAAATAAGAATAATTACGGAGTTGTAAGAAGCTGTTTGTACTGCAGGTGCTATATTTATGTGCATGGAGAAATGATTCCTAATGGCTCCTAAGCCTATGCAGTCAGTGCTTGAAATAAAGTATAATTCTAGTCTTACAGATTCCAGTGAACAGTGTTTGAAGAACCATTGCTCACATGAGACAGAATATCAATGGCAGTCCAATGGCTGATGAGTAAATAATGTAGAACAACTCGCAGAGCACTCCACAGCTGTCAGACTCTTCATCTGGCAAAATGGCAAATGAGGCGGTCCTATTTCTGAATGGTCCACAGTAGAGACTTTGGAAGCAACTACCATCGGGGATGGGAGTTTCATTATCTTCATTGGAGAATATGAGCGATCCAAGTGGCACATGATCTCTACCATGAATGAAGGAGTAGAATAGCACAAATACAAGCATGCGCGCGTGCGCACACACACACACACACACACACACACACACACACACACACACAAACAAACAAGTGAAAATTTTTAAAGTTAATACAGTACATTTCTGCAAAACCTTTCAAAACAGGATTCTCACATATTTTATTCATTTATAAAAGTTGAATCTACTATAGAACAAATTGTATAGACATTCTAATATAACAAACAGTACCATTAGCCAGCTGTATTTGCAATTTGGCAGTTCATAATATAACAGATAAGACTACTTGTACCATAAATATTTACCCCTATAAGTTAGTTATGTAATAAAGAGGATGAAGCAACTCACGTTTGAACAGTGATGGATACCGGGACAATGACACATACAAGAGCTGCTAACAGAGAGAAGAGGAAAAATGAGTTCTGTCGTGATTGTGACCATCGCTTGATGGGAGGATGACACGTATACTGGACGATGTAATAGTAGGCAAAGAACAGGCAGAGTAGTCCAACTGCTGCTATCAGTGGTAGGAAGGGACACACTGCTGTACCAGTCTGTTATAAGAGACAATGCAACCTGAAATATCATTGTGTGTGTGTGTGTGTGTGTGTGTGTGTGTGTGTGTGTGTGTGTGTGTGTGTGTGTGTGTGTGTGTGTGTGTGTGTGTGTGTGTGTGTGTGTGTGTGTGTGTGTGTGTGTGTGTGTGTGTGTGTGTGTGTTACACTCACCCAAACTACAGACTGGATATACACAACAGCCAATACAGCATCAGGGATAAGAAACTCCTTCTTCTTGTCAAACCAGTAGAAATAACCGAACCGAAGAATCAACTGTCCAAATATGGTAGCAGCAATACTCAACAATGTCACTTTGTACAACTCCTGTCCATAGTAAGTACCGGCACACACCACATCCGCTTCTAATTCACACTCCTATGCAATGTGTTACAGCAACAATTTACACATGTATTATATACATTGTGCCAGTGTTTACCCACAAACAGCACTTTTAAAAACACAAATTTTTCAACAAGTACAATTCTTATAAAATGTCATTCAACAGTCTATCAATACAGTACAGTCTAGCCAAAACTCTAGCCAGAACCCTCACAGTACACAGGATCATATTTAATATCCAATTCCCTTCTACGTCCACCAACCCCCACCCGTATTCCCTCCCTGTATACAGACTCGATTACAGCGTATGTTACCTCGGTAGAAATCTTCCATCCCGCCATTAGAGCATACAAGTTCAAAATACGTACTACAAAAACCCTAAACAATGCTCACCAATAAGATACCATAGCAACCACATACATACCTCGTTATAGTAACATTAAATTCTGTTTTTCCGCTATCATATCTCTCAATGGGTAACAACAGAAACATTAGAGTTGGCACCAAAGCATTGATTATTACAAATAACACTGATGTTCCGTACA
This sequence comes from Spongia lamella, assembly GCA_963930835.1. NCBI lineage: Eukaryota > Metazoa > Porifera > Demospongiae > Dictyoceratida > Spongiidae > Spongia > Spongia lamella. Next base: position 1,179,902 of record OZ005749.1, read on the forward strand.
ATTCAAAATATTCTCCTAGCGCTTCCACTAAAAAGAATCCATCTTCTGTGGCCTAAAATGGAAAAGATTACAACTAAATTGTTTTACAACAATCACTGACTCCTCTTATATTTGGTCCAAATATGATGGTGAGGATGATGCCACCTGTGGCAGCCGCTACTAGTAAAACTGCGATCAGCCAGGCACAAACACGTCGTAAAATAAGTTTAAATCTTTCTCTCTTGGTCTGAATCTTCTTCTTCTCAGCATTTCGATATTCCGTTAGTTTGTCCTGTGAAGTTCAAAGTATGATGTCATCATTTAGAAGGTAGCTATGGCAACCTTCAGCGTGTTGGTGATGCCTTTAGACAAGTTGCCGACTGCTTCACTGGAGACAAGGGAGTGATCCCACGATGTTAGGACCATGACCGAGAACGGCACCAGCTCATTCTCACTAGTACTACTACCACTGTTACTCAGTGACTCAGAATAACTAGGGAAAAAAACACGATCCTGTACACGAAGCAGGGACAGCAGTTCATGGTGAACTTTAAAAAGAACAAAAATGGAAGGGTCTGTCATTCACTGAAATCTCGTACACCCTTATTCCCTGAATCATGAAATCAACTAACTCACAATGTAGTAATTTTCAGTGAATTTAGTCTTATTTCTGGAAATTGAATACCTTTTAAATGCAAGCTCATAATCGGTTGGCAAATCCCATGTATTTACGATTTCAAGCCACTGAAATCAGATTTGAAATCAAGAAATCAGAGCAATTCAATCGAAATCTCATACACAATTTCGAAGAGTGACAGACCCCTCGCAGTCAGTCATGACAATAAGAGAATTAATCTGTATGCATACAAATTGATACAATGGAAACACATACTGTATTTACAGCAGTAAAGTACATGCAGCCAACAATAGGGTGAACACAGTGGCCTCCATGTTAACACAAGGATGTGCATGGCTGAATCCAGAAAATGCCGCTATGGGGGGCAAATTTAAGTTTTTCGAAATGTGGGGGGGCTCATCTTGTAAGCACTAATAGTCTATAGTCTTTTAACAAAAGTTATAATACAGAATTTCAATTTTGTATTCCAAAATCTAGGGGGGAGGGAGGGTGGGGGGGCAAGAATTAACCTAGGAGGGGTGAATGCCCCCCTTAAATGCAGCCCTGATGTGAAATTAAATATCACCTCCATGACAGGATGAAGAAAGGTCCAAAGAGTGACACAAAGATCATGATCATGTAAGCAATGTCAATCCGATAGCTACACGAAGTATATTCACAAGCATCAGTACTGGTCACACAACTGCTGTTTGATTCACAGAAACTCTCCCTCACATAACCACCATAGAACAACCAACTATCAGCAACTGGACCCTGCACAAAGGGATAAAGTTATCTGAACATTTCTGCATGTGACTATATCCCATAGGCGGCGGAAGTAGGGGGGCCAGGGCCCCTCTTAAATTTTAAGACTCTCCATAGAAACTAAGTGGCCCCCCTAATTATCTTTCAGTAGCTTCCTCCGCCTCTGGAGTATATTCCATATAATGCTTACCCTTCCATCAAACAGGTTTCTAACATGGAAGGTGTCATTGTGATACATATCAGTCACAATATGAGATGGATTGTATTTAATGGCGACTGGGATTATGACAAAACACATCCACAGCACAGCTAGGAATATATTCAGTGTTATCACAAGACGGGTGAACACAAAAAATGATGCAATACCGATACCAAAGTTTCCTGAAGCCAAAAAGCATCAAATCAAAAACACAATTCACAATAAAACGTTGTACCTTCAATTTTCTTTATCTGTGTTCGTAGAAACGGTATCCTTTCTAAATTACGTGATACATATCTTTTCCAGCCGATTTTCAGATTGTAAAATAGAGACTGCATCCAGGTAAGGTGTGATTTACGACCATTGCCACTACTGAATGTATTTTAACCACTGTCAACATGGCTTACCACTCACATTAATTTGTTATTACTATTCAACTCATCAGAGTAAAGGTCGTCTGGTATGGTCCATTGTAAGGTTGAGTCTTCCCTAGTATCTTCATACAACTTGTCTTCATCGTTGGGTGCAATACGACGGACGTTACGTCTTGACAATGATGTCGATATCTTTCCAGTTGAAGACGTTTGGCTTTTAGATTCCACTTGGTTGGTTTCCTTAGCAACCTGGTGTGCTCTAGTATTTGTGATCAGAGAATAAATTCCATTGGCAGTTCCGGTGCTGGCAAAAGTATCCCGCTACAACAAATCTCAAGTTAGTCTCTTGTATAGTACTTGTAATTTACCTTATAGCAAACTTTGCTTTCACCCACTTGGATGGCTCTATGTACAATTCCTAACTCTTCACTAAATAATAATACACTTCTTTAGACAACATCAAAATGAGTGCAACATCCCTTACTCTGTCAAAGCTTCATTGAATTTTTCTCGCAGTTCTTCTCTTTTTCTTAGCTTCTCTTGAATTGCCTTTGAATGACTAGGAGACTGCAGACAATGGAAAATACAAATACAACGATAATCCAGCAACACAAGTTACAACGTAAGCTTAGCTATCCTGGTATACAACGGTACGAATGAATAATGGTCTTGGTAGGAGATACCTGGATGAGATTAGGTAATTCAACTGCTTCATCCAGTTCCACGACGGGACGAACAGAATGATCCATCATCTCCACCATCGCTGAGTTTCGCGTTAGATGGTGCAGGTAATTTTAGTGAAGGCGCTTATACTTAAACGCCCTGCGCTAAAGATTGTAACCCATGTGTACGTTCTATTAGAGTGTTTGTTGGACAGAGTGCTAACCAAGATGCAGGTTTGGCCTTTCAACATGTGTTCTCTTGGTTAACTGCAACAACTGGAATTATGCTTACACAAAAACCACTAACTGAACCAAAGTCAATTTTGTTTCAGGCTGAGGACTCAAAATTATTCTGCTGCTCATCGTATTCATTTCACCTTATTTTGCTTTTCAGTTGATAGTTTGGCTGAAGCTGATTGCTTTGTTAAAAGACTTGCCATTGGATTATCATGAGAGAATCTCACAGGCATTGCTTCAATACCAATATGGTGGGCATTAAATTGATATAACCTTTCCAGGTGGAATATTTGGACTGTATGCTCAAAGAATAGATGAGGTCATCAAACAACATGAACTAACAAATAGAATCACTTCATTTTGTGGTAGTGATATCCATTTTTTCACATAATTTTGATAAAAATTGTCAGATACAGATACAGATGTGAGGACGCATGTACATGTATGCACACACATGCATGTGCACACACACACAGAAATCCTTTCACAAGATGTATGATCCACGAGCCTTCTCCGCTATAGCATAGTAAATTGTATAGTAGTAACTCTCTTTATAATTAATATACACATAATATTAATACTGCGATTAAGAATTGTAAAAAACAAAATGCTATCTTTTCCATGATGATTCCCTACCATTATTATTATTATTACCACTCTCACTAAGTCTCTGGGTAACCATTTTGTTGTTAGCATCCTTCTTCTTGTTGGCTGACGGCGTGAGAGATGGTGAAGACAGCTTCTTTGATTCCAACTGTTCCGCCCATTCCTCGAGTTTCTCTATTAATGGCTTCTTTTTAAATCTCTTCGCCTCTTTTACTATATCCATCACAAAATTCTTTCGGATTGTAATCGACCCTTTGACGTTGTCCAAGTGTTGGAATATCACTTCGTAATCTAAATTAACAAGATCATGTGACCAATGGTTACCATGCGGGAGTGGCACCAGTGTGTGCCGTGTGTTCAAACTAATATTTAAATGCAAGGATATTGAATGTACAACACAATTCTTCCAACTAAAATATAATTCAGGACAGTAGCGTATGGAGATACAGAGGTAGTTTAACTGACACACAACTCACTTTTCCCAGGTCTCCGTACTTCTTTAATGATAAGTGACTTTAGTTTTGAGTTCTCTTGACCGAGTTGTTTCTGGAGCTCCTCAGTCAACACTTTAGACGCCGATGATTCTAGTTTGGGAGGCGGCATGGCCGGCGAGCGTACAGGTACCTGTGTATGTTGAAACGGTCCGGTCATTGTTGAGGGCTTGTTGCCAAACAGCTTGGGATTAAGTTTGCTCTCATCTTCAACACTGCCCTCTTCATAACTACTATCACTAAGTGATTTTTTAGTTGCTATGGGAACGATTAGACTCGGTGATGGCGGCCTTTTGTGAGACGTACTTGTTTCTTTGTTTTCAACATCGTGTGAATTAATATGAGTAGTTTCGTCCTCAGAAAGAACTGATAGTTGTTCTTCCACTACAACTAAGGATTCTTCTGTGACAGGTTCAAAGACTGCATTGTTTTTTTCATCAGTTGTATTAATAGTTTTCTGATTGGTTGCGACTTCTTGTTTAGGCAGGGGTGGGGGTGGGATGCCCCTGAACGATTTTCGTCTACTGCGGTTGCCACGGGAACGAGACATCTGTTCGACCATGTGCTCGTCGGCCACATTGCCAAGCTCTGTTCGCTATAGCAACACAAAACAACAAATATTACCGACTCCATTACTTATTAAATGTAGCTGCACCTTGTCTGTCTTCTCCAACTTGAATGGATTCCCAAACAACTGGGTACGAACCAGTCCAGAGTCTACCTCTCGCAGAGGACTTATTTTCTTAAGATGTTCCTGATAATTGCCCATTTGACCGATCGGCAGCTCATGTTTATTTACTGCAAAGATTTGAAAACTACAACTCATAAAATAATGAATATACCTTCATCAAAAAAGTTGTTACGAGTTTTAGCAGAAGACTTGAGAAATCTCGCCCGCATCAATGACAGTTGTTGTAGCAACCTGACACGGGTGATCTCAAAAGGACTCTTAGAATCCAGCACGTCCTAATTTCACAACCATGAAAAATACAAAAAGAAAATATTTGTAGTATCAGTGTACACATTACAGCATGTTTAGAAATATCTGAAGGTAAAAACCGTAAGATTATATTTCATGAATACAAGGTAACATCATTGGCTAAATGTATTATTATTGCAAAATGTAATGAAATCTTCCCCCGTGTCATCTAGGATAGATTCGACCATAAGGTAATGAGTACAAGTACAATTGGATGATTTTAGTTTAATGTATCGCAGACGATTCACCTATACCGTTATACAGTACTCTCCACATAGACACAGTACAGGTCATAGACACAGTAAATTGCGCACGCACGCACACACACATACACACAATAAATACCTCTTTGGGTGTTGGTGCCCCAATAGCAATGCTGATGATGTCCTGACCAAGGTCACTATAAGGAAAATAACAGTTTGTAAATTCACACATTTATACAATCTGTAGACCAGGGCTGATAGGGGGAAATCCTAAGGTGATTGTGGTTCTTTCAAAACTTCCTGGGGGTATCCCCCAGACCCCCTAGCATACCACACATGTACTATATATGTACAATCTGATTCATCACCAGTCATCACCCCCCAAAATTCCTAATTCCCTTCCAAATCTGAAATCCTCCTAGCTGTAGACACACATCTTGGGACTGTTTACAATAGCTTGAGTCACATTGTATTTACCGTATAGCGGGAAAGTTTGGCGGCGAGAAAGTTTGGCAAATTTCACTGTTATGAGCGTTTAGCGAGGAAAAGTTTGGTGAATGGATAGATTCAGCCATAAGGTAATAATTATAAGTAAAAATTTGGATGGTTTTAGTTTGGCGAACCACAGACGATTCGCCAAATTCGTCAAACTTTCCCCCCGGCAAATTTTCCCGCTATACGGTATAAGTTACAAATATTTCTTACATGGTTTTAGGTTTATCATTGCCAGCAGCTTTATGCTTCACTACTGATGAGATGTAACGATCACTGTCAATTTTTGCCTGAAACAACATCTCCATGACTGGATGATTATGAAGAACTATCCTCACCTGTTTCTTTAACTTTCCCAGATATGTCTGTATGGAATAACTCAGCTGTCCATCATAGCCAACAGGAATTAAATTAGAAGCCTTCATTGAACGGAGGGCATAACGTAATGGCTGCAATATATTTTGACCAATCAGATTGCAGTATAAAGATGATGGGGATTCACCTGGATGTAATAGCATGGCAAGCATGCGAGGTAGTCGGCAAATTCTGCCCTCCAGTTTGACGATGGCTCTGTGTGGACGTGTGCTAGTTCATCTGAGGTATTTGAAGTGACATATGACACACGCACGCACACACACACACACACTTACCGATTAATGGGATGAGCTTAGGATAGTTGTAAGGCATGATAAACAAGTTGACAGCAGTCAAGTTAGAACTTGCCTTCAGATATCCAAAGGGATACTGAAAGCCGCTGGTGCTACCTGAATTCTCAATGTACACCTATCACACATACACACATTTCAATTTTATATTTCAAAACTTAGGGGGGGGGGCAAGAATTAACCTAGGGGGTCGAATGCCCCCCCTTAAATGCAGTCCTACCTGCCAACAAGTTGAAGAATTTCTTTTTTCCAGTATATGTTGAGTTAACAGTGACGGTTCCAGTTCATATTTGTCAAATGGAAAACTCTCAATTAATAATGGATTGACTTCTGTTGTATCAAACCACACAACAGGGTGGGCATCTCTTGGGATCTGGAAAAGAAAACCGTTGCAAAAACAGTTTGCCAAAAATAACTCACTAGAGTTTGCATGCTAATATCCGGCCAAAATGATTCAGGGATTGGCCAGTGTCCTGTTGGCAGGTTTGTTTTTGGATTTGGCCTGACATAAATCATCTTTTTCGTGTCCACCCAAGTTGTCTTAGATTGTTGCTGAGCATAAAATGGAGGGGGAGGCGTGTCTCTCCCTGTATCGTTTGTCTTGAGGTGATTAAAAAGAGCTGTGCCAGATAATAGTTGCCCGGTATCCATTTTGGTCGAGTCATTTGAATCTGCTTGTTCAGTTTCCATGGGGGCAGGTGACACCCTGCCTGGCTGTACCTGAAGTTTGTTGGGCACCGCCAGGCTGATGGGCATCTTTTGGAAATGCACCACAACACCAGGATGCAGTTTTTGTATCAATGACTCCATAGATTGGTTAATGGACCTCTGTGATGATACAATGTAGGATTTACCTGCAAAAGAATATTTTATGAAATCAGTGAAAACACATTAACCCTTTAACCATCAGAGCCACCTAGTGGATTAACTAACCGCGGCATGGATCGAACAATCATTTAAACTTTCATTGCACGTTTTATTGCCAATGCGCCTATCTGAAGAGTACACATCTCTATGAGGCTGTTTACTGGGATAACCATGACCTTCGCAGACAATTGCTCACATATTACACGATTGCATATAAAACAACTTTGTAGTAGAGTCGAGTTGAAGTTTTATTCGAGTTTAATCATTGTCTATATTAATCAAGAAACAAGGGGTATCGTAAGTTATGGTGATTTTTGGACAATGGCGTGACTAACCAACCACGTGTGCATATGTGTAACATCATAGTTTGCTCCAAAGTGGTAGTAAATGGCTTTGCTTACAATTGATTCATGTATCACGTTATTCATATCATATGGGAAGGTTAGATTGGTTGTCATTAAATTAAATTAGTTTATAACTGTGTAAAACATTTTAAAGTTATATTATGATCTTGTGGTTTGAGGTATGCCAAAACTATGTTATTCCTCAGCTTATAAGGAACAATTTAGTATATAGTTTGTGTGTGTGTGTGTGTAGCATGGTTGATTTGTAAAATGCATTTTCGGCACATTGGTACATGTGTGCCAATGGTTAAAGGGGTAATGAGTTCTTATATAGTAGGAGTTAAAACATGAGCAAAAACATGAGCATTAAAGATTCCACCAGTCATCACATCTGCACAGTTTTACCATAAGCTTATTTAGCTTTAAGGTACCCATATCAAGTTGGAATAACTTATAGGCTCACCGCCTGTGACTTCTGCTAGTTTAGTTAAAGCAAGCTCGCTTGGAAGAGGATCTTTAGGGTTGGTACTTGGACCACCTGCCCCCGGTAGACGTAACACAACTGAAAACAGCCGCTGGTCCCATCGGTAGATCTCTCTGGTAAGCTCACTGCCATCAGCAGGCTGTCGATCTTGTAATATCAACTGCAAAGTTTTTAATTTGAATACCGCATACACAACACCATTATCTACCTCAGTTTCAATGCCATCATTGTTTATCATTAACTGCCCATCAGTGATGCATATTACAACAGCAGGTTCCAGATAGAAAGGATTACGACCCTGAGAATGGTATAACTTATAACATCTACTGAATGCGCAATTCTAGTTACCTGTCCGTAGTTTTCAATTCCCGTATGCAATCTGTGTATGTTTAGCAACTTGAAGGCTTCCCGAATGCTCACGCTGAAACTGGATAGGCCGTTGGCCTGCAGAGCCTTTAGTTCGGCCACAAATGTACTATGACTTTCCTTCCAACCGGACTGGAGATTTGCAAACAAACACGATAAATAAACGGAAACAAGTTTCACAAAAATTACATCGGTACTCGGACAAAAATTTCTTAAAAGCATGGCAGGAGCTGTACAGCGTTTTTGTCAAGATTTTTCCGCCCAAATCTATATCTTGGAAAGTTTATTTAACATGATTTAACAATGGGAAAAGTTTCGACGGATGACTGGACAGTTCCCGCCTTGCTGCTTAACCGCTGACCTTGACGGAGTAAGGCGGCTCGTCAAATGTGACCAGCATGTATCGATCGCTTCTACTCGCCGGATCACGCATACGGTACTACGGGCAGCAGAGACATGCAAAAAGAACAATTTTAATTATCGTTTTTTACACGCTTCCAAAATTTGCCCACCTTCATAAATATCTCTACAGCTGCTTTGGCAACGTCCAAGTAAGACGTGCCTAAATAAGTCTTTAGGGCCATAGAGGCACTTGTGTCTATTAAAAATAATAATATACCCATTTCCGCCTACCCCAAAACAGCCTAAACACATGAGGGTTATAAAATATATAGGACACGTATACTCATCATCTCCTCAAACGAATCTTTTAGAGCCAACCTAAAAAGCTCGAACTACGCATACAATGTCGCCTTTTATACCCCTCCGACTGCGCGCGCCGATGACGTGATGCGGTTTAAGATCTCGTGATATTCATTATACAAACATTACAACGGCTAATTTGTTTTGTGGAGACTGTTCTTGATGAATTGGCCACGGAGAGCCATAATTTTTCAGTGTCTTTTTCACATGTTCCTTCCACTGTACATTTTGTCACTGGAGTTTGTAGAAAATGCTCTAAACAAGAACCTGTTGATGACAAGCCTTCGCCTGGCCTACCCATGGCATTCTAAGAACCACAGTAAGGTTCACATTGTATTCTAATAAATTCACTTACTTGTATGTGACTGTATCCTTCCCATAGTGAGCTCCAATGTGGAGGACAGGATGTTGGGGTGGTTGACTGACCGTGTAATGTTATTGGCAAGGAAAACACATGACAAACACTGCATCGACCGATAGATGTGTTACGGTCAGACAGCCATAGAACTGTGGATACTGCGTTACAATCAGAATTCCCATTGCAGTAAGAAAAGTAGGCTTGACTGAAAAGTTGAACACAGGAATCAACAGTACCCAAATCTCGTGTAATGATATTGTTGTCAAAGGAAACTGAATATAAACTGTACCCTCTCCATAATGTGGTGCTGCCTGGAGGACAATCTGGGACAATTGATGATTGACTGTGCCGTACCAAGAAGAAATGGTTTGGTTTAGTACTGTATACGTAGTATTTGTTAACGTTCATTCTATCATCCATTTCTTGTAGTATAAGGTCATCAATGTATCTCCTGCTTGCCTTACTCCTTACATCTTTAACATCTGCATCATCTTTATACTCTGCAAAGGAAAACTTACACACATGCTTGTCAAGTGGTAACTTAGGGGGTCTGGGGCATGGGCCCATGTATTAATGGGTCCTTCATATACTGGGGCTCAGGGTGAACCCTGTTGGGTTGCATGCTTGTCAAAGGTCCCTAAATTTCCAACTGCACCTTCAACATGGAAACTTGCATACAACAGATTTTGTACCTTCTGTTTTGAATGCTTCAATGTCTTCCTCGCTGAAAGTACCTGTACAAAGAACAAGGTACTCAAGTCTTTAAAACTCTTAGTTGTAATTAGGCAGTTTAACCTGGTTCAACATCTCCTGGGTCACCGGGTAATCCTTCACTGCCATCTTCACCAGGCTCTCCGGGTTCACCTTTACTTCTTGCTGGCGGCGTGTTACCAGGCTCTCCCTTAACCTAGATACACACCACCGGCATTATTAATAATATCAGGAGCTTATAAGCACCATAAAGCATGCATTTACATACATAAGCTATCACTGAAGTTTGTCAGTCAGATTCAGCCTGTATAGAAGGAATGTTTGGTGGTGACTGTTTATTCTTACAAACATTTTGGCAAGGAAAAGTTTGGCAAATGGACAGATTCAGCCAGAAGGTATACGGGCCATGGCATATAGCCTTTGAATTAAGACACTGTAGTTAATTTTGTATACGCTGTTTATATGGCTTGACCAAAAGGCTAAATACAAATTCATCTATCATCTTACATTGTCTCCCTGTTCTCCTTTGTGTCCTGGGACGCTAATCCCCTCCGGTCCCCTCTCCCCCGTGTCTCCCTTTCCACCCTTGTTACCAACGCTTCCTACACACAATGGTACACACAGTAAGCAGTATTATACAGTTATCAATGAGCCATTTTATAATCTCATGATTCAACTGGTTGTGTGATTTGTGTATCTTTAAAAATCCTACAGTGAAATTTCATATCCTTGTGTGCATTCAAGTATGCCTTTCAGGTAGCAGGAGATTGGGCTCATGAATAATTTTGTTAACACAATAAATCATGCCAGTAATTTGTTATTTAATTTGTTGGATTAAATTATTTTATACATCTAACACTAGTACTAGACTACCCCATTACTTAAAGGTGTTACGCACTGGATACCTTTAATCCCCTGGACTCCCCGTACATTGGATGGGATGCCTGGTTCACCACGATCACCTTCACTGCCACGTTCACCTGCTATACCTGCTGGTCCAGTGGGTCCTGCCGTGCCATTATCCCCCAGCATGCTAACACCTGGCATACCCACTTCACCCGGATCACCACGGAACCCTTCCTCGCCAGAATCTCCTTTTAATCCTGTGAACGGATTTAGTTAGGCATTGTGTGCATAAGTGATCGAATTTAGTTCACCTGTATCACCCTGAGGGCCTATCATTCCTCGAGGGCCCATGTCTCCCTTGAGGCCAGGGAAACCAGGTGCTCCTGATGTGTTACTGGTACCGCCAATGTCCCCAACCAAACCCTTGTCACCTCTGTCTCCCACCATCCCTTTTACACCTGAATATGTCAACATAGATATATAGAAGAAATATTTTGACTGATGCTAGCTAACCTGGAGCTCCTGTATGACCTTCAATACCATCATCACCATGGTTACCAGGTGGTCCGGCATCACCGACGTCACCAGGTAGTCCAGTAACATTGTCACCCTTAGGGCCAACAGGACCGGTACCCATTTCTCCCTTGCTTCCTTCAACTCCATCACTACCATTAACACCCTCCACACCCTACGAAAGATTCTTTCACACAGAGAACCAGCCATCATTAACGCACCTTCTGTCCTTTCACACCAGTGTCTCCTTCATCGCCTCTATCTCCCGCTCCACCTTTGTTCCCCTTAAGGCCCTTGACTCCCTTTGCTCCAGAATCACCGGTGTCTCCAGCTCTACCGTCCACTTCAACTGTAGAGTCAGGATCAGGGGGATCCCCTTCGTCGCCTTGTATTCCTTGTGGGCCAATGTCACCAAGATCACCAGTGACCTGCACACAGTGTTACAACTCATGCGTGTGCTAGCACAAGAATACACGAGGTGTATTATGTTACACTATCAAAAATGGACCCTTTTAAAATTAACACCATGCACAGTTTTCTCTGTTGTAATATGTCCCATTTGTTGACTAGGCTTCCATTGGGGTTGGGAGAGTACCTTAGAACAGGCTTTGCCTTCTGTACAATCCTTTGGGGGGCCTATCCCATAAAAATAATGCTATTGTATTTTGTGTTTAATTCTAGAGTGGTCCATTTTTATTTATATACACTAAATCTTGTGAATTTCACTGTAACCCTGCTAATTAAGTGTGAAATTTTAGTTATTCAAAAGAGAAATGAGGGAGTCAATGAAATATGAAATGATGTAGCCAACTTAGATGATCAACAAAATAAACCACAAAAATATTTATTTAAAGATTACTACTGCATATGTATGAATACTCAATTACATTCATTATTAATTTCTACAGCCACTTGGCATGCAACACTTATTACTAATAAGGCTAATGAAGAGGCGACCACAAGTACAGGCACTCACCACAGATCACTAAATCTACAAATTTTTTGTAACAACACAACAAAATTAATTATCAAACCAAATATGGTCGCCAGCCAATCAGCAATCAGGAAGTGTGCTGTATCAGCTAAACCCAGTCAAAAAACAGAAGCAAAATAATTAATTTGTGGGGAAATAAATCAACACAACAATGTTGATATACTCAGCGCTGCCCTGGGCCTGAGGCACCGTGATTTTTGATAATGGTTGACTAAAAATGTGTGGCCTTTATACCCTTGCCCCTTTGTGTTCTTCCTCACATAGCCTCCCTGTTGCTAGCAACATTATCCCATACCAATATGGATTAATAGTATTCACTAGTTGATGAACGTGCTGTGTCAGCTGATGCCTATCACTATGGCAATCATTAACACACACACACCACCAAAATAGTTATTTTTAAATTGTTAACCTGAATAGGTCAACAGTATTCATCACGTGTAATAGTATAAACACGTTTACTCAAACACAGCAAAATAGATATACCAGGAATCAACTGTCAGCGTGCTTATCAATTTTACTTACTGTATAGCACAATTTTTGATGAGGCAAAATATTGACTGATGCACTCCATGAAATTTGACGAGGATAATATTGACGGACAGCATTGTGCTATACTGTATATAGATCTATAAAAAATTTAATAACCTGTATTCCTTGAGGGCCTTGTTCACCCCTGTACCCTCGTAGTCCACGACGTCCTCTTTCTCCCCGATCACCTTTGGCCCCAATGGGAGACAGTCCTGGGTCACCGGGTGGACCCTGTGCACCAGCTGGACCGGGTAGGCCATCGGAACAGTTATCTGCATCCGTTGCCGTCCGGTTTGTACCCAGCACAAAGCAGCCAATACCGTCATCACCTCCCTCTCCTTTGAGACCTATGTCCCCTACAAAGGAAAGAAGCATATTGAACTACACAGATGAAACAATATAATAATTATCGATATATTGCAATACTTACTACTGCAATAATGCCTGAGGAAAGATATGCATATTGCAATATATTGTAAGTATCCAATTATTACACTGACTGGACCTCTTGAAAGCTGGAATATACAGCTGCCTAGTATCTTACTATTTTACATGTTTCTGCTAAGGTTTTGCTACTAAAAACTAATCTTTTGATATTCAATGTTCTTTACCCATAATAATATTATATTATTTATTTAGGACCTTGTTTCCCTTTTTCTCCAGTATCCCCAGTAATATTACTGGCAGTCCCATTGGCTCCCTTGGTTCCGATTGGTCCAGGAATGTCTTCACCTCTAACCCCTCTGCTACCATCATCACCACGAGCTCCAGGATCGCCTTGGTTACCTCTTAATACTGTGGAGAGTGTTCAAATAAAATTGAGAGCTGAAACTGGTGGGCTTTACCTGCTTGAGGCCCTCGAGGGCCTAACCTTCCATTGTTTCCTTTTTCTCCTTCACTACCATTGTCACCAGGTAACCCCGATGCCCCGGTGTCACCAAGCACTCCAAAATCTCCCTGTTCACCAATATCACCTGAAACAACAATATCATTCATCAATGGTATAGCAGGAAAGCTTGGCAGAGGTTAACAACACTTATGTAGTTTTGGCAAGGAAAAGCTTGAAGAATGGAAATATGTAGCCAGAAAAGCAACAGTGTAGTTTGGGTTGGTGAGTCACACATGAATTGCCAAATTTGCCAAACACGTCATTCCCACAACATAGAAATCTTTCTTACCTTGGTCTCCTTTTATTCCTTTCTCCCCAGTATCTCCCATACTTCCATCTGCTCCATCGGTGCCCTGTGGGCCAGGGTTTCCGATTGCTCCCTTTGATCCTTTAATCCCAGGTTCTCCCGGGAGTCCATCTTCTCCATCTGTACCGTTTCTACCTGGTAACCCTTGACTACCGTTGTTGCCTGAAACACCACGATCTCCCAGTTCACCCAATGCACCCTGGGGGGTGTTTGCATATCAGAATGACAGGGTAGGCTCTAAATAAAGCACACCTTAGCTCCAATATCCCCAGACAGCCCCCTAGTTCCAGGCGGTCCAATTTCACCCTAAGATCCATATATAGTTCATAGCATTCATAGTTGAATATAAACTCTAACCTTTTCACCATCCATGCCCTGCATGCCTGCTTCACCGCGAGTACCATTTTCTCCCTATATATCAACAAAGAACTCAGTTTAGTTAAAAGCATTGTGTTACACTTACTTGTGGTCCTATAGGGCCAATTTCACCAACTGGTCCAACATTTCCCTGTGCAATTCAGTATTTCAGTTTTATTTAGCACTAATTCGTAAATACACTGTACGTTAAGTTATTTACATCTTTAGCAAATAATTATGCTATTTCATTGAAATAAATAGAAATCCAGATATTTACTGGTAATTACCTTGACACCAATGGCTCCTTGACGTCCTCGGATACCTGCATTACCTCTCGTACCCTTTAAACCCTACACACAATACATTTAGTAACTGTCTATCATTTTTTAGTCGTGTGTTCACTTGCCCTTTCCCCCTTGCTACCCTTAGTTCCATTGCTACCTTGAGTACCATTCCTGCCTGCATCACCTCTGTCTCCCCTCACTCCTGCCGGGGTCTACAGTGTTATCATACAGCATGTGATCATCATGTGATCACTCTAAACAACTTGTTGATGGTAGTAGGGTCACCAGTGGTATTTGGTGATTTGGGGCAAAGAAGCTGGAGGGAGCCCCATGGGTCACACACAGTACTTTTAAATAAAAATATGGGGCCCCTTTATATCATGGAGCCTACCCCTTCTAGAGTTCAGGATATTAAATATTTGGTGTTATCAATAACAATATCAATATATTGCGCATGCTTGAAATCATATGAAAACTATTAGCGTTTTGTGTGTGAAAGGAGCTTAGTTGTTCAGACAAGTGATTGAATTTGGTGGTAACTGCCAAACCATCAAAAAATCTAATACCATGCATTATGTTACAGATGCAGCTTACATCACCAAAAGGGTAGAGTTTGGCATTATTAGAAATTTAATATCTAGTTTCGGTATTTAAAAATATCACAATATATATACCAGTATATCATAGAACACAGTTATACAAATGCTCACTAAAATCACTTCTGGGTTAAAGACACGAGCATATCACTACGTTTCTTCAAGACCATTGTAAAATTGAAATCTACCACAATGCCTAACTTTTGCCAATCCGCCAATATACAGTGTTATAAAGGGAATTCAATAAATCATTAGACTCATGCGGTAGTTGGTTATCTTTTTATTAAGTCATTAATTTACCAAATTATAAGCTACTTTTTGTTAACTTACAAAAGTGAAGTTAGGATGTCGCTCTATATCTTCCCTGGACAAAATTGCTCTCAGACCTGGTGGTCCTCTAAAACCCTATGCCAAAGGTAAAATTAACTGGATGATGACAAACTGTTTCCAACCTGTACTCCTCTTGGTCCACGCACAGCATTACTCCTGGAGCCTTTGGAACCCTATAATATTATAGTAGTAGAGTAAACACTTGTGTGTGTGTGTGTGTGTATGTGTGTGTGTGTGTGTGTGTATGTGTGTGTGTATGTGTGTGTGTGTGTGTGTGTGTGTGTGTGTGTGTGTGTGGTGTGTATGTGTGTGCGGGCGTGTATATCATACAGCATATTGTACACACATACACACATACACACAAACCAACACTAAAATTTCTCAGGACAACTCTGTAATGAGGGCATACTAGTTTAATTTATTGGTGGTTCCCAGGACACATTAAATACCCAACACTATTGAAACTTAAAACAATACAAGTAACATTACCTTGATACCAAACACTCCCTTGTTGCCAGCAATGCCCTAAGGGAATCACCACAATGATACAGCACCCAGCTGCTCACAAACTACAGACATACCTGAGGACCACTTCTAGTACCCGGAAAACCCTATTGCACAAGATTTTCTCATTATCTTCTGACAATAACAATTACAGTATATAGGGGGAAATTTGACTGTTTTAATTTGGCGGTGTTTTAATTTGGTGGCTTCAAATTTGGTTGATCAGCAAATTTGGGTATTTTGATTTTGAGGTCTACACTATAACCCAATCCTTTATCTACAAATGTCAGTGATTGGTGGAATCAAATCTATAAAAATCCAGATGCCAAATTAAATTCTATGCCACATTTTCCCGCTATTAGGGTATATGATCTTACTGGATCTCCACGCACACCATTGGCCCCTCGAGCACCCTGTATGTAAAAATATATTTCGTAATTCACGAGTACAAAATCTTGTACCTGAGGCCCAATTTCAGTCCCAAGTTCTCCTTTGATACCCTAAAATTACCACAACATAACCACTGGTACATATGTACGTGTTATAATGGTATATAGAATTTAACACTGGCAGTTGAGGGGTGGTTTTGATGTCAACAACGAAGCCATACTATTTTACAACACGCCCCTAACTTGTCACTTTTGTACTGCACACCATAAGCCAGCAGTGAGCTCCACCCCTGACACTTTGGACACATCAGTTTTGCATGATGCATGCTACACACACACACATTGACTGCTCAGCTGTCTTTAGCTTCCCAGAGAACATGTATGGAAGACACTAACATTACTGCCTCCCATAGAAGCAATATACGTATGACAGAAGTTTATTGCGAATCTTTTAATTTTGCAATCTGAAAATTTAATAAACAAAAATTATCATGAGAGTAATTATCACGACAATTGATGTTATCATATCATTCCAGCTAACAGTGACAGTATGTATAAGCACTAAATTATCTTACGGTATTGACAATAATATTGTGCTGCTGATATTACGATACTGAAAATTCCTCTTCAATATCGATTATCGTGACGCTTAATATCACGATAATCGATAATACTATAACTCCAAGTATTATTATACTATCAGCCATGTTTTGTCAAGACTGGCTCGAGATCTCTGTGTGCTACTACCTTTAGGCCAGGTGGCCCTCGCATTCTTATTCCTTGACTTCCTCTAAGCCCCTTGGCTCCAATTTCTCCCTATAAAAACTGAATTACATAATTCAACTATAGGAGGATGTCAACCTTTTCTTGACTTTGTAACCCGGGGCGACCAGTAGTACCATTTAGACCAGGAGGACCCTGAGGAAGAGTAAAATTTATTACCAAAGAAGGTACAAATCCTGAGTAGGACCAT
The DNA here is from genome assembly GCA_963930835.1 of Spongia lamella. NCBI lineage: Eukaryota > Metazoa > Porifera > Demospongiae > Dictyoceratida > Spongiidae > Spongia > Spongia lamella. Next base: position 1,197,515 of record OZ005749.1, read on the forward strand.
TTTAATGAAATAAAACTTTGACGAAAACCATAAAAAGAGATGCTTATTAAGTTGTTAAGTTAGATATGATGAAGGTGCTTATTTTATAATTAGAGAAAATTATTATTTTTGATGGTTTAATTTAGACCCACGTTCACCAAATTTCTCTCCGTCAAAGTTTTGTTAGATTTATCAGCGAATAGCTTACTCTGTCTCCACATTCTCCCTTTACTCCTTGTGGGCCTGGTGGTCCTCCATCACCCTGTACAATGGATTATTGGTAGTCTACCACTATCAGGAATAGCTTACCTCTGCTCCTGCATCGCCAGGTTCTCCAGGAGGACTGTCACCCTATGAGAATATGTACAGTGATATACATGCACATACGCATCCACCCACACACATATGCACGTACGGATGCACACACACACACACACACACACACACACACACACACACACACACACACACACACACACACACACACACACACACACACACACACACACACACACACACACACACACACACACACACACACACACAATACACATACGCACACAAGAGTCAGCTGGGATTTTAATAACATACCATTTCACCTCTATCTCCCTTGACTCCTTTTATAGAGCTGGCAAGGCCCTACAATGATACAACAGTGTTATAACATGGTGAGTTGATACAGTGTCTACTGGATTACCAATGATACAACAGTGTTATAACATGGTGAGTTGATACAGTGTCTACTGGATTACCTACCCTATCACCTTGAATCCCTTTGGATCCCTTCCCGCCTCTTCCACCCTACAAGAACAAGTCGTGCAAATCAGGTGACACCAAATTAAATATCTATATGTAAATCCTAGACAAGCACAAAGCATTAAGGTACTTTATGATTTAGTATAAAGAGTCTATTATATAATAGTACGGAGAATATACTGTCTATGGTACAATTCAACCATTGATTGTTTTGAATAAATGTTTGGAAGATTTTGCCTAGCTCCTGTCTGGCAGTTGTATTCACTTACTAACTTGACAACAAGCAGTAACGGAACTTCAAGGGACATTAAGTTTTCAGTTGATAATTATTTACTCAATTAACTTTTTGCAACTGTGGGAAAAATTATTGCAATACAAGGTTATAAAACTCACAGTAATTCCAGCAGGTCCCTGCATACCGGGTTCACCTTGTTCTCCCTGTGGAACAGGCTTAATTTTCGCACAGAAGCTAAAATTCATTTGCTAACCTGCTCTCCTTCTTCGCATGGGCACGGACACGAGTCGCACGTTTGCTATTTGAAATCACCAATACATTAACCAAACAGCTAATGGACGCTTCTTACTAACACAATTAATGCCTTCTATAAGTAGTGATAGCGAAAGGAGCGACCACCAAAGAACCCACATTGTTTCTTCACTATGCTTTCGCTCTTTGATGGCTTGTAATGCGGCTTCGTTGTAACCGCACATCAAAGCGAGCACCGCCACAGATGGAACATCGCGGTCGCTATTAACACACAATCAACAGGTGTTGGTTAAAACAGACCCGTGGGCAATTCGTATGCTGAGAGATCCTCGCCATGGAACCACGAACGTGAGTTGAGAAACTGAATTTTAACTAGCACGTGTGTAGCTACATTATAATTCCGTGCAGTTTATGTGCACGACTGATAGAACTGTTTTGTTGTATCGTATTAATGGTGACTACGATGGAAACATTAGCACAGGTTGTATTCTGTAATGCTTGGACTGCTGTGCCGAATCACTAATTTTTGTATACAGAATAACTCCACATCAGTTTTGGAGGAGTGCAGGAATTGCACTGCCATCAAAGGGGAGAAGGTGATGCTAAAAGATGACATAGATTTATGATATCTAGCATTGATTTGTGATTTAGGGTATGGCTGGACCGCCAGGTGAAACCGGTCCTCCAGGTTCACCGGTAAGGGAGCGGCTAAACTGTTGACAAAAGCACACGTTAAGCTTATTTTCGGCTTGCAGGGACCCAACGGAACCATGGGTGACAAAGGAGACATGGGTCCACAGGTATTGCATAACATGTTGAGTTTCTTACAATATGTACGCATACAGGGTGATCGCGGGATTATAGGAGAAAGAGGAGACAAAGGAGAAATGGTTGTTGCATAATTTTATTTTGTGTATTACTTAATATTTTTTCATTATAGGGTCTTCAAGGTCCCACTAGGAGCCAAGGTACAGATTCCAGTATTATCGATCCACTGTTACTCCACTATTTCAGGGTGATACTGGACCAACAGGACCTGTCGGTATACCTGGGGAGAAAGGCTGCAAAGGAGATATGGTCAGTCGCCTTGGATGGGGATTCTGGTTGAGAAAAGGGCTGGTAACTAAGGGAGAAGGCTTGTTATGTCAATCATCCTTTGTATGGTATGGGGAATGAAGTAATCAGCCATGAAATGTGATCCTCAAATTGTTAATGTCACCAAAAGATGGACTAGTTGCTTATATGTAGGAAAGTGGGACTCACACCCTGTTTTATTGTCAATCGATACCATGTTTCCCAATTAACTAGTTTTAGTTTTACTCAGTATATTTATATATATTAAGTGAATTGTATACAGTATAGCCTAATTATTTTGAGGGTAAAAATTTTCGTGGAAAATCATAAGCTTAGCAGTTTTAGGGATTACAGAAATACAGTATTGAATTGTACTGCAGGACAAAATATTTGTTAAAATTTTGTGGTCCACGAAAATTTTCTATGCAGTATTTACTTACTGTTTACAGGGACCTATGGGTGAAGAAGGGCAGCGGGGTGCGCCAGGAGTCGGAGGTAGTAAGGTTAGATGGTGTTTAGTGCTCGCTGTTTGTTATTGTCCGCTGCTGTGTTGCATCATAGGGCGACAGGGGGCCGTCCGGTGAGAAGGTGACCTACGACTGACATACTGCCCGATCAACTTTATGTTTGTATTTGTGGTCACTATATATAGGGAGAGCGAGCTATCGGCAGTCCTGGACTCCAAGGGGACCCTGTAAGTTTCAATGACAGTATTTAAGCATTAAGTTTGTTTTAACAATTTATAGGGAGAGAAAGGAGATTTGGGTCCAAAGGGTTTCAAAGTATGCTAAATTCTCTAGTTTCTTATTAGATACAGCGCATCCATCCATTGCGTTTTAGGGCACTAAAGGTTCGAAGGGTAGCAGAGGGTTTCCAGTAAGATTATACGTGGCTTTGTGCATTTTTATAATGTGATATATTCTAGGGATTCCGTGGACCTCCAGGACCTATTGTAAGTAATCCAGCAAATAATATATAGTGAATTGTGTTGTATTAGGGAGAGGTTGGGTCGCAAGGAGACAAAGGAGAAAAGGGTGAAAAAGGAACACCAATTCCTGGTCCTCCAGGGCTAAGGGTACTACATGCATACACACCCATTCTGTTTTACTGTATGTGTAATGTGATAGGGAAACCTTGGACCTCGTGGAGACCCTGGCATTGGTTTAGACGTCTTACCTCCTAATTCAACAATACAAGTATGCGTGCGTGCGTGCGTGCGTGTGTGTGTGCGTGCGTGCGTGCGCGCGTGTGTGTGTGTGTGTGTGTGTGTGTGTGTGTACCATGTGTACTGTGTATATCATATAATTTTTTATGATGTGTTTTGATAGGGGCCCAAAGGAGATAGGGGAGAACCTGGTGAAGATGGAATAAACGGTGATGAAGGAATGAAAGGTCAAAAAGGTGATAGAGGCCGTCGAGGCCAAAATGGTGATCGTGGACCACGTGGAGCAAAAGGAAACATGGGACCACTGGGTCCACTAGTGTCCACTAGTGAGCAAGTGTTTTGTGTTCTAAAAATGTGTGTGGGTGCGTACGTGCATGCATGCGTGTGTACTGTGTGTAGTTTGTGTGTGTAATGCATATGTACACATGTATATATTACAATGCCAGGGCGATGCTGGTGATCCAGGAATACCAGGCATCAAAGGAGAAGAGGTCAGATAATGTATTAATAACTTCCAATATACATCCATTCCTGGTGTAGGGTGAAATGGGACCACTCGGATTTGAAGGATTAAAAGGGGAGCAAGGCCCCATGGTAACACTTTAAACATGGTAACTAGCATGTATCTACATATTATGCCCACAGGGTGACACAGGTGTTGATGGAGAGAGGGGTCAAAATGGCTCAAAAGGAGACAAGGTTAGGTATTATGGCCACCAAGTGTTTTACAAAACCATTCACTGTATGCTTTATTAGAGGTTTTACATAGCCATACATATTAATTTTATAGGGTGACAAAGGTTCCATGGGTTCATCGGGCATACCAGGACTGCCGGGATCAGCCGGACAACCGGGTGCCAGTGGAAGCAATGGTGTGCCAGGTGCTCCTGGTCAACCCGGGCAGAATGGGGACCAAGGGGAGCCAGGTCCCCAGGGATTTGCAGGAAGAGACGGCAGAGATGGCCTCCCCGGTATCATTGGTGACAAAGGGGAGAAAGGAGAGGATGGGATTAAGGGAGAAGAAGGATTAAAGGGTGACATAGGACCACAAGGTAATTCACAAACGAAAGTGGGACATTCCTATAATAGTTATATTACAGGAGATGATGGTGCTAAAGGAGACCAAGGAGAAAAGGGTGAAACAGGCATTGATGGCCTGCCCGGATTTCCAGGTCGAAGCCTCATAGGACAGAAAGGTCATAAAGGGGAAAAGGGAGATGTCGGGTTGTCCGGAGAACCAGCCGTGGGTGCAGTAGGTATGAACACAACCAAACTGTTCTACAGTTATTACACTACTATGGACCTTTAGGACCACCAGGTCAAAATGGTGAACCAGGTACATCAGGACCAAAAGGAGAGCCCGGTTTGAAAGGAGATATTGGTCCAACTGGAGATAAGGGGTCACTGGGAAACGCTGGACAGTGTCCATGTGCCGATGGTGAAGTTGGTCCTGTAGGACCTAAAGGAAACATTGGAGATCTAGGAGCCCAAGGACCACCTGGAGAAAAAGGTGACATTGGACCACAAGGTATAAGAGGTATTAGGGGATTGCAAGGAAATCAAGGCTTACCAGGCATTAAGGTGAGACCTCTATTAGAACAGTCAGTAATGTAAGAAATAATTAATAGATTCTCAGAAATGTTTGGTAATTAGGCAGAAATATCAATTATATGTATAGGGTGAGAAAGGAGACATGGGCATAATGGGGATGAAAGGCGACAAAGGATCAAAGGGAGAAGTGCGATTACGAGATATCACCATGAAAGGTCAGAAGGGGCAGAAAGGAGATGTTGGTCCTCCAGGGGCTATTGGTGAGACTGGAGCAGAGGGGGAGAAAGGTGACATGGGTGCAAAGGGCAATAATGGCACAGCAGGTCTGCAAGGTGAAATGGTAAGTGAAGATGTTTTACATAAATAAAAAGAATTATGGCCAACGTACAGGGTGATGCTGGTACTCCAGGAATCGATGGAGAAAAAGGAGAAAAAGGTGATAATTGTACTGCTGGCCCTAAAGGCGCTCCTGGTGACTCCATTAAAGGTACTTAATGTAGAAATAATATAAATTGAAATACCGACCATAAGGTGATAAGGGGGAGAGTGGACCAACCGGACCACCAGGTAACCCTGGCAACCCAGGACTTAATGGAACAACAGGCCCGCCAGGAATAAAGGGAGATCAAGGAGTTATGGGCATGAAGGGAGACACTGGTAAAATGATGACTAAGAAAAGGATTTCTTGAAATTGCTAAATCTTAGGCTCCCCCGGGATGGATGGACTGATGGGGCCAAATGGAACTAAAGGAGAACAAGGTGTTGTGGGTCCTAAAGGATTCCGAGGGATGCCAGGCCGTAAGGGAGACAGAGGAGATGAAGGAGAATTTGGAGCACAAGGCGACAAGGGAGAAATGGGACCTCCTGGACCAAAAGGAAGCAAAGGAGAACTGGGTCCAGTTGGGGAAGCTGGACCTCCAGGGCCCTCTGGAGAGAAAGGATTTAAAGGTAGATAGTGTACAAAAACAACAAACAACAATAAAGTATGACATTTTGTGTTTATAGGTGAACCAGGTGTACCTGGGGATGCTGGGCTTAATGGCGCCCCAGGAGAAAAAGGTGAGCCTGGTATGAAAGGACAGAATGGTGTCCGTGGGCTGCGTGGATTCCCTGGACCACCCGGCATTAATGGCAGCAAAGGTGAACCAGGAGTAGGGATAAAAGGTGATCCTGGACTGCCAGCCATCAATGGCAGTAAGGGAGAGAAAGGGGCTAATGGGTTAAATGGAACTAAAGGCGAAAAGGGTGCAGCATGCAATCTCACATTCAACGAAGGCAACGATTCACTTTCAAATGCTAAAAGATCATTATTCACGAAAAAAGTCAATGTTTTACACCAAAGAATCAACAATGGTGATTATTTTTTAGTTTTGAAATTGTTGTCACTACCTCCTACAGGACACATGTTAATACTACATAGCCAATCAGAAGTTGTACCAACTTGTCCTGATGGTTTTCCACTTGTTGCTACCGGATACAGCTTTTTGCAGACCTTGGATTCATCATTCGGTGTTGCAACTCAAGATTTAGGTAGCATGGGGTCGTGTTTAGGTCACTTCTCGACTTCACTATGTGCTGGTACCAACTGTGTTTCCTACTGGCTTGCCAGTAACACCAGCAGTGTTGAGCTGTCAAGAAGTGACATGTCTCGTACTATCAGTCGGTGTAGTGTGTGCTTGTTAACATCCAACATTTTAGCAGTACACAGTTTGAAACACAAGTTACCAGAGTGTCCCATTGATTGGAATACTTTATGGAATGGCTACAGTTTTATTAAAGTGAGTGTTCAATATTTCTAGTACATCCTGGAATTCTATTTTTTCCGTACCATTTAGCAAAAATCTGCTACCAACATTCCAGCAGGTGTACAGAGTCTATCGTCTACTGGGTCGTGTCTACAGAAGCTGGTCAAACCAGCCGTGTTTGTGAAGTGTAATTCATCAGGCGCTTGCGTACCAGTGGCAGAACACAGCACACAGTGGCTGACAACTACAGATACACTACAGACACACAGTAGGTGTAGAGTGTGTACTTATAATGATCCGCTCTAAATTCAACAATGCATTTATAATTCTTAATATACATATATATACCTGTGGCATATGCAGTACCCACAAATACAGTTTGGTTTTGTTCACATCAACTAACAGTGTCCACGATACACACAAGGTTACATTATCTGCTGTTGTTGTTCTGGTTGGACTCAAAGAACATAAAATCCTGTAAAGAGTTAATAAATATAAACTGTTAATGTACATACATTCAGAATTACTGATAGTTTTAAAAGATGAAGGGCTTATTTTTATCATGACTTATACAAGACAGTGATATATGCTTACAATGAGGAAACATGATCCCAGCATAACAGCCTTCATCTTCACATCAAGATCCATCGGAACTATAAATATAACAATCAACATCATTTTAACAACACTCAAGCCGTCCCATCTCTCTCACATTGGATCCCAAAGTTGTCGGCATCAGTGAAATACTCCTTGGCCAGGCCGGACCACTGTTTTGAGATTTTCCCCACTGGCTGTGTCCCATCAGCACTCACCACCTAAGAGTATGGTAAGCATAAGATCAGCTCTCTCTTTGGGATGCATTACTTGGAACTCAATATCGGCACAAAACTGGCAAGTGCAGCACGGGCCCTTAATCAACAACACAGAATCACCGTTCTCATTTTGGATGGTAAACTGTGGTGCCCATAAAGTACAACTACAAAAAATTCACTAAATCTTGTATAGAAAACTCGCTGACTCACTTTTGTTTCACATAACCGATGATGGTTCCTGGAGGTGACTGCACTTCCATTTCTTGGAGGCAACAAAAGCAGCAACAGCTGGTACAGCGCATCGGTCGTTCTAAATGTATCACCTCAGCACTGCTGTTGTCAGTAATGGCCATGGCAAACGGCCTGCTTGGTCCACAGTACTGTCGCAAACAGCAATTGGATTCTGTATACATTATATGTGTGTATAAATACACTAGACAAAAAATAAATACATGCCTTCAGCTGCAAAATAGACCTGTTGTCCCACTGAATTTCTTATGCGGTACTTGTTTTCTGTTTCAAACCCGGTGATGACTGTATAAGAATACAATAACTAACAATGTTGAGCACACAACTGCTTCATGCAGAAATTCTTTTGGCATTTGAAAGTTAAGGTTTTACCATATCAAGTTGGGCTGCAAGCCACATAACAGCATTTATTTAATAAACAGCTTCAATTCTACATTCCCAACTAGTTGTAACTTGGCACTTGAACTTCATCTGCTATATATCTACTTGGAATTCCGGCCACTTTTACATTAACTGCAACACATTCTAGTGTTGCAGCTTCTGACAAACATGTTACCAGGTGTTCTATACGTTGTATGCTAGGACCACACCCTTTTCGCTGATCTCTCTCATTACCTTCCAATAGCTCCACTTGCTGGTGGACAAGTAACTGGTCAATTTGAGAAAGATACTCCAGGCCAGGCGGGCAACCTGTAGGCGCCTGAGGAGCAGGCATCCATGGTATATCCGGAGGCTTTGCCGCCATGACAACCCCCTGAAAGGTAGTGCTACTCCGTATAATTTCGTGGACTATCAACCACGTGATATGTTATGGTGAGCTTTATTTAGAATATCAACTACATGGATACGTCTTCAGATGAGGTAAAGCGAGAATGGTGAGTGTGTAGATTATTTTCTATTACAGGAGGACACCCCTACTAGCAAACTTGCAGATGTTCCGTTTGTTGAAATACAGGCACTACGTGAGAAGCTTGGAGCCAAAAAGTGTGTGGTTTACTAATCCATGGTTTTGCAAGGCAATTCTCATGGTATTTTCAGATTTGATGCCACTTTAAGAGGAGAGTCGAAACACCACCGTGGACCACTGAGTCGCCGCCAAAATAAACACAGGTTGATATTCTATTAGCTTTGCAAAGCTGTGCCGGCAGTAAACTTTAGTAGTGTAAAGAGGTTAAGTTTAAATGTAAACACATTAGGCCCTTGGAGATATCTTCAAAGATACATCCAACCCGAACACAACCAACTAATGTAAAGAAAGTAAGTTTTTAAAAAATCACTGGTAACTTAACACTAAGGGGTCTGAAACTCTAGAAATCATGTACAGGCTCCTAGAAAGCTTGAAATCTAAAATCAGCAGATTCTCTGGATACTGATGTTACATGAAGCAACGTGATTATAAGAAATCTAATCAGAAATTTAAAATATAAGCTGAAATCTTGCCAGGGTTTCTTTCAGGGGGGTGGGGGGAGCATTCGCCCCCCTTGGCTTTGGCTTGCCCCCCCTTGGGAATTTTGTTCTGACAGTGAATCAATTCAAGTGTTTTAAATCTCTCCTTTAGTAGCGCCCATGTTCTCCATGCCATAATGATGTTTATAGTTAGCGATGACCCTTGATTTCACAGTTATTTTGACTCTACATACAGTCTACAATATATAATATTTTGACTCTGAAATACCCTCAGATTCAATCTCAGAGCATCTATTTTTCAAAATTTTCTGGGAGGGGGCATGCCCCCAGACCCCCTAGTATTAGCATGCTATGCATGCTGATTGTGCTTCACACAATAACACATACAATCACTTAGCTTGTTGTACAAGGGCCCCACTTTAACTATTTGCTCCTGATCACAGAGTATATTCCTGGATTCCCTAGTTTGCTTCCAGGAGGATCATACCACATTGCCCCCCCCCAGTATCCCGTTATACCTCTTTTTGACCCCCCTTGGCTAAAATCCTGAAAGAAATCCTGCTTGCCCAAAAATCTTGAAGATTTAAATCTCATACAAACGGTTTTTGGGAATTTCAGATCCCTAGCTCTCTTAACACCTATTTTATATCACATTTTACTTTTACAAAACATTTTTATTGAGCAGCCTTTTCAAATCAGTGCATACTTCTGTATTAGGTGAGCAATACATCACAATCATGATGGTGGTATATTGTTGGCTCCTTGTTAAGGGCAGAATTGTGTTGCCAACATGTCTGATTGGCCATTGGTCTGGCTAATTACAAAGTGTTTGTAATAATTATAATGCTCTTGTTATGCTTAGAGCATGTAGTGTTACAGGGTGACCGTCCATGACACTAATAAACTAAACATAAAAACTCTGTTGTTTTGTATTGCTAGAGGGTGTCACGTGATCCACGCTTTGATACAAGGTCTGGAACATTGAACAAAAATCTTTTCAGCAAGTCATTTTCATTCTTAGATGACATTAAAAAGAAAGAACGAGCGGTTTGTATAGCATTGTTCACCAAAACAATTTTATTATCACTACATGCTTAGTTAGACACTAGCGAGCACTATTAAGAAATCACGTGGAGTGAAGAAAGAGAAGTTAACCGATCTGTTAACCAGAATAGTCAGTAACCACCATATTGACTACTGCTTGATTTGATATGGATTACTACTATAGGAGAGTAAGGAAACAACTAGGGAAAAGAACGAACAGAGGAAAACACTAGTTAAAGAGCACAGTGTCTTGCAAAGAGAGAAACTTAAAAAGGGAAAAAAACCATTTTACTTTAAAGCATGTGAGTTATGCTATTAGTTGAATATTTGCCATAGCTTATAATGAGGGATTCACTAAACATTGATGTTGTCATCATTATCAGTAACTTTATAGCTTGGTGTGAATTGTTGAGGCATTTTTAATCAATCTCAAATCACAAAATAGTCTAGGATAGATTTAGCTATATTTTATTTTAAAGTGAATTCATTTGGTTGTGATGTATCTCCATGTAGCAATGAAGAAGAAGGTTGAATTAGTCAAGAAATATCAACAGCTAAAGAAGGAAGGCCATTTTGCAAAGTACATGGAAAAGAAACGTGGTCGCACCGCAAGACGCGACCACATCAAGTTGCCATTCCGAAGATGGTCCCAATTTGACAATTAAACATCTCAGTATGCATAATAATCATAAATGATATCCCAGCCAGTAATTAGATACAGTATATAAAGTAAAGTCAGCTTGTTGTGAAGTAGAAACTGGATAAACCGGAACAGCTGGCCCAACTAGTAACCTAAGGTTTCTTGCTATATGCAAAGCAATCCAGCTTCTGATATCACACACATGACAACTGTGACATGACTTGCAGTTATTTTTTTCTGTTTAGTGCGATTTGTTTTCATGTGTATAACGACAATTTACACTTTGATGCGGTTGTTTTGCTGCGAATCCGATTAGTAGGAAATCTGTAATGATGACGTAATTAAACATCCAATGAGTTCGGCGCACGCAGCCTTGAAACCACCTTTATAAATATATATAAATATTGGCATATGACATTCTGGTGTTTTAGCCATATCCAAGCTAGTATTGCAGTTGTCGCTGTTATCGTGGGACAGTTATGGCGGTAGTGATGCCGAGTAGCCCTAGAAAGCCGGTATATCGAGCAAGTATGTATATCATTTCGCTAGGGGGAGTAATAATAGCTAACATGTCTAATAACGTGGGGAGTGTATTAACTAAACAAATATGACACCTATCAGTCTTAACTTAAATACACGGTAATCATAATCTAACGGCTAGTGTATCTATAGTTTTACCAATGGAGTACTCTTGGTTTTACCTATAGCTCGATAGCCGCTAGCTATATATAGCTATAGCTACATTATAACGCGTGGTTTTCGCTAAACTGTGACTTCGGAACTTTACAATTGTTAAAATAGTTCAATTACATTAGCTCTAGCTACTGTAACAATTGTTCGTCGAGGTGAGGTATTTAGGCTGGTGGCGACGAAATGATAGCCAATATTAATATTTCTACATGCATGGTGATGTTTTAGTGACCAAATGTTCAACAAATTGTTCTATGGTTTTTTCAGGTACATTCAACTGTGGCAAGTTATCAACACCAGCGGTCAGGAAGACCTGTGTGCCGCGAATGTTGTCAAAAGAGGAGTCAGCTATGACTGGGTGTGTGCTGAGGAGCAAACCACTGAGGTCAACATCTTCAGCTGGACAGTTGATAGATACTCGAAAAAGAGCTTCATTAATTGAACCCTGTCAAATTCCTCTTCTGTGGAAATTTGGAGTATTATTATCTCATTCCATAAGCAAAGAACTTAAAATACAATCCACTATACTAGCAGAAGGTGCATTTGCTGCAGTTTTCTCAGGGAAGCTTATCGACAATAGAAACTGTGTGATCAAGGTGCCCCATGAAAGGTTTTGTACAACAGAGTATGCATCAGCAATTAGGAATAATTTTGAAAATGAAGTCAACATCTTGTCACAATTGCATCATCCCAACATAGTTTCATACTTGGCTGTCTTCAAGAGCATGATCTGTCGATGCCCTTTGTTGATCTTGGAAGAGATGGATTGTAACCTTACCGAATTGCTTACCATGAATGATGACATTGACGTTAATACTCAGTTCGATATATGCAGTGACATTTCTTCTGCTTTGGTGTACCTTCACAGGATGGACATTATTCACGGAAACATAACATCCAATAACGTCCTTATTTCTTTGGATGATGATAAGTGTACGGCAAAATTGTGTGATTTCATGCATGCCAAAACAAGAGTTTTCACTCCAACTTACGTTCCATCCTATGAAGAGAACTCGAGTATATTTTTTTCAAGTCCAGAATATGTAATGTGTCCAGAGCCTCAACGGTTAACAAAACAGTGTGACATTTTTGCTTGTGGGGTTGTGTTTCTTCACGTCGGAACACAGAGGCCCCCGCAGCTAACACCAATGTGGAGTGAATCCCCTGTTAAAATGAAGGCCACAAGAATCAGTGAAATGAACCGACGAAAGGAACACATCTCATGCCTTGGAGCAAACCATCCACTAAAATCACTGATCATTTCTTGTATTCAGGACCACCCCGCCAAAAGACCAGAAGCTGAGAGGCTGAGCAGAATGATTCAAGCAGAAAGACGAGGTCCAATAACTTCAGTTATTAAAGTAAGTGTTTACACAAGTTTTTAAGGCATGTTGTAGTGTATTTATTGTTCACTGGAATAACAGATGGTCAATTAATCGAACAATTATGAGATATAATTTAATAACCTTCTGTTTCAATAGAGAAATGATTGCTATGAAAGTAATGGGGCGATCAATAGACTGAGTGTCCATCCCTTCTACAATGATGATGGATGTAGGAGCATCAGTGCTCCTCTCTACTGTAAAATGAGAATTCGGGCATCTTCGGTTACCAGCAGTACCAGCTCGTGGAGTTTTATGAGCACAAGTCAGCAAGTCATCTCCGAGTCGTCGCAGAGCGATAATTCTGAAGAACAACAAATCCACACTGCACTTAATAATCACAGTGCTTTTAGCGAAGCCAAGCTACCCAGCATTATGCATATGAACAACCTACACCAGAGACCAAACAAGACCACCAAAGGTTGGGCTAACACACACCCATTTTTGTATGAATACTAATAATCTCTATTGTTTTGTGTAGTATTCAGATGGAAGTCATTGCTACCTTTTGGTAGAAGCAAAAAGTCAAGCGGGAGCGCCATAGAAAAACAGAACATCGCTAACCCAACAAATTTTAGGTCAGCAGATTTTAAATTGTGTGTAATGTGTTTAACTGGTAAACTGATTATAATAGAAAAATAGCATCTGCTACAAGTGACAGTGATGTGATGACAGCCAGATGTTTGGGTAAGTGAGGAGTAAACATTGTGCCAAGAACATCAGTTGTTTATACCATTCTCCTTCTTTCCTTCACACAGATGCCATATCATCATCATCTCAGTGGGTATAGGGAAGGATGACAATCCATACTCATTCATTCACTACAGAGTTCATTTTTATACACTGTATAATTTCGAGACATATATATAATAAAACTATGTTCAAAGTGACTTGGATCATGTGAAGTTGTGTTTATTTACTCAACATCAAGGAGATCTGTAAAGGATTGTATATCATGTAACAGTAGTAGTAGTAGTAGTGATAGTAGCAGCTGGTGTACTGACCTGTTCAGATGTGGGAATAGCAATGATTTGTTGATCCTCAACTGAATAATTCTTTGTGACAAACTTCTCAAAGGCGGTGAAGGTTTGTGTGACATTGGCCTAAAGAGGAGGGACCTAAATGGTAACAGAACACCACCCAGTGTGTGGTCCTTTGAAAAGGCTCTGTCACTCAACTAAACCATTTATACCAAGGTTTCAAATTCTATTAAGCTATTGTACTGGTAGGGCTATCCCAGGATGTTCAATGGGCTGGTGTGTGAAACAAAAAGGCAACTGTTGTGGTAATCTATATACACTGACACTGAATAGTGAGTATTATGGCTGTACCTTGATTGGTCGAAATAGGATATGTTCTGTCTCTTCATTGGCTAAATATAGACTCATGCTCTTCAAGATGGCTGGCACTTTGTTTCTCAACAACCGATTTGTGTTGGTGACAACTTCGTGCACTTTAGCTGAAATTCACAAAGTGATGCAAACATGATTTGTGTTAACATCATGTTGACTTGCCTGGCTCAGCAAAAGGCTGTTGCTTTAGCAAAACATCTGCTGCAGTTCCACTCTTCACAGCCACTTCCAATATTACTTCAGCCTACATCAAACAAACCAAATCACACACACACAAATATATAATTCCATGCACCTTTGATAGGAAGTCCTTGATGGGACAAACCAGCTGAGAGGACACATGCTTAATAAATACCTCACAGGTCTTTTTGAGATGTCCATCAATTTCCTTAAAACATCAGGTGAACCATTAAAAATATTCATATTTACATCTTTTAGTATGTGTGACATGTAGTGAATACCTTTCTAGAGTCCACCTGGCTCTGCGTTAGTTCTGGAGTCCCCTATGACATGGCATGCGTTTAATAATGACCACAGTCCTTACTCCTGTTACATGTGTTATTACACATACCACAAATAATTTTATAATGCAGACATGCTTGTATGAATGCGTATGCCATCTGCATACCTGGAGGAAGAACTCTAAAAATGAGTTGTTGCCACCTAAAGAGAACATTTTTGAACGTTTCTTTAGCAGCTCGTAGGCGGCGTTCTTGGTACGAGAGAAGTCAAGGCCAATTTCGGTGATAGAAAATTCGACCTTGAATGCTCCCATCTCCTCCCGCAATATGAGAAGATGCTTGATCAAAAATAATTCTCCGTCAAGCCGTGTCTAATTGGAAAACATAAAAATTTTAAATTGGTAACAATATATGGTGTAAAGTGAACAAGAGTGAGAGCAACCATTTTGTGACATATGATAACTGGCTGTGATGTAATGAAATCATGGTAACCACATTAAGTAAGGCATAAAGGTTTGTCACTAACAGCAATGTGAAAAAATGGTTCCACAGTTCATGAAAACGAAAAGCCTACCCAGTGAGTCAGCCGATTATAAAGTACACATGAATGTAACAGGTATGTATGGTGGCATTGAGTTTATATGGGTGCCTTGATAATCCAAACACAAAGTAGTCTTCAAAGCTTTTTAATGGTGTAAGTATGTACATATACAAATTAATCCCCTGAAATCAGGACACCTCTGAAATGAAGTCACACTGCCTTTAGTATGTCTACACTAGGTGTTAAGTTAATACAATTTTAACCACAATTTTAACAGTGTTATCACAATGATCCACAATTGACAGGGAGTTAGGTTACATAAGCACAGTTGAATGCATACAACCTTATTCCTCTCAATGGTCTGGGCAGCCGACTGCAGTGACAGCACACACTGGCGCAAAGCTTCTTGTGCTATCCCTTCAAAAATGGACTTCTATAAAACAAGACAAAAAGAGCAGTACCATATCAAGAGGCGAATGAGGATCCACTCTTATAACACAAATCACATTTCTATATAAGTGTAATTGGGATGCCCTAAATGTGTTGGGTTTCTCATAGAAATATTGGCTAGCATATATAACAGGATTAGCAATGCTACACTGAGGCACCGCAATTAATTGAAGTGTAACCATCAACTTGTCAGCATGATGTATACAGGATTCCTGTGGGTACCGCAAAGTGATAAACACAGTTAAATGATAACTATATCAACGTGACTATGCAATTACATGGCCATCATGTGTACTGCATGAGTGGTGTGAGCTCACCTCAATGCAGCGATAGAGTTTTGACATGCACAGGATGCTTCTTCTTACTGTGGGGTACCACATGGCATGGATGTCGACTGCCGCGATTTTCTTCTGTTGTGTTGAGTGTTGTTGTTCGCTTGTGTCACCCTATGTGTTACAGCATCAGTGTGTGTGTGTGTTGTGTGTGTGTTGTGTGTGTGTGTGTTGTGTGTGTGTGTGTGTGTGTGTGTATGTGTGTGTGTGTGTGTTGTGTGTGTGTGTGTGTGTTGTGTGTGTTTGTTGTGTGTGTGTTGTGTGTGTGTTGTGTGTGTGTGTTTGTGTGTGTGTGTGTGTGTGTATGTGTGTGTGTGTGTGTGTGTGTGTGTGTGTGTGTGTGTGTGTGCGCGCGCGCGTGCGAGTATAGCATACCTCAAACACAGAGTCATCATTCTCGGAACTAGCATCAACAGGCACACTCAGTTCCTCCTGGGAACAATGCCATATACAAGTATAACACAAGATGCAACAGATTGTTTTCAATGTGACACTTCAACTTATATAGTAAAGAAGGAAAGAAAATTTATGCTCAGTTGACATGAAAGTGTCCATGTTGATTAAACAATGAGTGCCTAAGCTGTCTTGTATTATACTACAGAGTGAAGTGGAATATTTACAGAACTTGTATAGTATCTCTAAGTGGAGTATTGATCAGTATACTAAAGTGCAGTCTCAGTATACCATTAGTATACTAGAGTGTGGTGCAAGTATACTATTGGTATACCAGAGTGCGGTGTCAGTATACCATTAGTATACTAGAGTTCAGTTTCAGTATACCATTAGTATACTAGAGTTCAGTTTCAGTATACCATTAGTATACTAGAGTGCAGTGTAAGTATACCATTAGTACACTAGAGTGCAGTATCAGTATACTATTAGTATACTAGAGTGCATCGCAGTCAGTATTACTATACCCAGTAATGGGTGGTATTGAAAATTTGTTACTGAAAGACAAAATACCACGGTACATTATGGTACAGTGGTTTTACATATTTATCAATATTTTACTGAGCGACTATAAAATATGTATACCTTTATAAGGGTATTGTACCGATGAATAAGGTAATGCTAACATAATGAAATCTCCAATTTTGGCAAAGCAATGTGCATGATAATGGCTGATGCTTAGAATTATAAAATTTTCAAATCACAAAGTTTTATGTAATTTTAAACCATACAACAGTATGGCAATCGTATGAAGGGTTCACGCACGGCACTACTCAACTTCTGCCACCAAACACTAAGTATAGGATATCAGTGTGTGGTGTCAGTACACTGAAGTGAGGTATTAGTATACTATCAGTATACTAAAGTATACTATCAGTGATGTCTAACTGTACAGTGAAACATTACTAGAGGTGCTCACAATTAAAATCAGTTTATCAGGATATGCCAGGTCACCTGCTGCAGGTGAGTACCCACGAATATCGGAATCTATGAATTTCTAAATAACGACAGAACAAAACAGATATTGTGCAATATGCAACACCATAATCACCTGAGCACGGTAGACCAGCCTCTGCTGAACATCCTGCAACATTTGTGTAATGATATTTCCAAATGATGCCATCTCATCTTCTAAAAGATGTTTTATTTTTATTAACAGCAATAATAATTATCCCACTGCAGCAAGGCTAGCTCACATGATACCATAGGGTGTCTCACATGATACCACAGGGTGTCTCACATGATACCACAGGGTAGCTCACATGATATCATACAGTAATTCACATGATACTGTGTTGCCAAATTCCAAAATGGGACCTAATTTTACACAGCTGTGACCAGCGAGAAAGATACAATTTAAGGCTAAAAATCCTTGTTTCACAAAAATTACACTAGCAAAGTGTCATATTGATGGCACAGTACCCTAGGAAGGGTACGTTGGGGCCTCACTCTTGCCCTGACAGCCAAGCATAGGTGCGACACTGTATTGCCATCCACTTTCCGGGCTAGTTGATTCAGCAGGTGAGTTGTTACACACTCCTTAGCGGATTCCGACTTCCATGGTGGTAAGGGATAGGCAGTTCCTTATCTAACCGCTTCTCTTTTGAAGCTTGAAGGCTAATGGGCTTCGGCTGGTAAATTGCTCACAGCTGGCTGGGTAACATCATCTGGACTCATTGGGGATCACTACCTCACCTTACTAATGTAAATGCCTCAATCAGGAAGGCACACATGTTACAGTTGCATGATCTTGGATAGCCAGTTACTTAAAATGTAATTATAATTAATTAATTACTGTAAGTAACTGTAATTATAATTATATTTATATTAATGGACTTTTTCAATTTACCAAAAGAGCAGCAGCTATGGCCTCTACAGTTCCTAGTGTTGGTATCATGTGATCTACCCCTATGGTATCACATGAGCTGTCCCTATGGTTAGCATCCCATTGCCAGACTGCTTGATATCTTAAGATGGAGAAATAGGTCTGGTGAATAGCCTACACCATTTTATTCAGCCATCCCCAGAATCTAAGCATCTTGTTGATTGGTGCATGCAGCTTACAAGTGAAGGCTGTGGATTGGTGAAGATGACGTGCAAGCAGTCACACAACTTCTAATTCATACTGTGTTATTGTCACCAATCAACAAGCCTTTACTGCAAATTTGCACCAATCAACAAGTCCTCCAGATTCTGGATGTTTTCACAATTGATCACATCACTCACAATGTAGCAAAACTTTACATCTCACTAACTTAACTGTGTACTTTAAGAAGGCATATAGGAAACGTGAAATCTTAGGGTGCGAATTTCACAAGAAAAGGGTCTTCCTTAAAAATATAATAATGCAACAACTTGTGAAGTCTACCAAAATGTGAACATCCTACTTTGAAGGTTTTTGAGGAAATTTCGTCCCACGAAAGTTTGAACTATACTAAAATGACTTCATATGCTACTAAGGAAGTCTCTCTCTTTATAGCTGGTTGGCCTTACAAAGCCTTGTGATAACTTATAATTTCCTTATACAAGAAGTAAAGACACTTTCTCATCTGACCACTTATACTTCCTACACTCCTGCAACAATAGGCATGACTAACAGGTGTGTATTGTAATTGTGGAGTTGTATGTATGATGTAATTGTAAGAGGCTAATGAGAAGAATAGATCAATACAATTTGTCTTCTGACTAGCCAGTATTCCATCATGCAGCTGTAGCGATGGAAGAGGCTCGTTCCTGGGATGGAAAGCTAAGGCTTTACAACACGGGACTGATTTTTACTGTGTCAAATATGCCATATAATGTTGTGTGTGTGTGTGTGTGTGTGTGTGTGTGTGTGTGTGTGTGTGTGTGTGTGTGTGTGTGTGTGTGTGTGTGTGTGTGTGTGTGTGTGTGTGTGTGTGTGTGTGTGTGTGTGTGTGTGTGTGTGTGTGTGTGTGTGTGTGTACTACCTTTAGGCTTGACTTGCTCTTCCAACATCTCAACCTGCAATACATCTTTGTACACATACTCACACACATACACACACACACATACACACACGCACACACACACACACACGCACACATACATGTACATACACATATATATACATACATACATACATACATACATACATACATACATACATACATACATACATACATACATACATACATACATACATACATACATACATACATACATACATACATACATACATACATACATACATACATACATACATACATACATACATACATACATACATACATACATACATACATATACATACATACATACATACATACATACATACGTACATACACACACACATACATAGTATTACATACATTTAATATACTACAGAGGTCAGCTAAAGTTTCCAAATGATTGATCTTGATAATGATCGGCCTCAGCACATCATACAGAGTGAAACACAAACTCTCCAACAGTCCACTGCAACAAACACCATAGCAACTAAAGTCAACAGTAGTCTCGCATAGTTAGACCAATTTTTTGTTTTTATTTGTGGTGGTGTTTTTTTCTGTTTATATTTTTCCACTTTTCCCGCCACCACGAACAAAAAGCTGTCTGGCTATGTAAGAGTAAGTCAACAGTAGGACCTCTCTCAGAGGACCACCTGAATTTAAGTCACCCCTGCTAGGGACAAGCTTTTCATAACAATTTTTATCTCAGATCCAAGTTCCCATTGGTATAGCACTAAAGTATAGCAGGGGAAAAAATTGTGGCAGAGGATAAGTGAGGGAGAAATTTTGGCGAATTTGGTGAGTTGTGCATGATTCGCCACAAACTGAAACCATTTCCAGCTGGATCTATCTGTTCATCACCTCTCCAAAACTACATGAGAGTATGTTCACCATGTTTCCTGTTATATGGGACAACAGTTTGTGGGAACATTGAGGTCAACGTAATCACTGAAAAACTTTATGGTCATTCCCTAGTGCTCAGGGATCACCAGACCTAGCCAGACAGATTGTGTGAGCTTATTTGTTTGTTTATCATTCTAGATTAAACTTAAGGAAAATTTTTAAATCAAACATGGAGTCGTCCAATTGTGGAATGCTTTGCTGTGCAAATAAAGAACTGTGAATTTGTTAAAAGAAGGTTGGACTGAAGAAATTCATTCCTCAGCTCTGAATTATCTGAATGTGTTAGTAATAATAAAATCACTTCATTATTTTAATAAATAATCAAATGTTTGTATGTGCTTGGTCAACAGATGGTTAAAATATTTCAAATTTTTTGTGGAACTAAATTTCCATGAAAATCTTCAAAAAATGATTTATATGATTTTTATATTCACGAATTGGGTAGATTTCACCTCCGACTGAACTAGCTGTTGCAAAATGTAGGTACAGTGCCTATCATTATATTTTCATGAATGACACTTTTCTTGTAAAATTTTTGTCCCACAAAAAATTTCAGACCCACAAAAATTTTGGATTGCATGGTACTTTCAGACACCGCAGAATTGCCCATGGATTGTTGGATAGTACAAAATTGCCAGTCATATTTGGAAATCCCTCCATTAAATCTGAAATACTTCAAATAAACACGTGTTTATGGTGGCCCCAACTGGGGGACTAACAGCAAATTAAATAACACACAGTCACCAACTGTGTGTACAAACATTATAATTAAATTTCCTGCCAATTTTCACAGCTGTAAACAACTCGGTTACCCCACAGGGCAAACAAAACAACCATGATGTGTGTCGATTGCTTACTTCAGCTCGGAACTCAGTAAGGTGAAGAAATGAAAATACAATTGGTGTTCACTTTGGCATAGCCGACACAAATAGTTACAGCTGGATCTCATCTGGGCATTATATAGAATGACTGCTTTGTTCATAACATGCAAAATGTACAAACCATATTACAGGTGTCGGTGCCGTGCTGTTTCTGGAATGCTTCGATGCTTGTGGTGACGATCGGCAGCAGGAGTTGCCCTCGCTGGGAAATGTAACACTTTTGACAATCTCTTAGTAATATTTGTGCACTATAAGAATAGAGCATGTAGCAGTGTAGGGGAGCTTCAGCACTTACTCTGGATATTTGTCGAGTCTCTGTTCTATCTCTTTCATTAAAATCTATGCAACACGTGAAACTTCACACATGTATACACATGCGTGTGCGCACACACATGCATGTACTTGTACGTACACACACACGCGCGCATGCACACACACACACACACACACGCACACGCATGCACACACACACACACACACACACACACACACACACACAACACACACATACCAGTACATACATGCACACAACTCATATCATGCACATACACACATGCATGCATACTTTAATCCTAGAGGCGTTAGTCCTAAACTTTCCATAATACGTTGAGTATGTGTGCTCAGGTGGAAGTGCTACAGATCCCTACTCCAAACCACACAAACAATAATAACATTGTATCAATCAATATATTGTAATGCTCACCTGCTTGGAAGCCAGAATGGACTTTGTTGTGGCTTTGAGGCTGGATACCACATGGAGCTTTATGAAATTCAATGCTCTTGCTTGAAACTGCACGAATCTCGCTAGATACAGCTGGGATTCCTTGTAGTATAACTACATATTAAATTAAACACAGACTGGTATTAAAAATTTATATGGGTACTCAGTTCAAAAATGCCATAGGGAATCCAATAAAAATTTATATGGGTACCCAGCAAGGAAATCAAATTTATATGGATGCCCAGTTCAAAAATACTATACTATACAAACTAATTATGAAACATTAAAGCAACATGCTCTGATTTCCTATGTAATCTTGATGACAATACTGTTACCTTGTTCTGAATAAATTCGATACATTCATCTAGTCTAGCCAACATTGGCACAAAGGAGTCACTCGTCACCGACAATGCAGGCAAGTTCAGTTTCTGACCAAAATATATAATATGTACTACATCCTATAAACTTTTATACTGACCTGACCAATCTTATCCAGCTCATTGAAATATGACAATTTGGTAGTAATGCTCTCCGCCATATTGGTCAGTTTAGACTAAAGAGGATGAAACACATCAGTTGTGCAATATATGAAGCATTAAAAGCCTCCAAAAATAATTACAAAATATTCTAATAAAACACACACCTACTACCATATAGCATTAAATTTTGACACACAAATTTTTGCATTTGACGAAAGTTGTCTAAAGCCTCAATTTCTATTTAATGTGCAATGCAAAGCACCAGTATAGCAGTACCATGTTCTGTAGGCTTTCTTTAAAAATTGACGGAAACTAAAATTTTTAACCATCAAAATTTTATGCTATACAGTGTCTTATGGTTTCTTATAAAAACTTTCCATTATTAGTGAGTACCAATGATTTTGTAGGGGCACTTATTTTCGTGAACTTTAATAATTTGTTTTACTAAGCCATACATACCTGGTCTTCAAGTAGATTTTCACACGCCTTGTGCATGGCGTCTGTCTTTGTCGATACAAAATCATACTTCTCTTTCATCTGTTTCAACTGATCAATGGCCATTGTCACTTCATTCAAGATGGCATCACACTGTGCCCTATACTCAGTCAATTGAGTACAATACGCCCTGGCAAGGAATATAGATTATATTATTTTTCACTATGCATCTATTAACTGCTTTAGAGAGTTTCAGTTGAGAAAGGAATTGTATATAATCATGATTGGCTCTGCAAAAATCCTCCACATTCATGTATTACATAGCCTCACAAAAATAACCGTAAAATCCTGATAGTTGCATCAATTTTTAAATTCTTTATAATATTATGAAAATATAGCTGGATCATTTGTCAACAAGTAAGCAACTTTTTACAACATTA
Source organism: Spongia lamella (assembly GCA_963930835.1). Taxonomy (NCBI): domain Eukaryota; kingdom Metazoa; phylum Porifera; class Demospongiae; order Dictyoceratida; family Spongiidae; genus Spongia; species Spongia lamella. The sequence continues at coordinate 1,220,907 of OZ005749.1, forward strand.
CAAGAAAAGGTTAGAGAGTTAAGACACAAGTTCTAAAATGGAGGAGGGAGGGTTTTCGCAGAGCTGTACTTACGGAGGGACTTACTTGTATTGGCTTTCTTCTGTCTCGTTGATGTGACGCTCTATCTCTGACAGCCAAGAGAAGAACTATCATGAAATAAAACAACACTAAAATCATTTACCATCATTTACTACAAAAGGCACTTGCAGATATGTTCCACAAATATGCAGTTCAACTGGTTCACACATACCACCATTTGGCAGGGGAGAATTTGTCATAACCAGTTCAACCAGTTCAACCAGTATGCGTAAACAACGTGCAAAACAATTGTGAATTATATGAAACCAAATGTTACTCTTACAGTTATGGCATGCATGTGGGGTGAATGAATATATCCAGCCAAAAAGTAATATTTAATTTGGATGGTCACATGAGCTCACATACAATAAATAGCACATAGGTATGGGATTACCAAATTTCCATGCCACATGATTTACAGTACAGTTTACCTGCTGTGTATTATCCACCTGCCATGAGTCAAGGCGTAAATGCTTCACTACATTCTCTATGGCTGTCATTTCTGGACCAATGACGTCATCTGACGTAGACACTGCTGGTGTGACCTCTCCTTTCGTTGATGGCGATCCTTCGTCATTAGCCTGGGTAGGCATAGTACTCACCCTGATATATCATACAACACACCTCTGATACGCTGGGTATTACAGAAACTGCAGCACCCAGCGTTGTGAAGGCGTCTCGTTGCGAATCAGAAAGTGGCGCCAGCTTTGACTCCCACAGTCCTAGCTTGTCTCTCAGCACGCTGGACTGCTCCATCGCGAATTAAACCCACAATGGAATTTATTTGCCTTTAAATAGTGCGCACCAACAAGTCACAAACAAAATGAAGTAAGTAAACACGACACCGTGTTCTTAACGTCATCATTTGTTGTACAGCGTTGTTAAAGAGATACAGCGGATTAACAAGAAGGAATTAGAGCTTAGCCTAGACAAAAAGTTGTCTTGGCATGACGAATACAGGGACAGCGCGTACATTTTCGTAGGCAAGCAAACTATTCGTTGTATACATTACCCACGTGTATGCTATAACATCACGTGTACATTATTTTTAGGTGGACTAGATTATGACTTAACCGAGGGAGATGTTTTATCAGTATTCTCCCAGTTAGTGTATAATTTTTTTATTGTGAGAAATAATTTACATGTCTTCTTCATCAGGTATGGTGAAATTGTTAATATTAATTTGGTCAGAGATAAGCGGACAAAGAAGTCAAAAGGATTTTGCTTCCTGGCATATGAAGATCAGCGAAGTACTGTATTAGCAGTAGACAATCTAAATGGCATCAAAGTAAGTACTGTATTGTCACCCCACTTCCTATTATAACTAAGGATATAACCTTAGTGAACCTGAGGGTCTGAAACTCCCTAACATCTTGTACAAGTTTTCAAATTTTTGGCAATATTTTAATAAGAATTTAAAATTTAAAGGATTTCTGGGAAATGCATTTCCAAATATTTATATAGTCACCTCATGTTGCTTATAATGTTACAGTAGTATCCTGAAAAATACAGAGATTTTACAGTTTAAATTTTCAGATTTCCAGTTGCTAAAAGATTTCAGGATTTGGACCCCTTGAGTGAATTACTGATAGAAATGATACATTACATGGGAGATATGCACTTTCCTTTTACAGGTTACTGGGAGAGCGTTGAGAGTGGATCATGTAAAAAATTACCGCAGGCCCCGCGATGAGGATGGCAACGAGATCATTGAAAAGGGTTGTGCACCAAAGACACCGACACCCAGCCCAGAACGTAGCCCATCTCCAGTGAGAACAAAGAAAAAGCAAAAGAAAAAACACAGAAGGAATAATTCATTATCTGAGGAGGATGACAATAGTGACTCATTGCCTGATGTTAAAAGAAAAAGAAAACACAGGAGTGACTCTCCTGAAGTTAAGAGAAAAAAGAAGCACAAAGAGAAAAAGAAAGACAAAAAATTGGCAAAGCAGAGAGAGGACAAAACTGCTAAGTCGCATGTACCAGGGATACCTCAACTCCCAATGGGAAGCCATGCATCTACAAATCCTTCATATCTCTTGCACTCAAAACCCCCGAGTGACTTTGGAGCCATGAAAAAGCCAGATGGAAAAGGCACAGATGACCCTACTGCCCCGAAGGAAGAAAAACCCAAATTTCAACTTGGTGGTTTCTTCGATGCCAACAATCCATTTGGGTCCACCCAACCAAAAAGGACTTACGACTATCGATACGACTTCGGAAGAGACTCGTATAAACCAACAAGATATCAGTAGCAGCCATTTAAATAATTTTTTATAATACAAATCTCAATTCAAATGTGTGTAAATTGTCTCGAGGGTAATTTAAATATTCCAAACTACATTGATGGATCATATGATTCACTATGAAAAAAATAACACAAATTTTAAGCAGGTGGGTTTTGCTGACTATAAAAAGTACTTACCACTTTCTCTTCGACAATGCCATCCTTGAAAAACCACATGTACGGTGATCCATCATCCCTAAAGTCCAATAGTGCAACCATACCATCTGGGTTCATCGATTCTCCCATGAAAAATTGCCAATTCTCAAAATTTGCCTCTATCTTTTTTAAAGCATCCATCATTCCTTTTTTAAACGCATCCTCTCTGGCTGGATCTTCCTCTTTTACCCGCTTAAGCAAAGCACCAACGTATTTCTAAGCGCGCATTATATAATAAAATAAATAAAACTTGCGCGCTTACCTTGAAGTACACACGGAAATCTTTCTTACTGTAGGACGTTTCCACAAGCCTATTGGCCAGTATTATATTACACCCACTCTGTGAAGACGGATCAGCCGAGGCTCCAGTGTCATCTTCGGCAGACGGGTTCGCACCGATCAATTTATCATCTACATTGGTCGTCTCCGTGGTTAGCTGGCGTGCAACGTTACATTAGATAAGTGCTGTACGCAATTGCCTACGATTACTCACTTTGCCCTGTACTTCAAAAATTAGTTCGTGAACAATTTTAACAGGGTAAGTATCGCTGAATAACTCGTCTCCTATGTCATACAAATGTAATGAGGTAAAAAGAATACGGTGATGTGTTGGGTACCTGTAATGAAATCCTTGTAGATGATCATTTTGACTCGATCCAGACGGATTGAAACCACAACGTCCAACCCGCAAAAAAGCGCAGCAGAAAGGACGAATTGTATTTCCCAGGATTTATAAATACACAATTTTGAGCGCTACGCATGGCACAATGTGGCGATACACCACCTCGTGAGAAGCTGGATAGTGAGAGAGAAGATACTCTGTGCTTGTGTGTGCATCCAACGGGATCGCTTTATTCTGGCCATGGCTCGTGTTTCATGCAATGGAAAGGTAATAAACGAATTGAAGTCGTCCCTCTTGTGGGAGAAGTAAATTCCATCACGTGCTCTCCATTAGACGAAAACTATTTGTCAGTGGCTGTGGATAATGCAGTACTGTTGTATGATAGGAGGTCTACATCAAAACTTTTGCAAGAATTCAAATTTAACCAAGAAGAAATCAACCAAACTGCTTTAAATGAAAAGGGCAATTTCCTTGCAGCCTGCGATGACTCAGGAGAGGTTAAAATTATTGATCTGGAGAACAACAAGTTATATAAGACTCTTACAAAGCACCATACAAACATCTGCAATAGTGTGCAGTTTCGACCGACCAAACCATCAGAGCTCATAACTGGAGCGCTGGATTGTACTGTAATACGCTGGGACTATACAAAGAACCAACCGCTTGATAAAATCTCTATGCAACTTGGTGAATATGACAGTTACAGTATTAACCCTCCCATGGTTCATGCCGTAAGTATTGCTGGGCATGGGAACACGTTTGTATGTGGCCTGGGCAATGGATCTGTTGCAGTATATAAGATACTAGGCAAGAACATTACAAGGCTGGCTTGCATGAGAAAATTGCATGATGTATGTTGCTCACATCTTCAACATGCTCAGTTTACAAGTGCAAAAGGTGACTCTCTTTTATCGGGAGGGAATGATGGAAAGGTGCTAATGTTTCAAATTATAGAAGAAGAAGCTAAAGAATCTTCACAGAATGGTCAAAGGAGGCCGGCTGCCGGGAAAGCTGCTGGTAAAGGGAAGAGTAAACGAAAGCTGCCATCAGATAGACCTGTTGCTAAGCCACATGTTGACATAGATGTAACACTGTCCCTACCACACGGAGCTAAAGTGAACTGGATCACCAGTGCTGACAGTGGTCACGTGTATGTTGCCGACCAAACACCGTATATTTCCGTATACCACATCAGATGAGTTAATGACATCACATCGTTAAATACAGTAATGTGTCAAGTACCAATACCTTCTAAGACATGTACGCATTCAAGATATTGATGATTCGTTGCGTAGATAAGGATTAATACGAATTTTGATACTTGTTGCTCGTAAGGAATCCAGATGTTGATTTAGTTGGTAATGAGCCGTTCGTAGGGTGTGGAAGTATGGCTGCGTTGTTTGATCAATCTGTATTGGAGAGCCTTCCACACGAACAGCGACAGAAGCTGGTGAAGAAGGCACGACAGCAGCAGATCAATCTGTACCTGGATCGTGAGAAGGAGCTCGCGAAGTCGGGCGACACTGGAGCGGTGTACCGCGAGAGGAAACCTAACGAACGAATAGTGCATTTCAACGCCTCGGATAAACTAAGAGATGCAATAAACAACTTTTATGATACAGAAGGTGAGATATTTGCTGCATATGGGCACCGCCAAGGCCCCCGGCCACTCCCACTTCAATATATTTAATAGTACAAGAATTGGTTGAGGCAGGGGCGAATCCAAACTTGTACAGCGAAGCAACTGGAATAACCTTACTTCACCAGGTAATGGAGTCTGCATGTGGTATTCAACAATTGCTTACATAAGCAATAAAAATTTAGCTATACTGTTTTCATTCTAACAGTGTGGACTGGTGGACAATGTCTATGCTGCTAAGTTATTGATCTCGAGTGGAGCAGATGTTAACAGCCGTGATGGGGAGTTATGGACACCGTTGCATATTGCATCTGCTTTCTCACGTCTGGACATTGTAAAGCTCCTACTAGAGGTACTGTTTATTTATGTAACCATGCCAACGACTTTACTTGATGACCTAACAGTTTGCAAATTATTAAGTTTGGCATTGAATGGATGCAAATCACTTAATGGATGTAACTGCCTTATTACATGGTAGAATTTTTGTTATGTGTGTAGGGGGTGAAATGCTTTATTGCCACTGCATCATAGCATGGCTTTCAGTATGTATCCAAGGTGACTTTGTTTAACTCACCTGATGAATATCATGTGTGTCATATCATTTCTGGATAGTGTCTGTGTTTATAGTTTATATATAATCTTTATAACAAAATTCAGTGGTGTACATAACCAGGGAGGTGCTATACACACACACACACACACACACACACACACACACACACACACACACACACACACACACACACACACACACACACACACACACACACACACACACACACACACACACACACACACACACGTGATATTATTGTATACAATTCACAGAATGGAGCTGATAGTTCACTGCTAGATGTTGATGGTAACTTTGCTGTGGACCACTCCACTAGCATGACAATTACCAACCTTCTGCAGCAGAGCATGACACAGAAGGGTTAGGTTTTTGAGTCCGTCCGTCCTCACAATCATTTGTCACCGTTTTATCAACATGCAGGTGTGGATGAGGAGAACATGAAAACCTGTCGCTCAAAACTGGCCAAGACCATGTTAGAAGACCTAAAATTTTCAGGCTTACAAGGACAGGACCTGAACAAACCTTTATACAGCAATGGTGTCACCCTGGTAAGCATTTTGTTTACAGCATATTAAGACATTGTTATTACTTTATTACTTTAATTCATTGCATGTTATTTGATCATCTTGCACATTAAAGGCAGTGACCTATTTGTAACATTGCCTTAAAATCATGCCATATGTTATTTTATCATCATATTTCCTTAATGTTTGTCATTTCTTAGCTCCATGTGTCTGTGGCAAACGGCTACCGGGAGGTGACGAAGTTCCTGCTCAACGCCGGGGCCAGCATTGACCAACAAGATGACTATGGATACACCTCATTACATTTGGCTGCTAAGTTTAATCATGTAAGCTGGTATTTGGCTGATATAAGCAAATTCCATCATAATCTTTGCAATCTTAGGTGAAATTGGTACACAATCTTCTGAAAAGTGGAGCAAATCCGTTGATAAAATCTTTTCGTGATGAGTTGCCAGCAGGTAGAGGATGATGTGTAAAGATTTTGAAGCATCATGTGATGCCATGTTGTTCATTCAGATCTCTGTGAATCAGAGCAGCTGGCAGAGACGCTGCATAATGCCGTGAAGGAAGCTCAGTTGCATGAGCAGCGCCAACAGCAAGTGGAGGAGGAAAGGCGGCAAGCTGCTGAGCCACCACCATCAGAGCTGTTGAGCCCGGATGCTGATACTGGTTGGGAAGAATTTGCTAGACCTCGGGCCAACTCAAGATCCCTTAGTCTGTACGTAAACAGTAGATATTTATAGTACATATGCCTAAGGAAGTCTTCTACTGTAACAAGTAAGTTTTATTGTCTGTATGTCTGTTTGTAGGAGTCGCAATTCCATGTCAAAGCTGGAGCAGCTGTTCGAACAAGAAACACTAAAGGAACGAGATAATTACGACGAAGGAGCCGATGATTCCACTACAGAGTTTGCCTTAGCCAGACTAAAATCAACTAAAGAGAAACAGCCTGAGGTATTATAGCACACATGTGTATGGAGAGCAAGAAGGGAAAAAAGTTGATGCTACTACAAAGATGGATTTGCTAAAGGCGTCCTGCACACATCCGATTTTTCAACTTTGCATAGATGACTTAGATACATAGATCACCTGACCTTCATAGATGTGACACAACCTGTAGTTCAGCTACAGTTTTGAAAATTTGTGGAGAGCATTTCTTGTCATTAAACATACATAAGAGTAAATTTCATCATGTTAGATTCACCTTGCACAAAGTTATGCCTCTTCAAAATCGGATACATGTATGAGACCTTTTTGCAAATCTTACAAATGAATATTGTCACTGGTGTCCTAAGTTTGTTCCTGTATAAGAATGTATATGGCATAAGTGCTTGTGCTGTTTAGAGCTTTATATATTTATTTCTTTGGAGCATTGAAATATTTACATTTAGAATATCTTTGTAATAAGGTACGTTTACCTGAAGTTGTTCCTAATGATGATTTATCAGCACTCACCGAGCTTACGGAGGCAGTGATTTTGCAGGAGTTGCAGCAGCGATACAACATCAACCAAATATACGTATGCAAGCTTATAAACCCATCACCTTCATCCACCTGACCTTCTATTACTGTGTAGACATACGTTGGTGACATTCTATTGGCTGTTAATCCTTTTAAACCTCTTCCGTACTATAGTCCAGCTGTAAGTCTTTGTTTGTGTTGTTCTGTAAAAATTAAAAGAAAACATTACCTCAAGCTTGATGTCTCATTAGGTTTCAGCAGTTTACCAGTGTCACGTGAAGCAGAAAAAGAAAGTTCCTCCACACATTTTTGCAATAGCCGATGGCGTTTATCGTAACATGATTGATCGCAAGCGTCCTCAGTGTTGCATCATTTCCGGTGAATCAGGTGCCGGCAAGACAGAGTCCAGCAAGTTCATCATTCAACACCTGTTGACCTTGACAACCAGCGTCGAGAAAGAATTGAATTTAAAAATAGAACAGGTATCGTATCATTGGATGTGGTTATATTACATATCACCTAGTACATTGTTAGGTAAATCCACTATTAGAAGCATTTGGGAATGCACAAACTGTAATGAATGACAACAGTTCCCGTTTTGGCAAATACTTAGAACTGGTGTTCACTGAGGAAGGTGTTATGCTAGGAGGTAAACCAACCCAGTTTGTAGTACTATTTTTAACTTGAATATTCATTTTAGCTCGGTTTAAAGAATACCTGTTGGAGAAGTCGCGTATAGTACACCAGGGCCAGGGAGAAAAAAATTTTCATATATTTTATGCAATTTTCTCTGGTCTTTCGCCAGACGAAAAGTTCAAGTACAAACTCAAGGATCTGCCAGACCATCGGTAAAAAACAAAATGGTGTAATTGTACATAACCATTTGATACTAATAGTTTACATTGTGTGTGTGGTGTGTATATGTCTCAGTATGTATTGTCCATTGCGTGTTATTGTGTCACTCACATATTTCAGGTGTCTATCGACTGGGCCGATATCGGAGGAAGATAAACAAGATTATGCTGACCAGTTGAGAGATGTTAGGGACTCGCTACTAGCCATCGGCTTCAGCAAAGATGTAAGTGCATCTCTCCTGCCTTCCCTCTTCTTCTGCTGCTTCCTCAATTCCTCTGCTCAATTGATCTTGTTTATCAACAATTGATAGGATGAGGATAACTTGTTGACATCATTGGCTGCTGTGTTGCACATTACTAATATAACATTTTATGCCGAGGGGAATGCTGACTCAGCTGCTGTCAGTGATGTGGATCAACTCAATATTGTAGCTGACTTGTTGCAAGTTAGTAATGAAGAGTTACGACTATCTCTTATACAAGAATCCAATGTGATGAGAGGTATGTTTGTTTGTGTGTGTGTGTGTGTGTGTGTGTGTGTGTGTGTGTGTGTGTGTGTGTGTGTGTGTGTGTGTGTGTGTGTGTGTGTGTGTGTGTGTGTGTGTATGTGTGTGTACGTGTGTGTGTATACGTATGTGTGTGTGTGTGTGTGTGTGTGTGTATACGTATGTGTGTATATGTGTGTGTGTGTGTATATACGTGTGTGTGTGTGTGTGTGTGTGTGTGTGTGTGTGTGTGTGTGTGTGTGTGTGTGTGTGTGTGTGTGTGTGTGTGTGTGTGTGTGTGTGTGTGTGTACAGTATTATTGTGTGATGATCTATTACACTAAAGGAGAACAGATTGTCAAGGAACGTAACGTTGTGGAGGCCAACGATGTTAGAGATGCTCTAGCCAAAGCCTTATATGGTCGTCTCTTCAGCTGGATCGTCAACGGTATCAATCACCTACTACAACCCGAGCTAGATCAGAAACCAGTTCCGTATGTTGTCTGTCTGTTAGTATGTCCATAAATATAATCTGCCAGTATGTACATAAGGATTGTTTATGTTGTGTGAATATGAATATATTGAGCAAAATAAATTTGATTTTGTGGTTCAGAAATTTGTAGTAGTTAAACTTGTGCACTCAATAATAATTTATTCATAACACAGTGCTTTTTTGGAAAATTAATTTCCACCATAATTTTCCACAACAATGTGCTTTTGACATGTTTTTCTGTAGGGAGAACTATCCAATGAGCATTGGTGTGTTAGATATTTTTGGATTCGAGAACTTTGAGTTGAACAGTTTTGAGCAGGTGCATATATTACACTGATGATGTGGTCGGTCGGGGTAGTTTTGATGCAGCCCCTTTTTACCATAGATGTGTATCAATATCGCTAACGAACAGCTGCAACATTACTTCAATGAACACATATTCAGCTGGGAGCTGGAAGAATGCAAGCGAGAGAGTATTGACTGTGAATTTATCACGTATACCAGTAACTACCCTATTGTCCAACTATTTCTTGAGGTGAAAATCATCGCCAGTATTTTCTTTATAATGTTAGGTGCTTGCTTATGTAGAAGAACTCGGGGTTATTGGCCCTCATTGATGAAGAGAGTAAGTTTTCGCGAGCTACGGATCAGACGTTAGCCACTAAGCTACACAATACGCACGGCAAAGATCTCAGAAACATTTACATGGCCCCGCGTGATGGAGGGACCTCCTTTAGTGTCATCCACTATGCTGGATGTGTTAGTGACCCATGCTGTATACAGTGTATGCTTATTCATTCATGCACCTGTTCAGGTACGATATGAACTTGATGGTTACTTGACTAAGAATCGTGACACACTTTCGCCATCAATTTTGCAACTGATGAGAAGTGAGTATATCATTCTTGCTATGTAGTTCTGTATGGAGCGACGTGTTTCTATTCTTATAGCCAGTGGTAGCTTGTTGATTAGGGAGATGTTTGGGGCTAAAACAACTCGTACTGGCTCCATTGCCCCTAGCGTGCGTCAGCGCATGTCGAGAAAAGCTGAATCACCTTTTGCTGCTTTTGGAAGGCGACAATCCAGAAAGCTCACAGCCAAGCAGGTTTGAAATATTTGCGTATGCCTACACACGTAGCATACATGTGGTGATTATTCAGTCAGACCGTCGGAAGGCCGTGAGGAAGTCACCCAGCGCCACGGGTACTGGGAGAAGACAACCGCCAACTGTGGCAAACCATTTCAGAGTGCGTGTCTAGTATTTATAAATCTTGATGAAAATTCATGTGTAATTGCAGAATTCTCTGACTGAACTGATGAATAAAATGAATGCAGCAACTCCACACTTTGTCCGGTACTACACATGTACTCAGCTTGCACTATATCATATTGTCCTTTGTGTCTTTGTTAGTTGCCTCAAGCCAAACTCGTGTAAGCTGGCTGACACCTTTACTCCAGAGTATCTTCTGTCGCAGTTGAAGTACACCGGAGTTTTGGAAACCACTCGTATCCGTCGACAAGGCTACTCTGTCCGTATGACATTTGATGAGTTTCTGGAGAGGTAAACAAGCTCCATATTATGTACACCGAAATAATATTTATGGGTTTTGAAAAGAAGAAAAGTTTTGTGAAAAAAATGTAACACTTATGCTTGTGTACAGTGTTTAAGTGGAAACTTTTATAGCATGTATGTATAATTGACTGCTTGGTTGTTTCTTCAGGTACAATTTGTTGCGGTCTGTTTATGTTCCGCCAAATATCATGTTACCGTCTCCCCAGCAGTGTTCGCACATTCTAGAGAAGTGTGGGCTCACCAATTGGCAGGTATGCATACCAGATCACTACAGTGTGTAACAGCATTATGACATCATATTACATCATTTCTAGCGTGGTAAAACTAAAGTTTTCCTCAAATACTATCACAACAAAGATTTAGCTCAAATCACTGAAGGAACTATAAATAAAATTATTATTATTCAGAGCAGTAAGAATTTTAATAATCTTAAATTTGTGTTGAAGTTTTTGTTGCAGTTATCAAAAGATGGTTGGCTTGGAAGACATTTAAAGAACTACTGAATATTAAAATAAGACAGGCCGAGGTGGTTGCTGGAATGTTGTTACAGTTGGGTGAAGCAATGGGGAGCCACTGTGATAAGCAGGTGGCTCTTAATGCTGCTGATGTTGCTCGGTATGAAAAACAAGCCACGGAAGAAGCTGAGGTTGTGACCAAACTGTTGTCGTCAGTCACTGACGAGACTGACGATTATTATATCATCTTGAGAGCTCAAAATGATAGTGATGTTGCACGGTACGAAGAAGAACAAAAACGTCTTGAAGAAGAAAGACGTCTGGAGGAAGAGAGACGGCTAGAAGAAGAAAGACGCCTGGAGGAAGAAAGACGTCTTGAAGAAGAAAGACGCCTGGAGGAAGAAAGACGTCTTGAGGAAGAAAGACGCCTGGAGGAAGAAAGACGGCTAGAAGAAGAAAGAAAGAAAAAAGAGGAAGAGGAAAGGAAAAGATATGAGGAAGAAGAACGTAAAAGACAACAACAAGAAGAAGAGGAAAGGAGAAAGGAAGAAGACAAGAGACAAGAGGATTTAAAGAAGCAACAAGAAAAAGAAGATGGTAATATATATCTTAGCTACAAAATTATCATGCAGATGTTACTAATCAAATATCAGTAATGTATTATCCTTATATGGTAATGTTGGTGCTAATGGTTACAACCTTTAATTCAATAATATAATATGGCCTCTTTTGTTACTATATTTGGTAATCCTACAGTGTTTAATTGTAGTACTCCAATGTATTTTGCACGTAGTTCAAAGAATTGGCCAACCTGATAAGTTGTTTTATTTTTCTACTTCATTTAGTAGTAATGCAAGCAGACTATGAGCAGCCAATGGGAATGTATGAAACAGCTGTAGATAACAGGTAAGTTGTGTGTAGTAGTAGTAGTAGTAGTGGTGGTGGTGGTGGTGGTGGTGGTGGTGGTGGTGGTGGTGGTGGTGGTGGTGGTGGTGGTGGTGGTGGTGGTGGTGGTAGTAGTAGTAGTGTTTTGTTATTACTCATTGGAATATCTTTTTGTGAAATATACTAACCATTTGGTCCCTAGCATAGAGAGAAAAATACACATATAAAAAAGAAATAAACAGATAGTTTTAAGTATGATTTTTTCATAATGTATGCATAGAAATTAACTCCAGTTATTTTTTGAGTTAAGACAGCAATTGGTGTAGATTAAAATTTTATCTGCCCTGAGAGCCAATTATTGCAAATTTTCAGGACTGGTGTATGTTATATTAGGGTATTTGATTTTATAGTGTATATGAAGATGTTGATGGTGTAAACATACAAGGTTGGAAGCAAAATGCTATCTATGATGATTGGACTGTTGATGAACCAGTTGCATCCTACACTCTACCGACATCACCGCCCCTGCAGCAGTTTATCCCGCCACCTAAAGTCCCTCCACCTCCTCCAACAAGAAACCCATCTACCAGGTTGTCGGTATCTATTGATTTAGATGAGTCAGCAAAAGCAGCCCAGCTGCCTCCGTTGCCACCCAAGGGTGTTGTTCTTGATGACAACATGTATGAAGATACTGTGGTCGCTTATAAGCCTCCTGTATTGCCTCCTAAAGAAAACACTGTTAACGTGGCAAAGCCTCCCCCACCCCCACCTATTGGGGGTGCAATTAATGAAACGTACGAGTATGTTGAGTGTGTACCAAAACCTCCACCGGTGGGGGGTATGACAGTGCCTGTTGACGATATTTATGATGATACAGCTCCAGTACCACAACCTCCCCCACCCCCTCCTACTGGGGTTGTCAATGAAGTTTACGAAGACATGGTAGCCATATCGAAACCTCCACCACCAATGCTCATGGGTGGTACGACAAGAGCTACCGGTGCAATGTATTATGAGGATGTAAGGAGTGTGCCAAAACCTCCCCCACCCCCACCCATTGGGGGTACGGCAGGACCTGTTGATAACCTATATGATGATGCCACCATTTTACCAAAACCTCCCCCACCCCCTCCCGCAGGGTATACAACAGAAACAGGCGAGATTTATGAAGACACGGTTGTCCCTGCTAAGCCTCCTCAGCCCCCACCCATCACGAATACAACAGAATTAACCAACAGAAACACTATCTCTGTACTAAACACTGACAACCAATCTAATAATTCTCCAACTGAAAGAAGAAAGCCTATTGGGAAATTTGATATGAGCAAACTTGAAGATATGTTTTCACCTAAACCTACTACATCTCCATCAATAGCCAAAAAACCGGTTAGAAAGTTATCGAAAGATTTGCTGTCTTTTAATTCTGCATCAAACGCAAGTCAAGTTGTTGCTACGAACGGTCAATCGTTTGGTGTAAATGGTCAACCAAGTTTGGCTCAACAACTGAATCAAATGACTGTAACAAACACTGTCACTACTACTGCAGCGAACCCTACTGCAGTGAACCCGACTGCTTCAACACAACATGGTTGGTACAATCAGCCAGATGAGTACCATAATGTGGAACATCCTCAAACTGTGCAAAACTTAGTTCCTGCTAGAGTGCCTAATTTTATTCCCATGGGACTCAATCCAAATTTGAGTGTCCAAAGTGTTCGTAATCCTCCTGCAGCAAATGCTCCATTACAGTCATCTCCTCAAGCTGTTAATGTTCAAAATGGAATGTATCCAGCTTCAAATCAACCACAGCAACAGGTTGGTCCAACAGGGAGAAGAACTTCGGATGTCGATTATGATGGTGTTCGAAAAAAGTACTACAACATGAGAGAGAATTTAGTAGATGTTCCAACCACTGCAGCTGTTCACACTCAACAGCAACGACAGCCACAGGCTATGACGAAAAAAGTTTCTGATGGGGATTATGCCAGTGTGCGGAAGAAATACTATGACATGAAAAAGAATCAAAACTTAGAGAATAATGTTCCTGCTGTTTATGATGCTGTGACAACCCCTCATCAACCTGTTAGAGTTGATCCACTCTATGAACCAATCTCTGGAGCTCCACCCCCACCACCTGGAGTGTTTTCCATTGGCCCGCCTCCTGGAATTCCAGCTCCACCTCCAACTCTTCCTGGGGTCCCAGCCCCACCTCCACCACCTTTTGGAATTCCAGCTCCACCTCCAACTCTTCCTGGGGTCCCAGCCCCACCTCCAACTTTTTCTGGAGTCCCAGCCCCACCTCCACCACCTTTTGGAATTCCAGCTCCACCACCACCACCGCCCCCTGGAATCCCTTCATTTTCTACCCCACCACCACCTCCTGGAATCCCCCCGTTTTCTGCTCCACCCCCTGGAATTCCAGCTCCACCTCCATTTTCTGGGATTCCAGCCCCACCTCCACCTCCATTTTCTGGAATTCCAGCCCCACCTCCACTTCCTGGAGTCCCAGCTCCACCACCTCCTCCTGGAGTTCCCTCATATCAGAGGCCATCAGCTCCTAAGCCTGCTGCACAAGCTGCTCCACCCCAGTTTGGTGGTGGTGGGCTATTGGCTGAGTTGGCCAGTGCTAAACTGAAACCTGCAGGTATATATTGTTTTTGCATGCTTGGTGTGTTATTAATGTGTCTGCATTGTGTAGATAAGCCTGATGGCTCAACAAGTCCTACTCCTAGCAGACCCCAAGGAGGAATGGGGAATTTAATGGTAGAAATGGCCAATAAGAAACTGAAGCCAAGTGCTGGAGCTAAGCGACAATCAATGTACAGAAAAGGTAATGATTTATTGATAGAATTCAAAAAAGCTATGCCATTCATGTATTAATTGTGTAGATGAAAAGTCGCCTGACTCACTTCCACAATCTGTTGTTGTACCAGATAATGCAAAAGTTATGTCACCAGTTGGTAAACAACAGCCTCCGCCACCGCCAAGAGTTACATCGTTATCCTCTATGCCTGAGGCTTCTAACCTCCCTCCTGTTGTCCAACCTAAGCCAAAGAAGCCACAGAAATCACCCCCACAGCAGCTCAAGATAGGAAAATCACCACCACAACAGCCTAAGATGGCATCTCCTAACACAGCAATTCCAGCACAAAGTAAGGCTGTATTATTTTGAGCTGTTACCGTCATACTATGTTTATTTATGACAGCTATCATTCCTGACGACAGTGGTATTCCAGAGTGGAAGAAAGGCATGCTGTTGAGAAAGCAGCAAGCCGATTTGGCTAGAATTCAGGAAGAAGAGGCAAAGAAACAATTAGAAAAGTCTAAGTGGGAAGGTGTCCCTGAGTGGAAAAGAAAATTGTTAGAAGCGAAGGATGAGAAGCGAGCAAAAGAAATTGAACCAGAAATGCAGAAATTAAAAGAAGAAGCAGAAAAAGAAGCTAAGTTAGCCGCCTTGCCTCAGTGGAAACGGAATATACTAATGAAAAAGCAACAAGAATAAAATAATTATTTATATTTATGTAATTAATGCTCGATTTTCACTTACGTAATTAAAGTGTAATGTGTCGTCATGCTATTCAATTTAAGCCTGTGGCGGCATAGATACTATAGACTACGTAACCGGGATATGAGACACCCATTGCGCGCAAACCAATCCGTGTTGTTCAAGCGCTTACGATTTGTATGTAATGTCGAGTAATGTAGCTCGTGCTTTGGTAAGTTATTGACGAGGGGTCCGAAACAACCAAGAAATTTTGTAGGTTACGTTGGAAATCTATATAAATCTTTAAGAAATCTGGAAATCTGAAATCTTTTAAACCTTGAAATAGTTCCGTGATTTTCCGTAAACGTTCAGTAAACTAAACGTAAATTGTAGTATCCGGAATATTAACACGTGTGTAACCTCGTGCGACCTCGTGTGTAATCAATCCCAATGAAAATCCCAAGGAAATCTCAAGATTTCGAAATCTCGTAGGCGAAATTTCTTTGTTATTGACCATATAGCCGTAACGGCCTCTGAAGCTTTCGTCATCATGCAAATATATAGGATATACATAATTCTTCAATCGCTTAATATTAACAGTTTTGCGGTAGTAGTAGGTCCACAAAAATCATAGATACTATAGACTCCGTACCCGGGATTGGCAACCGGCAAAAATTTCTTTGATGTCTTATGAGCTGTCCGTGTTGCATTAGTTAACACCTCCCCTTTGAAGTCCCGTGACGCGCTTACTGAAGAAGAAGGGTGAAAATGCGGGAAATTCGGGAAGCAACAAAAGAAGCTTCGATGATTTGTCGTTGGGTGAGTTTGTAAAGTTGAGCGAAATCGCGTAGAGAACCTTAGGGCCTGTTCATTCAGGTTTGTTGGGAGATATTTTATTTTCACGTATATCATCCACGGCTGGGCTCATAGAAATATTGTGTATGCTTTGTTGGGCCACGCATAGCGCCATTTGATTCGTTATTCTTCACTGCACAAAACTGTACCTGGTAGGCGATGCTAACTCTTTTGTGAATGGGATAAAATCATGGATATCAATTATAGACTCCCGATGATAAAATAGAAGGAGAGGAGTTCGCCTGGGCTAATAAGACGGTAATCATGAATTTATCCTTACGTATCTATGTATTTCCAAGTAATTAAATGTTTTTTACACAAAAGTAGCAAAATTTGATGCCTGTTTATTGTGCTCAACTAGCAGAAATCTTCCTGCTTTAAGGAGTCATGTCTATAAATACAGATCTAGGCTGTGACATTTGTCAAATGTTGTGTTGCGTTTATTACCTGTAGGGTTTGGAAGTGCTGATACATTTCTTGTACTAAAATAAGCAATCCAATCAGTTTGACTGTGGTGTATTTGTATGTATGTATGTATGTATGCTAGAATGCTAGCTGAAGAAAGTTCCTCGCAGAGAGACATACCTGCAATAAGAAAACATATTGTATTAGAGCTTTTGATCAAAAAATTATTGTAAGATTAATGCAATGTTACATATACATACATAAGTTGCATACTATGTTATTGAGTAGCTATGTGTTAAGTGTTATCGTGAAGATCCCTACGAAGACTTTTGGAGCGTTGTGTGGTCTTATATTTTTCCATCCATGCACTGGCTTTTGAAAACCCACGCATGGTAATAAAGAGTTCCACAATTTTATACAACAATAGGTCATGTGTCTCCGTATCATCAATCTCAAAATCAGCAGTAGAAATAATCCAATAAAATTGGACATCTTCATCTTCAATAACTTTCCTGATCATCTCAAGCTTTGAAGATGAGCATGGCTTGGTAAGTGCTTCTAAAAGTGACCTGACCTGACCTTTGATGGCACAGAACAGCTGAAAAGTGGTCTCCTTTACATGGTAAAGACCACCCCTATCCATTAACTCTAACCATTCTTCGTCAGTTCCACACTCCTCATTATTACTGTCCTTAACTAAGCTTGTAAGGCATAAAATCATTTCTTTAAGATCGTGATTCTCTCTTTCGAATTTCTTGCGCAAATGTCGACAAATGTAGCCTGATGCATAACGTAGAGCACTCCTTTCATTATTTGTTGAATCCATGGAATTGTCTGTTTCAAGCTGAAGTATGCGAAAGTGGTTCTGTAGTAGTGTTTTAAAAATTATGTCTGTCAAATGCTGATACAATACCGGTTTCACAGGTATTTGACATTCAGACAAAAAGGCAGTCCACTGCAGTATGAAGTCTGGCGAGCATCTAAGTAAGTAAAACTGCCTCCATAACTTCTCCTTATTGTACATAAATGATTTTGTGGCTGAAGACAGAATCACTTGTTGCAGATGTTCTGTAATATTTTTGTTGAAGCTCTCCAAACTACACAAGCTTGTTGTCAAGCACCAGTTCATAAGATTTTCAGCTGATTTTCTTGTATTGATGATAGCAGGTGTGTTTATCTTGAAAGAATAATCATCCATAACCTGCTGAAGGGTTTTAACTAATACGTTGTCATGTCGATCAACCAGTGGGATTCCTACATTATAAAACAATTTCATTTTATTTTAGTTATATGCTTGGAAGCCCAGCTACCTTACCCCTTACATACATTAACAGAATCATGTCAGAATGTATGGCCAGTGGTATCATAAATCATAGATACTATAAACTCATTGTATATATAGACTCTGGAGTCTGTATAATCTATTTATATACTTAAGACTATATTACAATCACAAATTGCGGGAATCTATGCTCTAGGGTCACACAAAAGGCACCAGGACAGCCTGCAAAACATGCTACAATGCATATATAAAAATTTATAACGAGTCTGCTGTGACAAAAGTATACTTATACATAATATTATAATATTATTAGAAAGTATGTACGTACGAGGCGTTACAGTTCTGTCAACTTCGAGAGTTTCACGAGAATCACGGTAAGAAGAATTGGAAGGCTGTTGATTTTCTGCCATTTTTAGACAAACACGGAATAATTATACGGAAATCCGATTATTATCAAGCAACACGGAGTGAATGTGTTGATTGGTGTTAATGACGCCGGTTACCAATCCCGGGTACGGAGTCTATAGTATCTATGCAAAAATTAACTGTCCACGAAGGGTCAAAATTAGTCTCGCGTAGCCAGACCCTCTACGCCCAGGCGCTTATCGATTAGAGATTATAAGCGATAAGCGCCTGGGCGTAGAGGGTCTGGCTACGCGAGACTAGGTCAAAATCTCAGTAATAGGTCAAAAGCGAAATTTTTATGTAGTTGTAGCCTACCTTGTAATGTTAATACAAAAACAATGCTTTAAAGGCTTCCTTATAACGCATTCAAGTAGTAAATAGAGTACAGGAATTCATAAGAAACGTCCACAAAAAATGTACGTACCTCCGCCATATTACACAATAGGAGGAGTGAAATAACCAAGGATACCATCGAGTTCGGAAATAATTTAACAACCTACACTATTATACCGCTTCAAACTTACCTTAGAACAGTTTAGATTTCATTAATCTTCCGTAGCTTTTTGAATAAACCAAGCTAAAACTTAGAGCTTCATGAAAGAATTAACAACACGGATAGTAAATTTCGAAATGTACGGGAAGCTTTAGTGCGCGGTTATGTTTCATATCCCGGTTACGTCATAGATACTATAGACTACGTAACCGGGATATGAAACACCCGTTACGCGCAAACTAATCCGTGTTGTTCAAGCGCTTAATTAGAATTACGATTTGCATGTAATGTCGAGTAATGTAGCTCGTGCTTTGGTAAGTTATTGACCATGTAGCCGTAACGGCCTCTGAAGCTTTCGTCATCATGCAAATATATAGGATATACATAATTCTTCAATCCCTTAATATTGACAATTAGTGCAGTTTTGTGGTAGTGATAGGTCCACAAAAATTGACTGTCCACGAAGGGTCAAAATCTCAGTAATAGGTCAAAAGCGAAATTTTTATGTAGTTGTAACCTACCTTGTAATGTTAATACAAAAATAATGCTTTAAAGGCTTCCTTATAACGCATTCAAGTAGTAAATAGAGTACAGGAATTCATAAGAAACGTCCACAAAAAATGTACGTACCTCCGCCACATTACACAATAGGAGGAGTGAAATAACCAAGGATACCATCGAGTTCGGAAATAATTTAACAACCTACACTATTGTACCGCTTCAAACTTACCTTAGAACAGTTTAGACTTCATTAATCTTTCGTAGCTTTTTGAATAAACCAAGCTAAAACTTAGAGCTTCATGAAAGAATTAACAACACGGATAGTAAATTTCGAAATGTACGGGAAGCTGTGTAGTGCGCGGTTATGTTTCATATCCCGGTTACGTAGTCTATATATCTATGGTTACGTAGTCTATAATTATATCTATGGTGGCGGTAATTGCCTCGTCGCTATCGTTATTACCTAAGATTCGACGGTTTGACCTAAAACCTTTATAGAACCAGGCGTTGTAAGGATGAGTATTGTTAGATTACCGCGAATTTCAAGATTACTGAGGTTGGTATATCCGTCAAAGATTATAAAGGTGATTCTGAAGGTGTCAACTTTCTGGTTACCTTGTAAACAGTTAATAAGCCTACTGACTAAACTTAGCAGTATTTGATGTGAGTAACCACATGAACTATTAAAATGTTCGTTATTATTAAAATGAACCTTGTACCATACTCAATACGTAATGTCGCTAATATAACTGATAAAACGCCACTTCATTTACAGTCAGGTAATATGTAGCTTGTGGTGTTTTATAGAGCTTCATATTATAAGTATGTTTTTCTAGTGGTACTACTAGACACAGGTATAACATCATTAGCAAACAGCAGGCACGTGCTCCGAGATGCTACAGCAGTGGACAGGTTTGAAGCTGAAATGTTCTGATGGTGATGTAGGATACCCTCCTCTAGGTGAACAATTCTTTTGTGATGGGACTATTCAATGGAGAACTTCGACCTGAGGAAGTGTTCCCCTTCCCTGAGACACTGACCGAGGAACAAGCTCAGAATACTGCAATGTTCATCGACCCTATTACAAGATTTTATGAAGTTAGTTAAGTGCCAATTTCTGGACTGTGTGATTGACTGCATAACTTAAAGCCTTCTTTTATCTACTGTAGAATTATTATAATTATTACTATTCTTTCATGTAGTACAATGTAGTGATTCAAGGGTAATGGCTATTTCCACCACTATATAGCACTTTTTACCCTAATAAAATGATCGGTATTCTGTGTTCCATGTTTTACAAATATAGATAGTTTGTGTCATGACCAATAATCTATTTACATACATAAATATTATTGCTATAGGAGGTGAATGATGCTGCAAAGAACGATCAGATGGAGACGGTCCCTCCAGAAGTTATGAAGCAACTTGCAGAAATGGGAGCTTTTGGAATGCAAGTAGGTATTAAAATATAAAATGGAGTATTTCTGTAACCCACTGTTCCGTGACAGGCCCCTGTTGAGTTGAATGGACTTGGGCTCACCAATACACAGGTAAATCACATGATCCCCTTTGTATATCATGTGATCTCATCTCTGACATGATTAGTATGCTAGGTTAGTAGAAACTGCTGGTGGTTATGATCTCGGTGTGGGCATTGTTCTGGGAGCTCACCAGGTACAAATATGTAAATATATGTACTAGTAGGTTATTATGGAAATTATAAGAATTTGAATTTTAAGCTTCGACATCTTGTACTCCCTTGCCAAATCTATAGTATTAGTTTTGCTGCAAACCACTGTGAATATGTGTGAAACTGGTCACAACAACATGACTTTCACCACTGTTGAGCAAAAAATTGCATGGGAATAACTTTTACTACTGTAGTTTTATTTCTAGAGCTTAATTTGAAATCACAGAAATCAGTTGGAAATCAAAAATCTTGTACATGAGTTCAGCTAGTATCGGACCCCTCCCTCACACAACCAAAAATTTCTATATAGACTGAAACGTCTGACGAACCACAAAATGTTCCTAGTTGTGTATTTTGCTCTCATATAGGAAATGCTCTCCACAAATTTTGTAAGCTCTAGCTTAACCACCCTTTTAGAATATCCAGTCGCATTATTATATCACATCACAGTGTGTGTACTATTAGAGAATTTTAAGTTGATGCTCGTAGTGTAGTTGAGAGACCAGGCATAATTTGCTGCTCTAATCCAGGTGGTTGTTGTTGATTGGTTTACAAAAGCAGTGCCAACCTTGTCTCTGTTAGTGGTACCTGAATTCCTTGTAAGAGTCAATTCTAAGGCATTTAGTACATGTCACCAGGTACCATACAGCGGGAATTTAATTGAGACAGAAAGTTTTGCGAATCAAACGATTTTGTTGTCAGCTTGCAATTTAGGATACTATGTCGATGATAAGATACACAGAAGATATATGGATCCAAAAATTGTGTGCTAGCTTTAAATTTTGCTAATGCATTCCATATCGCAAAATTAAAACGCTCACAATAAATTCCCGCTATACGGTACTAAAGAATTACAAAGTTTTGTGTTTATAACCAACTTGAAGTTTTAGCCTAACAAGTTTTTCTGATGTGTTTGTTGGTGTTTGTCCCTGTTCACTATTATGACACCTTGATTACTAAGTCTCTATGTATTAGTAACTATACAGTGCTGATATAGACCGACTGGAATTGTTTTTGTCTGCAACATTGTGTGTGTGTGTGTGTGTGTGTATGTGCGTGTGTCTGTCTGTCTGTCTGTCTGTCTGTCTGTCTGTCTATCTGTCTGTCTGTCTGTCTGTCTGTCTATCTGTCTGTCTGTCTGTTTGTCTGTCTGTCTAACTGTGTGTGTGTGTGTCAGTGCCTGATGCATTCATATAATGAATGGGGACTTCACTGTTGATATTGATGCTATATAGTGTATTAATCTGAAGCTCATATATTTACCAATACTAAATCAATATTATTGATGGGGCCGTAACGTTAGTAACAAAGTGGGTCATGAACAACATTTCTACAAGGACATCAGTTGTTCGTTTCACAGTAAAGAGACAGTTTAGCGGTTGAGTGTTAATAACAAGTTCATTACTTTAGCTTTAAAATTGGGTGTGTATAAAAGAATACCAGGCTCTAATTGTAGACAAGAAATTCAGTATAAAGCCATAATTTTGTATATTTTGCTTCAGTCATCTTCCCTGTGACATGACGAGTTGTTATAACAACAGTGAAAGTACATATAAATTTGTTTTGATACTATTGTGGTAAATGTATCAGGATTAGGGAAGTGTGTGATCAGACTAAAAAAAAGCTTGCACATAAACAATAAAATGTACTCACATATCCTCATAAAACTGAAAACTGTGTCCATAAATATTAGTAATGTTGTAAAACAAACAAGGGACTCAACACAACTATGTAGCGGATGACAATACCATATTAGGACACAGCAGAGAAGTGACGGAGTTTCTTGTGTAGTTAATGCTTTACAATGCAGACTATTGGCAGCTGCTTCTCTACGATTTCACTGAGACAGAAAAGGCTGGTTGCACAAAAGGGCCTCTTTATAGCCATGATGCTGCTACTACTACTACTACTACTACTACTACTACTACTACTACTACTTCAAATGCATGTAAAATATAGGATATGTAATCATCAAAATGATCATTAGTGAATCTTTAATATCATATGTGAGTATTGCATCATATTACGTCAGTATTGCATCATATGTATTGCATCATACTACATCAGTATTGCATCATATCACTATAATGTAGTGGGTATGTGTACATACGTCACAGAGACAAGGTAGTCAACCAATTGTCTATCATTATTTTCTCTTGTTTCACTGACTGTGTATGCTTAACACAATCCTATGACTTTACCGCTGCCATAACTGTAGATGAGATTTCACAGTGACTCTTATATGCAAGAAATTAAGCAAGCAAAGTATAATTTTCTTTAAATAATTTGTCTGGAAAGTCTTAAAATCTACTGTCAAAGTCTTGTCACATTTCTAGACAGTTTTGTAATGATATGTGACTGTTAATATTATTGTGCCCACGGCTTTCAATATTCCTCTTCACCGTTGACCAAGTTTATGAGGGGTTCATTGGGTTATCATTCATTCCCTTGCAGTCAATAGGTTACAAGGGGATACTGCTTTACGGTACCGAGGAACAGAAGGCCAAGTATATACCTGACCTTGCTGCTGGCACGAGATTAGCCGCCTACTGCCTCACCGAACCGACATCTGGATCAGATGCCAGCGTGAGTGATGAGATAATCTAGTGTTATAAAATTACATTGTGAACTTTCAGTGTCATAACCATGCAGGATGTGGGCCCATGTTGTGTCTGTCTGCATATTATAATGTGAACTTTTTCCTCCTTGATGTAGTTCAAATTTTTGGGTATAGTTTGTTTAAATGGGAAATTGTGAAATTGTTTAATGGTGAAAACTGCATTGTATACAATTTAGCATGGAACAAGCAGACAGATCTTTTATGTCCACGCGCCTGTCTCGCATGCCCAGTCACAAACAGTTATAAATATTTACGCTGTAGGCATCCATGTTCCCTTCATGTTTTTGCTCCCACTTGTAATGTGTAATAGCTTTGTAACTGTTTGTTTAATTGTGTGGGCGGTGCATATGCTACGTAAACCCATTAGTAATCTATCTGTTAAAATATTGGGATGGCAGTAAAAAACATTGCTTTGATGTTAATGCTCAATTATTTGTTTAACAAAACAAACACAATTGATATCATAACCGGTTGCATTCTCAATCATGTCGATAATAGCGTAACAATTGTAGGCGGCATAGAGAGACAATATTCATTGTGCACTATGAGCCCATTTGGAATGTACAAAGTTTGATGATGATACTGTGACCCTCAATGACATTACTAATGTGTTGTTGTAAGGCTAATCACTACCCATTCAATTAATAATACACAAGTGCTTTGTCATCATAACACAAAAGTGGGTACTGAATTTCTGGGATGTCAAAGTATCTGTGTGGCATATGTCATGTTATGTTATATAATTATTCTATTATGTTATTTAGTCCATCAGGAGCAGAGCGGTGTTGAGTGATGACGGAAAACATTACATTCTCAATGGCAGCAAGATATGGTGAGTGTCGGTCATAGTGATACTATTGATCACAATTCATGATCGCCTTCCAGTGAACAGCATTTCCAGTAATTGTATTAAGTGACACAAGGTTATCCTATAATATTTCTGTGTGATGCAACCTGAGTGTTTCTCCATTGAGAACACTACCTGGTATATATATCAATGACAATTAAAATAATTGATGTATATTATTTTATTACACTTCCTAGAATATTACATAACTAAGTGACTTTTTATTTATGTCATATTGAGTGAGAGAGTATAATGCATCAATTACGCCTTAGTGGTGTCTGGATATTTTTATTATTGTTGTTATTGTGTGTATGTTAGGATCAGCAATGGTGGTATTGCTGACGTGTTCACCGTGTTTGCACAGACGCCATGCAAGCACCCAAAGACAGGCGAAGATCGCGACCAGGTGTCGGCGTTCATCGTCGAACGCTCCTTCCCGGGGGTGTCCAGTGGCAAGCCAGAGAAGAAGATGGGCATCAAGGCGTCGAATACAGCAGAGGTAAAGTTTATAGAGACATTGTGTATGCGGTATACTGAACAATTTATTGTTTTTAAAGCACCAATTTGTCCTTGTTGCGTAGGTGTATTTTGAAGATGTAAAAATTCCAGTTGAGAATCTGCTCGGAGGTTAGGAACAATACACACACAAGATTCTTTATTCACAATACCAGTTTGATAATATTGCAGAGTATGGTGGAGGGTTTAAAGTTGCTATGAATATTCTTAATGCCGGCAGATTTGGCATGGCAGCTGCAATGTCTGGCGTAATGAAACGCTTAATAACTCGAACAGTAAGGGGGTTGACAGTTGTGGTAGGTAGGAAATCATTTCCTCGACAGGTGGACCATGTTACCACCAGGGTTCAGTTTGGCAGCAAGCTACAGGAGTATGGATCTGTGCAGGAGAAGGCAGCCAGGATGATTGTCTTGCAGTACGTCACCGAGGTAGGTATGCACTGTGTTATTATACACAATCATTTACTCCCCCACTCCACATCATATAACAGTCTATGGCATATATGATCAGTGGGAATATGGATCGTGGTGCAAAGGAGTACCAACTGGAGGCGGCCATCAGTAAAGTGTTTGGATCTGAAGCTGCATGGCACGTGTGTGATGAGACGATCCAGGTGAGAGGGGAGGGGCTGCTGGGGTTGTAATATACATGTTGTTGTTGTCATCAGTTACATGGAGGGATGGGTTTTATGACTGAGGCTGGTCTGGAGCGGGTCATGAGGGACCTTCGGATCTTCCGTATATTTGAGGGCAGTAATGATATTCTCCGACTGTTTGTATCACTGACTGGTTTACAGGTATATTGTATGTATATGTAGTATAGTGTGTGTGTGTGTGTGTGTGTGTGTGTGTGTGTGTGTGTGTAGTATGTAGTGTGTAGTGTGTGTGTAGTGTGTGTAGTGTGTGTGTGTGTGTGTATGTGTAGTGTGTGTGTGTGTAGTGTGTGTGTAGTGTGTGTAGTGTGTGTGTGTGTGTGTGTAGTGTGTGTGTGTGTGTGTGTGTATGTGTGTGTGTGTAGTGTGTGTGTATAGTGTGTGTAGTGTGTGTGTGTGTGTGTAGTGTGTGTGTGTGCGTGTGTGTGTGTGCAGTAGTGCTCAAACAAATAGCACATTTTCGTACTGGACAGTATGATTTACAGCTGTTATCTCACTCACTGCTGTTATAATGAACATAAAATTAATATACATGCATTATAATGTGTACAGCCCATTATTGTCTTCTCAGGAGTGATCTCACATGAGCATCAATAGAGATATGTGATGACAGGGTGGAATATTTGTGTGTGTGTTAGGAAGTGATATAATAATTACATTATGTGTCATCATGACACTACATCAATTGTATAGTACAATAATAGTTGTTATATGCCCACAACATCCTTGTTAAATTACGATTTCTGTATTTCAACACAAGATGTATTCTATTTGTTTAGTATGCCGGCAGTCACTTGAGGGAGTTGCAGTCCAGCCTTAAAAACCCAGTTGGTAATCTCGGGCTGCTTATTACTGAAGGTGTAAAACGATCAAAAAGGTATTAACCTAAAATTGAATTGAGTGTTTCAGTACACCAGTTTCTCTACAGAATGATGGGAGCTAAGACTGTCCTATCGCTAGGGGATTATGTGGCCCCTTCACTCTCTGATGAAGCTGAAATGGTTGGTAATGTGTAGGTGATAATATAAACTATTTAAAAAGGATGCCATGGCATGTGTCCAGTTTAAACATGACAGGATTCCCAGTCTCGCATATTTTATTTTAATTCAGAATCAGTCCAGGGTTGGGCAATAATGAGGTAGATCATGCATGCCACATAGAGCAGCTGTGGGTTTTCATCCCGACTGGTTTATCTGTTGGGTTTTCATCCCGACTGGTTTATCTGTTGGGTTTTCATCCCAACTGGTTTATCTGTTGGGTTTTCATCCCGACTGGTTTATCTGTTGGGTTTTCATCCCAACTGGTTTATCTGTTGGGTTTTCATCCCAACTGGTTTATCTGTTGGGTTTTCATCCCAACTGGTTTATCTGTTGGGTTTTCATCCCGACTGGTTTATCTGTTGGGTTTTCATCCCAACTGGTTTATCTGTTGGGTTTTCATCCCAACTGGTTTATCTGTTGGGTTTTCATCCCAACTGGTTTATCTGTTGGGTTTTCATCCCGACTGGCTTATCTGTTGGGTTTTCATCCCGACTGGACACTTACAATCATTTACATAATCATTTACACCTTTTTGTGTGGTACATTTGTATTCCTTCACTTTGGGGTGATTTAACAGAGCATCATTTTTTAAAAAAATGCAATGTTGTCCATAATAGGGAGGTTTTTGATGTTGAGAGTCCTTTTAAGAGGCCCCACCTTTGCTGTACTCCAGCCGAAGAATGTGCTTGCTCACCAACTATTGTAATCGCATCACTTACATACAAGCCAATCAGCCACAATTATACTGCAAGCTATTAACTTTGGCGTATTATGCGCCCACTCACAACTTCACAGGTGTACAGAGTTATTTGTGGTCATTCAGGAAAACATAATACAAGATTGTTGTTATGTCATTGTGTACAATGGCTTTCTTCCTTTACTTCTGTTACATTGACTAATTGCCTCACTGTCATGATCATAATAATAAAAATATAATAGTGTGTATTTAGTATCAAGCTACCTACCACATTGAAAGTGTATGCTGCTGGGGACACCCACTCAAACCACAACGGGCTTCCTGGAACACACCAATATATCTAGATCTCTTGTGGCTTTATGATCCCTGACAACATGGCTGATTATTTGGTATACATTTACACAGCCCAGGTTGAGGCTTGGCCAGTAACCACGTGTTTCTATAGTCCACAAGCCAATATACCATCATGAATCTTATTAGGAATTCCTTTTAAAATGATTTACCTCTAATGACAAATTTGTATACATAATTCATTGTTGTCATATTTTTTAATATGTTTATGTACACACAACACACACACAGTGGCTGATAAAATAATTTGTGGTCAAGGGAATGAATGGTTAGGTTTTTCCTTGAAGTGGGTGACTTGTGCAAATGATTTACATTTGACAATTAATGTCAGTGTGCATTTGGAGGGCTGTGGTAGCCATCATTAACCACATTAGCTTAGTCACTAATGGCTTAGTTCATTTCCTCTCTATATATGCATGCACAGTGGCTGTTGCAGTCCTATGTCTTCCTCTATACATTGGCATTCAAGTTCTCCTTATAAGGGAGAGGGCATTATTATTATGTCCTCAGAATTTACAAGAAAGCTTATATTGTCCTTGTATTTGTGGTACAGCTTAGGGAGTGTGTTACTCAATTTGGGGCACAGGTAGAAGCAATCCTATCAAAATATGGCAAAGACATACTTCGTAAGTGTTCTGTTCACCATTGCCTCTGTGTATTCATTTGTTTATATAGATGAACAGTTTATTTTGCGACGTCTTTCCGAAGCAGCCATCGATACCTATGCAATGGCAGTGACACTATCAAGGTTGACCATCCTTCTTTGCAGATATTACAAATTTTTTGTTCCTTTTTTAAGGGCCACCAGGGCAATCAACCAGAACTTTGCAACTGCTGAACATGAAAAGGTTATAACATCGATTTTTTGCAAGGAGGCACACCAACGGGTGTTAGCCCACCTGGCGTCACTCACAATGTCATCGAGGCTCTCACAAGACCAGAAAATGTCCGGCATAGCCAAGCAGATCTTTGAGGAAGGAAAAGTTGTAGCAACTCCAGCACTAAAATTCTAGACGCCCACTCACTGTATTCATAAAACACATGTATCATAAAAATTTATTTCAATAAACAAGCATGCATCTTCCTTTAAGTGATGATGGTTTCATGTAGTTGATGAAACTATATAAGAAAGACAAGGAAAAAGGAAACACCATAATGTGTAATAATGGATTGTGTGTGGGTGGGTGATACATTTAATACACGCATCCCACCTGTTTGGTGTGTAACACAACTGGTGGTTGTCTGTCATCTTTGTAATGCAACA
This sequence comes from Spongia lamella, assembly GCA_963930835.1. Lineage (NCBI taxonomy): Eukaryota > Metazoa > Porifera > Demospongiae > Dictyoceratida > Spongiidae > Spongia > Spongia lamella. The sequence goes on from OZ005749.1 coordinate 1,250,095, forward strand.
CCACTACTTCACCGTGTGTGTCGCACAATGATGTCCCAATATTATCCCTCCAGATCCGTACAATTATGTCATTATCTGACACTCTCCGCAGGATCAACACACGCTCCCACACCTTGTGGATAAGTATATACAATATAATATTATTAGAACAATGTCTACCTCCACTGTGCATGCCGTCCCAAGTTTATTTCTTCCCAGGTGGGCCATGAATATAGTTGACTTGTTGATGCGTAGAGGAATTATGCTGTTGTCTTTCCCACTCATTCTTTCCTGAAAATATCACTCAAAATGTGGGAGAGAAATGGTGATGTATGGATGGATGGATACCTTGAGTGTTGGTGTAATGGTGTCACTGCAATGACCCAATCGACAATACAATACTAAATTTGTTATCAGTTGTTTACTCCTATCCTCGGGAACCCCAGCGATGTCCATATATGTAGCGAGATTAATCAATAGTGACTTTAGTAACTCATCTTCTTCATCTGCCATTTCCTGCTGCCCAGAATTACCGACTGACAAATATCTAAAAACAAAATTTTTAGTACCAACAGAAACTATTTTGTATACCTGTGGTATAGCTCGGGTGTCTTCTCATTCCAACCAAGCTCTTCTCTGAGTGTGTTCACAGCAGAAAAAAATACAGTTTTCCAAAATTCGTCATTTGCAAAGCAAGCACATTGCGACGATGTTTTAATGAACAGTTCATGATGAAGAAATTTCTTGTTGTCATTTGATGGGAACACGTTTGCCATGGTGCTTGAAGACGATTTCACCTCAGCACACAGGTCATTCCTCACATCATCTTCATCACTCGAAGTGTAGGAAGAAACGGAGGAAACAAACGGAGTCATATTGTCTCCACATGACAAGACAGGTGACTTGAGTATCGTCATCTCATCGCTGCTTGGTTTCCTATCCATTGGTGAGACTGTTTTCAAACAAATTAGGCAACTCAGACGCAAGAGAATGAATGCTGATGTCAGAACACAGTGTGGACCCTTAGAAAAATCTTTGTCAATGTTTTTAACCATTGATTTAGCAAGATGTAGTAATTTGTTGAACACAACGCTGCTAACTTCCTACACACACATGCATATTAAATATTTTACATACCATGCAATGAATGGCAGTAATACCAATGGTTTTGTGTTCCACAGTACTTCTGGTGTTTCATCGTCACCGAGAAGGCCTCTCTCAATCAACAGAAGCAGTTCGGTTCTGCTGGAATCACTTGCCAACACTTGTTTGTGTTGCGCCTTCATGTACAGCATACCTCTTCCTTCCAACAGCTTCACCACCCATTGTTGACAAGTCAGATAATGATCTGAAATCCTAAAAAATAATATTATTATGAATTGTTCGCTGCCAACAAGGCCTTACACCAACACACACATACATGGAATGATTATAAGCTGTTAAACAAAAAATAATAACACATTAATTCATCCATTAGGATTAAAATGGTTTCACTGTTCAACAATAATTTATCAGATTTATTTGGTTACTAACTTAATTTTTGGCACAGTGACAATTGCTTTTGTTAGCCTCAAGTCTGGCAATGCCATATTTGGAAAGCATTGCTGATTATTCCATGCAGACAGCAGGCATTGGTGTTCATCTTCATCACTGGAACTGTCTAGACATTATTACAAACACCATTCAATCTAGAAACCCATTGTCACCTGTGCAATTATCATCTGTGGCAGAGGTAGAAGAAAGCAACAATTGGTAAAGGCTGGAATCATGATCAAGCAGTGACGCCCCAACAGTTTCCTTGTTGTGCCAGGGTTCAGCGTTTGGCTTGCCTACAATGGTGTGTGGTGTAATTTGAATTGTTACTACTCTTCAATGTAAACAAAATAGGATATAAATATGTCACCTGATGCCAGCTGGCGATACTGGAGATACGTTATATTAGTAGGGTTCAAATTCCAGCCCAAGAAGTACCCAACGCTCTGCAACATTACAATAACAATTGAAATAGATAACAGTTATTTATTGATGTGTACACATGATACTCATGCTTTAGACAATTATGAGAGATCAATAATTTTCACATACTTGGCTGGTGACAAACTTTTCAATGAAACTGGTGTTCTCATGTGGAAGTAATTGATTGTGGGTTTGTAGCAGACAAGTGGTTTGCAACTTGATGACGGATCTTGGGAACAGACGGACTAATGTTTGATGCCGTGACAACAGGCCCAGCATCTGCGGTGACATCATGAAATCCAAGAATGCCCGGCGAATTAACGTGTCGATCCTTTCCTTGTCGTGGTAGTCGACAATAACCAAGCTACCCTCGACATGAACGTAAGGTTGTACACTATCCAATATCTAATACAATGATACAAACCATTGACCAATCATTACAACAGTATGTGTGTAACCTTTTTGATGTTTGCTTGAAGCTCCAGGGAATTACAAGGCAACTGAGGGAGGCAATCTGCAACTTGAGGGCACTTAATCTTCAAAGGGATTAACAATTAGATCAAAAAATTTAATTAATTAATTAATATTAAGGTTAAAACATTTTAAAATAAAATTTTATCAATAAAATGCAGGAGAGCAGATAAAATTAAACTATCCAGTTTAAATAAATTTAAAAAAATCACAAATAAGGCTTTATTGGAAGACCCACTTAATTATAGTAGAAATATATTTTGAATTTTTATAATTTGATACTCCAACTAGCCACTAAAAAGGCTTCCCTTCCTGATTCCTATCACATGAAATTCCCCAGTGAACTTGATCTTACATAAATCACAAAGTTTAAAGTGCTGTTATTTAGTGTTATTTACAAAACACTTGCCTCCTTGGTATCTACATCAAACATGTAAACATCCTCCAAGTTTGAAGGGGATAATTCAGAAACAAGATCTGTAGTTGTACCAATGATGTAGGGCACTGGCACCATCAGAAACTAAAATACAATTAAAACAGAGCATGTGTGGAGTAATTGAGCTAAAACAGAAAGTGTTTAATCCAACCCACAGACCAACACAATGGGGTTAAATCAATTTGAAGGAGGAAATTGAAATGTGTTTGGTCACATGTTCACACACAGCCTAACAACTGCACACACATTTACAACACTATGGGGGCATGTTAAACATGATATTCTAGGAAACAGCTGTGTAAAAATACAAAAAGAACAGATAATAATAATTTAGGTACAAAAAATGTGTAGTTAAACAAATTAGTTGTATGGCTTCATGAGGAGGCATATATATGGCTTGTGACAAGTTAACTACATTGGCAAATTGACTAAACTATGAACAATTTTAAATGTATTATTATCACATTTATTATCACATGAGTTAAAGTTTATTTACAAAAGCAACTTAACTTTCCCCATGTTAAAAATAGATTTTGTACCTATTAATAAAGCTGCCACATCAAAGAGAAAGACATGTTGAGGAGAAAAAAATACCAACTGATGGCTAATTAAGGAGAATTAATTTAATGATAAAGAATTAGTAATATTATTGACAGTCAAGGTGGGACTTGAACTCAAGTGATGCATGCTAGATTCTTCACATTATCATCTTCTTTGAGTGTCATCATCACCAATTATGAAACGCTTTGATCTGGTGATGCAACAAAAAACGCTTTTGTTTAATATATACACATATACATTTACTGTAAGGCTGTTAAAGCCATGTCGTAAATCTCCCACAGGTGCATACAATGAAGGTTTTCAACATTTCACTTACCTCAACATTTTTATAACTACAATTACATTATGCAAATGCAAAACAAAGTCTAGGGTCACCCTACTCACCTCGGCTGCTTGGTTAAGCCTTGCAGGTAACAAGGGTATCACAGGGTAGACGTACTCCAATGGATACAGTAGGCTAACAAGTGTTAACACTACTCTAGATACCACGTCATGTCTTCTTGAACAAATAACCACCTACAACCATAAGTCTAAAGTGCAGTTTTCAGAACGATAGCCGGCATCAAGTTACCTTTTGTTCATTTAGTATTAGTTGTAGTATTTCATTAACGTTGTGTGGTTGTACATGTTGAAACAGCTGTCTCACTGATAAGCCACATGACGGCCATTCATTTGGCAGGGGATGGCTTAATGTCAAGGGTGGCCCCATATCAACCGTCACCTGTAACATGGCGCCTGGGTTGGCTGGCAACTCCAAACTCAGTAACTTGTCAATCCAGTTTTCTATGTCACCCGTCAAACTTGTTGAACTTGCATTACCTGCTGTGTTATCTGGACTAGGGTAAAACAAATCCAGCCATGTGATATGCTCATAACATTTCTCAACAAGGTTTCCTAATGCTTCAAGACAGCTCTGGAAAAAATTCAAATAAAAGTGCTGACTTAATAAGCAAACAGATAAAAGTACAGTTTCCTTGGCAACATTAGTGGTATCTTGTGATTTTGTTTCATGTGGAAACGTGTAACATACACCATACAAGCTTTTATTAGTCTCAGTATCTGTAAGCATAAAAGTGTGATGCCTAATCTCATTTTCTTCAAGTGAGTATGTTCTTTGTGGCTGGCAAAAGAAGGGTGCCTGCTGTATGCAAATGCAGCAATCACTTTGGCACTGCTTGGGGAACTGACGTAGTATTACTGCTTCTGAGACATCACAGTAACTTGCAATAGCCTCATCTTTCCTCTGTTCTGGTCCAACCAGCACCAAATAATCCACCAGCCGCAAGATTTTGCCTTGCTGAGTGGCCATGCCACTTCAATAATATAACCCTAAAAATTAATGGGCAATGTTAAAACGATACACTTAAATTAACAATAATAAACGCACAGTAATTTGTTGATAAACACCTCTTGTCCTAAGTGACAAAACTAACAGCAAATTTACGGTAACACGAGATAATGTATTTTAATGCGCGCTTAACAATAGACATTCATTTTAATTCTACTTCTTTCTTTTGTCCTTTAAGATATCACTCCCCTCCTAATAAACAAACATAGTTTATGTTATACTAAAAGGCAAATTACATGAAATTCTCATTTTATTGCGCAAAATATTAGCGCGTCTTGTTTGTAAATAGGCGCTTTCTTTACCAATATTTTTCTAATTAGAGACCCCTACAGTCTTCACAATGCCACGGTCAAGATCGCGATCAAGAAGCAGGTCACCGCGAAAGAAAAGGTCGCGGTCACCCAAAAAATCGAAGAAGAAGAGATCACGATCTCCTCGTCCTTCGCCACCTTCGAGGCGAACGTCAAGGTCTCCATTAAAAAAGAGTAGAAGAAGGTCCAGGAGTAGAACTCCTAAGCTCATGAAACTTCCTAAGCAATATAGAAGTCCATCCAGAAGCCGTTCACCCAGCAAGGATAGGTTTGGACGTTCCTACGTACCAAGAAAAACAGACTGGGAAAAAGAAAGAAAGGAAGAAGAGGAAAGAGATAAGCGCAAAAGGGACGAAGAAGAAAAAAGATTAGAGGAAGAAAAGCTTCGAAGAAGGTGAGTTTATTGTTGGTAAAATTGCCGCCATTTTGTCATCACGTGATGCTGCCGCATTTCAGAAAGCAAGAAGAACTAGAAGCTAGATTTATTGAAGAGGAAACACAACGTAGGATTGATGAATTAGTTGCTGAAAGAGTGGCAGCTGAAATTCAAAAACGAAAATCTGAGATTGAAGAAGAAGTGCTTAAAAGAGTGGAAGAGGCAAAACGGGTGATGGAACGCCAGCTTGTTGAAGAGATGGAGCGCAAGCAAAAACAACAAGAGGAAGAAGAAGAACGCAAGAAGGTATCAGCAAAGTTCAATTCTTTCCACACCAAGCAGCTGACATTTTTTTGCTCTAGTTCCCTTGTTATAAAAAGTGAATTGCTTTGTGATTTAAGTAGTTTTGTTTCCAGTATAGATAACTTGCTCTTCAAATGGGCTTTTAAAATGTATTTTAGTTTCTTGTGTGGTGGGTCCTTACCCAAACTGCTGTTTGTAAAGGCGGCTTTGCAGAAAATTGACTTTTTTGCAACATGGAATTTGTTTTAGCCTGCAGCGCACGAAAATTCATTCACGAATCAAGGGATGCACATTTGTTACAGGGAGACTCAAGAGAAGCTAGCGATGCTGTGTATGTGAGTTAAAACTGGTAGGTTGAATTAGGCACGAGGATTAGTAAAAAGGGTTTGTTTTGTATCGTATAATAATATATTGTATGGAGCCATACTAAAAATGAACAGTCATTTTGTTTTACTGTTCTCTTGTGTTTCTCGAGTGTAGGAGGAGGCGAAATGCGAGCAGGAACGGGTGCAAAAAATATTAGAGGAAAACAACAGAAAAATTCAAGAAGCTCAGAAAAAATTGGTCAGTATGAGATACATAACAATAGTACTGTGGGGCTCATGCAATATTTGTAATATTTGTATTTATATTTCATTTATAATTAGACATTAAGACTTTGAAATGCTAATTATAATTTGTTGTTTTTAAGCACCTTGACTAAGGTAATGCTAGATGTATGATGTATTAATCCCTATTTGTTTAAACCCTAGTTATGTTAGTATAGTGTTTTATGTAAATCAATTGTGTGTGAATAATATTGTATATGTGTGTAGTGTGTGTGTGTGCGTGCGTGTGTGCATTAATGCGTACTGCGTGTATGTGTGCATACGTGCGTAGTACACATACATGCATATGTACAATGAAATAAGTAGTGACATTACTGTATGCACACACATAACATTGCACTTCCTGCTGTTGCCCATTTTCCAAATATGAAAGCATTTAGCTCTTTTTAGTCTATTTGCTCAACAACCTATGCACTAAATTCCATAAAGCAATATAAACAATTATTAAACCAAGTACTTGTTAAAATATTTACTCATTTCTCCATGTCTTTAGCCTATTTTGAACTCTAGTTATGTCTGTGGCTGTCTGCTGTTAGTAACAGATGATTGGATTCACTTTGTCATCTGATCCAACCACTATTTGCATTTGATGTAGTACTAAGAATATTTGGTGTTAAATTTTATTAAATTTCTCATCTTTTTATTAACAGACGCAGATCCTGTGCCTGCTATTCATATGATCTACCTTGTATTTGTTATTTTAATTACCAAAGCCAATTTTTTTTTCAAATGGAAAAATAACAAACCATATACAAGTAATAATATTGCTTTGTCAGATGGTTGACTATGTTTTGCAACGTAATTGTTGTTGCGTTGTTTATCCATATCTAGTTGGCATGGCATGCAAATGTTGTTGTTTATCGCTAATCTCCAAACAACTCTTTATTGGTTTTTCTATTTTATTTATGGCATTAAAGGTTATATGGTACTTTTCATTTGTTTAAAGACTGTCACATGGAGAAACTTCAGAAACTTCTGTTATTAAATACCCTGAGATATATATTGGGTGTCCTTAGCAACGTGTGTGTTAAAAAATTTGGTGTTAGTTACCAAGAGTGCGTAATAAAAATATATATTTATTATGTACTCTTGTAGTATGGTATGTGTTGTTTGTTGCTTCATGGTAATTTGATACTTTGAGTATATAAGTGTCGTTTAAAAATTCATATCCAATCGTCTCTTTGTGAGCGAATAGGATCTACGGTATTGTCCAACGCTCAAAAGGTTTCTTTAATCTTATAAATGATTATTTTGATCAGAGAGAAAGGCAAGTAAACTTAACCCATTCGTGATTATTTTCGTATTAGCAAGCAAAAGGCGTATGATTTTCATAATAGGAAATGCCACAGGGGACTTTGAAGTGTATGGACAGCATTATTTTGCCATTCAGTAGGTGCTAATTCAAACTGGTCATATTATGATTTTCGATTTTTTGCATCCTTTGATTTGCATTGGTGGTATCAATGCATGTGTTATTTTTTGCATCTTAATTGTTACAATTACTTTGGTCTATTGTTCACTGTTAATAAAGAGAGAGATTCTAAATGGTCCCTTTAGGTTTCAAGGGATGTCTGCTTTGTTACAAACAAGCAACTGCCTTGAGAAGGACATGATTCTTTTTAAAAAAATGATTTAACTTTTTCGTGTGATAAGCTGTTAGAAATTCTAATCTCTCTGTCCTGTTAACATGCAAACAATTTGGACATCATTACGTTTGTTACGTCATTGTGCTTGTGATGTAACATCAGTTGAGTTGCAGGTTGACGGCTTTGAATGTTACTGCTCTGATTTCCTAACGTCGACTGTTTCTACGACGACACACAAATATTTCCTTGGAAATTAGAGAGGAAGAAATGTTTCTTCACTATCATCATGTCACACCTCAGTAGTTGTGAGTACCCATGCAGGAAATAAATACAGTAGAACCGCATGAATTTCAGAAATAAACAAGTTTTGTTAAAACTGCCAGTGAGTGAAGCTTAGTTCTGCGATGACTTCAGCCTTGAAAGAGTATGCACGGTGACATATAATCTGTAATGTTTGCTACAACGAGAGGTTTCTATTGGTGAAAGCTATCATTCCTTGCGTGTGTGTGCAGACAATATGCTGCTGTTTGACTGTTATTGCAAGTAACATGCCTTGCGAACAACATCCTCCTCCACCAGCTAGCCATATTGCATAGCTTATGTTCCTTGCAAAATTTCCCCTTGTGGTAGGCAATTTTGTCGACTACTTAATTTGGTGCTACACTGTAGATGCCATGAATATCTCTAAATGCAGCAGTATTATGGCTGTAGTACAAATATCACTGGAAGGGTCTTTGATATTGTGATAAGTTATCCTTGTTGCTACATTTCAGTAAAATTAATTTAATCTGAAATAATAATTTATCTGACTGTCTGCTTTTTATTTTTCTATCAATCCTCACATGTGCACCTACAACTATGACATCAGTGTTTAATTAAAGTGTTTTTATTGCTTCTTTTTGTAGGAGGAAGACAGATTTCAGATGCTCGAGCAACGACGGAAAATGGTTGAAGAGAAGGCGGCATTGGAGAGGGCAAAACGGGTGCAGCAGAAGGAACAGCAGCAGATGATTTTGAACAAAACTGGCAAGGCTAGACCAAAGTTGTCCTTTTCGATAGTAAAGTAATTATTTCATAAGATTAAAATTCGTTTACAAGCACCCAATAATAATAATTATTATTATAATAACCTGAAATATGCGGTGTATGGCTTCCGACCGCCACACATAAAAACGATTAATGCATGTAGTCGTAATAAAATAGTTAATACGCTGGTGCATTTTTAGTTTGTAGGTTTTTATAGTTACGAGTGTTTCGGTTCTTGTATTTCACGGTATTGGGTATGTCTCGTTCACCAGATCACATTAAGCGTCCCATGAATGCCTTCATGGTATGGTCCAGGGAGAAAAGACGAAAGCTGGCACAGGAGCACCCTCGTCTGCACAACTCAGAGATCAGCAAACGGCTCGGGATCGAATGGAAGTCGCTATCGGACGAGGAGAAAAGGCCGTACATAGAAGAGGCGAAGAAGATTCGTAACGATCATATGGCCGAGCACCCGGGGTACAGATACAGGCCCAGAAGAAAGCCCAAGGCAATATTCAGAAGAGATGCAGGTGCTTACATGCGATATTCCCTGCCCAATATTGCTAACGGAGTGGCCGAGGCTACGAGTATGTCAACAATGTCACCTCACATTGCACTGGCCCAGCAGCAGATTGTGAATTTCACACAAGCCCCTCCGACTCTTGCAAACAGCGTGACCGCCCTGCCGTATGTGCTGCCAAAAGGATTAATGCATACAGCTTTGCCTTCATCAGTGTACTCCAACATTCATACGACTGGAATTGTAGCCAGCGGTGGACAATCTATTTTGCCAACACTAGTCAATTTTCCAGCTGCAACGGATAGCATGAACGGTGACCGTTCGTCTCGTACATCGACCAGTAGCTCTCCCGAGAATGTTATAATTGAAGTGAGAAGTAGGTCCGCCTCTCCGGAGAATGACGAAGGTCACTCGAGTGGCGAGAATGAGGACGAATCACAACGACATCGACGAATTAGCAGCACCAGCAGCAGTCACACCAATGGCGACACCACCAGCACTACGAAGCCACAGTCTTTGAGCATTAGTTCACCAACAGCAATATCAACATCAGTTATACGAGCTGTGGACCATTCGACGGTGAAGAGTATTTCAACTCCATCAGTGCCTAGTTACTATCATGGACTGACCCCATCAGGGTCCACCATCAGTTTGATGAGTACCCCTCATATACCAGTGATGACAACTGAGTTGGGGACAACACTACGCTCAGTACGGAGCATGCCTGAGTTGCACTTGGCCCACAAGCTGCCAGCCACCTCTCAGGCACCCACAGCCATCATGCAGGCAAATCCTGCTTGTCAATGCTTTCTCTGCCAACTGCAACGTCAACAGAGCGGCCATATTGTACAACTACCTGCGAACTTCATGCCAAAGTTTTTTGTACTAAGCTCGCCACCCACAAGCATTGCCTCAACAGAGTAATTTAAATCAATTTCCTTTTTGTAAAACATTTTTTTAATTGGAAGAAGATAACATGATGTCACTTGTTTTTACTGCAGAACAACAAATGCACTTTGTACTCTAGAAACCATAGTTTGTATTATGTATACTTTGAACAATAGTTAACTACACACTTCACAGAAATTTGTATTGCAAAAACAATAATTGTTTTTTAATTTTATTATGTATAACAAAAACAGATGATATGTTGGAAATTGTGTGAACATGAAAACAGCATAGCTAGTTCTATTTGTCCTTTATTTCTTTTATTTGCTCAGCAGCAGCTGTAAGACTCGGATTGAGTTTTAGAGCTTCTTTAAATAACGCAATCCCTCTTTTTGTGTCACCACTCTCCTTATAAATCTCGCCTAACTTGTATATACCAGATGCGGCATCCATTGGGTGTAGTCTGGCTTGAAATGCTAGATGCCTTTCTGCCTCACTCAGTTTCCTCTGATAAAAATAATAATGGTGATAAGCATTATAAAAATATAACTTGTAATTGTTACCATATAAATGAGCAGCTTTATCAAATCATTTCTGGCTTGGTTATCCTCATGTTTGTACTGTAATCCAATTTCATAGTGGTCTTGTGCCTATTAAGAACCAAGAATTAGTGTTCATAGATTATATTATAAAATTTTATTGGTTATGAATTTTTTTGATTTAATATTTTTAAATATCTAGCCTTATTTGAGCTGGCATGTGATTAACTTGTTGCTATGCTCAACCATTCACTGAAGATCAAAGAGAAACCAATGAAATTTGTGTGGCATGTATATGATCATAGCTATAATACCCTAATATTGGTTTATTGGTTTACAACATAGGCATAATGGTTCATGTGCTTGGTACGTAATCGAGCTGTAATCGAGCATACACCATTAGTGCAGCATTAACTGATGTCCACAGGATTCTACAACATGTACTGTATATGGTGTAATAAGAATTCTGCGAAGTTATGGAATTGAGAATTAAATCACTAACTATGCACATGAAATACAGTACTAGTTGCACTTCCATGGCTCGAACCTTCTTAAGACGTTTTTTAGATATCATGGGCAAGGTAAGTTTCCCTCTGTCACCATCCGTGGAGATCAGCAATCTTGCCAAGGCAAAATGTGTATCCGCGTGGCCTGCATGTGATTCCAATGCCTTTTGGTATTCATCTTCAGCTGCCTAATACAGGATAGCAGCAGCTGTCTAATACTAACAATGCAGAAAAATCATTTCTGACTTTGTATAGTTTCAACTGCTCATTAACAAAGCCAAGGTGGTGTCGGATATTGAAGAAGGATGGTCTCCTCTTAAGCACTATTTCATACTTCTCTTTAGCTTCTTCCCACCTCTCTTGTATCCTGCACATGTGGCCAGCATTCATATTGGTGTCGACATGATCGGGTTTAAGTGTCAGTGCCTTTAAGTAGCACTCTTCAGCTTCTTTTGGTCTATCTGTGATGTTAATAAAATATATCGACACTTTAAGCCTAAAGTGTAGCATTAATAAAACAATAGTCTGTACAGCTTCTTTGTGTTACAATGAGAAAGCACCTCCTGCTAATAATGCATGGTATACCCTTTACACATCCCCACACATCCGCAGGGCTGTTACTAAGCCATTAAAAAACAATTAGAGCTTGGATAAGTAAAGTGTGATCAATGAAAGTAGTTAGAACCTCAAGGCTACCTATATAGTTGAATTATCAATGATCACCCCATGTTTTTATAATGTATTATGCCATTTGTGTGTGTATTATTACAGTGTTGGTCGCACAATAGGTGGATTACTTCAGATATTAGATTTCAATTAGTTCCCACAGATGCCACATGTCATGCGACCTGAAGGCATAACAATACAAAACAATAGAGCTTGTGGCATGTTAAAACAACACATGTGGTTTTGGTTCCTTTGTTATCCTCTACTCAGTCACACATGTTTCTATTTACTAAAGTAAACAACCACTCACCCATGTTCAGTAGCACTAGGCCTAGATTATTCCATGCTGCCACATAGTGGGGTCGTATGCGTAATGCCTCCCGGTAATAGACTTCACATTTACGTTGACCCTGAAGGCATGAATAACACATAGGTATTGCATCATCACATGAACATCTTAGAGGCATTTTGGCTGGTAAAGTGCAATAAAGGGATTATAGCATGTCATGATGCAATAACACGTGGGAGGCATGTAATTTGTCTAGAGGTCACTAAGGACAGTAGAGCTTCCTGCCCACCAATTGTTATGGTCATCATCATTGTAGCCATAGGATTCACTTCTTCACCACGCAAAACCAAAAATGAATAATTCAGCTGACCGAGCTCATTGTTCTCACGTAACTTGAGCACTTTAAACTTTAATACACTGAGACCGCTGGCACCAATTAGTATTGAAGGTAGTTATCAGTTGCATAGTTGAAATACTTCAAACAATACTAATTTGTATTAATTCTTTCTTAGAAATGATTACATAAGAATGTACAAGAACTCACTACGGACCTTTTGTGCTAATACATTTCCCATCGTCATGAACATCTTAGCATTGAGAGGATTGGTTTTCATCCCTGCTTCAGCCAGATATTTGGTATCCCACCACTCCGTATTGCGTACCACCGTCTTAATCGCAAACATAAATAGTACAAAATACGCAAGACTGGTAGTCGGCACTGTAAGGTCAAATCTCCACTGAAGAAAAGAAACAATATAATGCAAGGTAAGTTTGCAAAAATGGACACAAGCAAAATTTACCATAAAGACAATAGACTGCATTACAACATGGTTCGGTTGCTATATGGATTCATGTAGCTAGCTACCACTGGGTGAAATATGTAGTTGTAGGCATTAAGTTAACAAAAGGACACAATAGGCAACCAAAGGTAAATAGTGGATGCCAGACCATAAAAATACAAACTGCATTAACAAACTAAAACAATAGTAATTATCACTTACCAAACTAATTGATGACCTTCTGGTTGCTTTAAATGCATTAAATCCTATGGCAACTAATAAACAATAACCCATGCTGGGTAGGTACAGGATTCTTTCAGCTATAACAAAGCCAACAGGAAACAGAAGGTTGCTCGCTGGAACAAAGGGCAACAGTGCCATGAATAATGAGAATAACACACTCGTCTTTGTTCGGCTTTGAATATCATCTGACTCTTCTACTGCGTGTGTTGTTGAAGTTACATCAGTCTGTTTATCCAAGGAAGAAAGTGGGTTATAAGTGACAGTAGCATGGATGAATATAATGGCTATTGAAAAAGTCACACTTAATGTCACCAAATTCCGCACATCAGTAATAGTCTCTACTAGAGGGATGCTCCCCATTGACCAGTCGTGACAAAGAGGATAGGGATTCAGTAAAAGCCACACATTGTAAGCATTCACATACGAGTAGGTGAATAGTTTGGTCTGTGTGGAATTTGAAAATGACGCCGGGTTGTCTGATTCCACGAACTTTGGTGATCCCTGACCTATTGTGATAACCCGCACGTACAGGATGAATATTGTGGATACTGTCAGTACAGATAATCTGAGTAATTGTAAACTGAGTGACCTGAAACAATTAAAATACAGTAAAAAGCAGCAGTTAGGGGCTGTAGCCTTCACATTTGATCGGTACCAAATTGAATCTATTGTTATAAAACTTGTACTAGCTGTGTGTGTCATTTCTATGGAAAGTTTTTCACCCACCACACCTCTCAGTTCAGATATACACTATGGTGAGCTTCCTCCCAAAAATCATAAACCCTTTATGTAATATAGTCTAGATTTTGCAGGTATTTTTGTATCATTCCAAAATGTAATAAGCTTCTGAGGGCCCGTAGCTACACACAGTTATTTACCACACTAAATCATAGCAAGTCTTAGATCCAATACAATATTAGCTAGCTACATCACAAATACTGTAACTTGAAGTTTATGCTAAACAAAAAGTAAGCGTACAAATTTACACAACAAAAGCTGTTATATGCATGAGGAGTAAGTTAGGTATTCAAACCAAATTAGGACATAGCTAATTCAATTTTGTGATTAAATTTTCAAAATCACCACTAAATTTTACAATATTATATAAATACAAGGACAGAAAAACATTGAAAGTAGGGGAGGGGCTATTTTTATTACAAGATGAAATTCCTATGGAGCATCTTGAAATTTATGACCTTGCTGGAACCCCATTTTCATCAATTATGGAATATATACTAGAGGCATACCAATAAAAGGTGAGCCTTTGATTGGTAGCTATAGCTATACCTCTTGTAAAACAAGCTTACCATTTTATTTTCCTTGCACTGACTGCTTGTATGATAGACTTGTAACTAAATTTGTTGCAGACGTCGTAAGCTACACACACACCTAACACTGTGATGCCCTGCTCCTTGCACAGCAAGGCCATTATACTGAATAGTACAACCAGAGCACAATGGAACCAAAAGAACAAGCCAGCATTCTTGACTTTGGTTAGTCGCATGAAGACGAGTATTGCTATCAAGTACCAAATGGCACATAGCATTTCCGCCCTACCAACCACATTAGCAACCTACAGTAAAAGATGATACACACACAATGCTATACGCTTGGAGAATCAACGATTAAAATTCTAACTAGCTACAAAACAGATTAATTTGCATTTTCTACATTCAAACGTTCCTTATAAAATATACAGAGATTATGTCACCATGTTGGACATTTTAGTCAAG
This sequence comes from Spongia lamella, assembly GCA_963930835.1. Taxonomy (NCBI): domain Eukaryota; kingdom Metazoa; phylum Porifera; class Demospongiae; order Dictyoceratida; family Spongiidae; genus Spongia; species Spongia lamella. Next base: position 1,265,219 of record OZ005749.1, read on the forward strand.
TGACAAAGTTAAACCTTAACCCCAGCACTATAATACCTGAAGCTATATTAAACATGTGGTTAAAACAGTGTCGGAAAATGTCTGCACTCAAGATCTGTGATTTGTTATGTCTCCTAGTAACAGGAGGAACAGTCTATTAATTATGAGTGATTTCATCTTGGGATTTAAAATTTCATTTCACCTAGTAATAAGTAGTATGGCCATGATCAGTCCCTTATCATGCATGTAATGAACTCAATTTTTACGATTGGAGCCTGCTGGATGTAGCTACATCAAAGTATTATGTGGCTACGTCAAAATATTATGTGGCATTTATTAATGTATGTATAATGTATATTATATTATTTGTACAAAGTAAGTTTGTATTACTGAGTGCTACCGTGAAGTACAGTCAGCGATTTAAGTCCTACTCAGTCCATCTTATCATTCTGGATAGGAGGATAGCGTAACCCCCAATGGCTTGGCTGTTGTGAATGGTGGAGCACTGAAGGTTTACCAATTCTCCAGTTTCAACTATGCATCTCAAGGATGTAGAAATAGGGGGTCATATGGGGCAGGCCTTCCCCAGTTTACAGCAGGCAGTCGCAAATTAATGCTAAGTCTTACGACAAGCTCATCGGCTAAAATTGTGGCTTCCCTTAAAGCCTTTCATCTTTCCATACCCCTGTAACCACAATCCAGGAATACATGAGTACCAGGTGGGACCTATGGCATGCCCAGCATCCCACCTTGGTTACACTGCTATCATCACCATCTGTTAATGGAAACCCTTTTAGTATTTAGTTTGACCTATCATCTCTTTATGCACACGTGTATTTACACCTAACACAACTAAAAACCAAATAGTTATACGTAAATTAGCAACCAAGCAGCAGCAATAAAATCTCACAATCTATGGGATATACACTACCCATTAGCAATGCTTTTAACATAATTAAATAATTATCACCTACTTTGTGTTAACAGTAGTAAATGTGCAGCTGCAACTGTCGACAGACGGATAGGATAACAATTTTAGGATAACATGATGCAATCATCTTTACCTGATGCAATATATAGCTCTATTGATTATATAACTCTACAGCTGCACATGCAGAGGAAGCCAAACTTATACCAGAGACACAAATATTACAATTAAATACAAATTATGTGGAGATACAAAACAAAAAATCAAAAGCAAGTGTAAACCATTGTTTCACTGTGATGTCATGGTAGCTCACATGCAATAACACTTCAATACATGATTATGGTCAATTCAGAGCTGCCCAAATGACTCCGCTGGCTAATGGTATCGCTATACGGATCCACATTTTAGTTATAGGATAGTCATCTTCAAACATATATTATTTTGGGTATAGTGGTTAGCTTGCTTTAGTAGGGGTCAAACTTCTTCCAGTATCAATTTCATTAGCTATACACGTGACGAACACTTGTTTGCAACACCTACGTATCCACTTAGTGAATACAATATATTATTATTATAGTTGTCACAATCTTGTAATGGTAACCATTATACATAATTAGAGCATCTCTACAAGGGAGCTGGCAATAGGGGTCAAAGCTATCAAAAGTTTAATAGTTTGATGGTATAAGCAAATGTAATCAATGAAGTAAGAAAACTGAAAGCTTCGAGTTAAAAGGGTGTGGAGTTGGGCAGGCATGAAATTATGAGGATCACGGTAAGATAGCACATCACTAGTACAGACTGGAGCGACGAGGCAGCAGTGGGAGGCAGGCTTATGCTGCATTGACAGCTTATATATGTATAGCCTTTTACTACTGCATAGCTGGCCTGCATAGCATGACATTTTCACAACTTGGTGAAGTGAACATAATCGTCAAACTAAAATTTCAGCATTAAAGTAGCTAAATCACAAATTTGTACTACACGTTCAAATGACAGACAGACTGCATGTGAGTTACATATGCTACTGGTACCATTACAGGCAGTCATGACAAGCTCCTTACCTAAAATACAGTGTTAATATGTAACAAGGGAAAATTTATTCATCAAATTTACACAGAGAATTAAAACTATTTATCAGTTAATGTGATGTGATATAGCCAGTTAGCTATGCAGCACACGAAAGTCACTTTCAAAGAAAAAATTGTCCTCATTTCACAGAGTAACTAGCCACATAAAAAAGGGTTCTTGCATTTTGCAAATCTAACAATTTTTACTCTCAGTCTCAGGGGGTATTCTTGTTCAGCTCCCCCTGCTTCTACTATCACTCCATATCGTAATAGTATTGGCTGTATTGCAATAATATTGGTTTATTCCTACTGTCAAGCATAGGGGGAGAAGTTAGGGGGCCAGGGGCCAGGCCCCTCTTAAAATTTAAGACTCTCCATAGGAATTCAATTTTTGCAATAGAAAAAATCACCGGAATTTAGCTAAGTGGCCACTCTCACAGTGGCAAATTTTGAATACTATATTCACTTCAAAACACATGCAAAATATATGTATGGACCAAACAGTTGTGCTGGTTTTAATGTGACACAATTAAAAGATTTGCAATATATTTCATTATTTACATGATTGAGAGTCGACTGCACTAAAAGAGAAACTTGACACTGACAGTAGGAATAAACCAATATTATTGCAATACAGCAAATAATATTATAATATGGAGTGATACCCCCTAGTTCCTACTGTACATGTATTTTACTGTATGCGTCATAGCATGGCATTTCTTGTAAGTGTTCAAACCGTACAGTTAGCTAACCAACAAGATATTTTATGGCAAGTTGCTGTTCTAATAACATCACAAGCTGGCATTCAGAGCTAAGGGGTGCTATAATGATCATCAGGACATAGTTATTTGTATGGAGAAAGTCACATCATATATTGTTGAATCCCTCCTTTACAGACATTACAATTATATAAACTTTCTAGTATAGCAACTGACAACAGTTTCAGTTAAAGAGTATTAGCATCAAAATAAAGTACTTGGTATGGTTTTGAGTAATGTTCAAGAATATTAGTGTCACTAGATACAAAATAATGCAATTGGTAAGGTTTTGAGCATAGGCGGCGGAAAGGAGGGGCTAGGGGACTGAAGCCCCCCTATTTTTAGTGTCACTCCATAGGATTGTAATTTTCTCCATACAAATGTGTCCAGAGATTATAGCCCCCCCCCCAGTTCTGAATAGGTTCCTCCGCCGCTGGTTTTGAGTAATGTGACACTTTATGGCTATATAAGCTAGTGATACTCGATAGCTGTCTTAAGATCCATAAGGACACAGCTAAGAACTAAACAGGGAGATTTCTGGTTTGTTTTCTAGATAATAGTTTGTTGACCCTATGAAGGAGACAATGGTGCCAATATAGAACACAGCGGATCATCAGAATGGACTCTGGAATTAAACCGTTCCCACCACCCACTATAGATGTCTACTGTGCATGCATGTGCATGGTAGTGTGGGCTACTGTAGTTATGAGTAGGGCTGCACTGATCCAAATTTTACCGATGCTTCAGGTAGCTAATGGATTCACAAGACACAACTAAAATCATTTCAACTGGCACATAGAAGTTCATTTAATAGTGGCATGATACGTACTTCAACAACCAAATCGGCACTTGTATAACGTACCAGAAGCTTATGAACAGCTGAAGGCAATGAATTCGGTGGGTGGCTCATAAGCTCCTGTTGATATGTATATGATTTACTAAAAACAGGTATTGGTCAGATACCCAATAGAGACACCAGAACTGGTGCAGGGTTAACTTTATGGGCCTCTTGATGGTAACTTTTACCACCTCCTGGCCCAGCCTCCTGCTTTTCAACCAACCAACCTATCCCTCCATCCATATGGTATAGGGTTGGGCAATATTAAAAACTCAATTGTCATAGTTACTGTAGAGTCCGAAATTTTTGTGGGATGAATTTTTTGCAAATTTCGCACCTTCGTGAAAATATAATTGTGAATAATGCATGTTACTTACAATACATAGCTAGCTATTCCAGTACAAAGCCTACCTGATTCATGAAGAAAATCCTAATATTAGGGTTTTCAGGGAATTTTGTCCCACAAAATTTTTGGTATCATGTAAAACTCAACACAGTTATCAGTACGGTATTACGGTATTACACAAAATGTTTAGCTAAGTCTTGCTCACCAGACCCTATGAATAAGGCTCTGACATCACCCAATACAACGCCAAGTCCATGGAAGCTATACAGAGTCGTGAAACGATTGGCTCAAATTAACGATCAGAAACAGCTTCCTCAATGGTGGACACGTGAATCTCGAATCTGATTGGTGACTTCCAATTTTTGAAGTCTGGACTCGGCGTTGTATTGGGTGATACCAGACCCTTATTCATAGGGTCTGGCGTGCGAGACTAATAGTCAGCTAGAGGGCAATATTAGCTGGATGGTTTTGGCTTGGCAAATCAAGGATGATTAGTAAAACTCATCAAATCTTCCCTGATGCAGTACTGCCCTTTCAAGGATTAACACAAAATTACATCCCTCAAAATTACTCCATATATGGTAATGGCTAGCTAATAATAGCCAAAAGTAAGCATTTATTGGATTTGAAGAAAATAAATAACGCTACATCCTATGATAATGGTGCATCACATGATCCTGCATGTATACATAAGTGTGGGTTATTAAAATAGGTTACAATAATTTACTAGCATGCATTAGCTGACCATGATGCTCCTCACAGAGGTTAAGTTATATTGCATTAATATAAGTGATAAATATTTTATTTTTAATGAGACATAAGTGGCTGATAAAAGATTTAATAAACTCATTTGTAAGTAAAACAATAGCATTGAGCACTCCAGTGACCTGACATAGAGTGACCTTCAGTATGAGACACTAAAACTTTAAATGAAATTGATAAGTGACTATGTGTTAGTTATAGTGCTATGCATTAGTTGCAAATAAACAAACTGTAATGCATTGTGGTTGAATTAATGCCTCTGAGCATGGACAAGAAGCTGTCGCTATTAACAATTAAATTATGTAATTATTGTTTCTGAGGAGCAGCTGCTTCATACCTTGTTTATCAAATACTGTAAGCAACGTAGGCACCTTTATAATTATCCTTCATCAAAGTTTCCATGGAGAAATGTTCACGAACAGTCTGGCATAAATATGGCTTCCCACACACTGCATACTGGTTGCCAGCCTACTCTGTTGAAAGGTGGCTAGACATCTTGTTAAATACAGTCAAGTTACTAAGTGACGCAGTGATAACATTAAAAGTTTTGGCCTATTTGATCATCACCAAATAAAATTGACATGTGACAGTGATCAAAGAAACCATAAGATTACATGTTGCCAAGCTATTGGTAAATGGACTTATTAAATCTGGTTGTATTATTTTGCACCAAGTTCGGTTGCATGATGTATTAAAAATAAAATTGAACCACTGGTTCAATGTATTTAATATCCCACGCTGTGAGCTTCATTGATGGTTAGTTGCAATATCAGCATAGAAGATGAACACATCAGCAAGGTCAACTACATTAGACAGTGGCTAACTGGAGTAATGCATGCATTGAATTATAAAGACATAGTAGCTATACCTACCTACTTTCCACTCAGTCACTACATTTATAGGGGGTGCAAGATAATTAAATTTAGGGGTGCTAACCCCTAGTTGTATAATCTATACAAGTTGCTATTGAAGTTAGTCTTAAGTTTGGGCGGCCATGTACACTGTGGGCAGTATAGCTCCCTGGCTCTCACTTCCACCACTTAGAGCACTTACATTGATAGCTACCTGCATATGTTCACTGACCTTAGCTTGTGCTTAATTGGTACAATAAAACTGTTAACCACCTTCTTCCTATTCTTTGCATATAAAGCCTTTAATGTGCATAGCAAGGGTTCATGAACTGGGTAAGTGTTGGCACATATATAGTAGCTAGCTAATCATTAGGAGGTGTGTGGTTAAGTTTGACCCTCCTGAAAAAAAAGCTACTGCTATAGCATCTGGGAAAAATCTTGGTTGGAAACTGTGGCAAATCAATTCTGTATACCATTGACTGCATGACAGTCACTGAGAACTGATGTTTTGACAAATTCGTTTCTAATTTCCTAATGTTTTCTCTACCAACATTTTGCATGATATACATACATGGTGTGATAAAGTGGGAGGAGGAGGGGCTGGGGGCCATGGCCTCTCCAAAATTGTAAGACTCTCCATGCATATAGGAATTGAGTTTGTGCAATAGAAAATTACCTCAGTTTGGTAAATTGCTTAGTGTTACGATTCCAAGTAAACTTCACCTTTGAAAGTTGTACAGCACTGTATCATGTACTAAGTACCAGAATGCTACAGTATTCCTATAATAATACACTGTTCACATCAGACAGCCAATCAGATTATAATAGCTATCAATTGTAGTATAGCTACCTACATGCAGTTGTATTGCATTTTGTTGTTATAAAACTTTAAAATTTCACTTTCTTTTATATGTTCATGCTACACACACGCACGCATGCACGCACGCACGCACGCACGCACGCACTCACTCACTCACGCACACACATACATCACTTGCAATGGTGGAGATCCATAATCGCTGAAAGGGCACGTTATGATTACTCATGTCTCATTCAGCCAACAATCTCATGCAGCCCACCAGATTATCAAAGACACATGCAGAGGTACATGTATTAGCTATTCATAAATGTTAAGCTTAAAATCCAGCATAGATAAAAAGCGGCATCCAACATGCCAATTTGCTTCTTTGCATATGCTGAAAGTTTTGCTTGCATCCTGGCTGCCAATGATGGGAGTAGGCTGCCAATGATGGGAGTAGGCTGCCAATGATGGGAGTAGTAGTACACGCTATTATAAAATTGTGCGAATAATATTACAGTCTTGTCACTTGAGCTAGCTACACAGTGCGAAAGAAAAAGCTCTTTGGCAAGTCATGTATAAGCTGTCAAACTAAAATTATTATACTGTACTTACAATTGCATTTTGGAGACTCCGGATACAAGATACAGTGTTAACTAATGGTATTACCTCTACTCACAGAATCTATAAATAGAAAACCCACTTCCGCTTGGCATTTTTTTCCTTACTCACATAGCTACATAGCACGTTGTTACTTGACTTAATGTCTCTTCCATGATGATGGATAATTCAACTTGGAAATCCTTGTATCCTCCACCTCTTCATACAATCCATCCTCCCTGTGTGGACTATGTCCTTGGGGAATCTGTAAATTATTAGGTTGCTATTTTCGGTGGCACTGGATTTTTCTGCCACAAACTTTGTCAGAGTAAATTCGCCAAACCTTTCCCTAAACCATGCAAGGTATGTACCAAAAATTTATGTTCACTGGACAGTAGGGAATCATTGTACCATGAAATGATTCAGTAGATGTATTGGCACTAATTTTTTTTAATTGGCAGTTAACTCGTAACGTGATTACAATCCCAACAGAGCAATTCACCAAATCTTTGTCTGCCAAATAATCAGCACACAGTGACTGTGGATATAATTAAAATTAATGATATCAACTGTTGTAAATACACTTATGCAAATCTTATCAGTGACAGCCAGTTTGCCTTGTTTTCCAATATTTAATCATGTCCACTTGGCAGCCATAACTATCAGCCACAAAAATACTTCATACACCACATTCAGTTTGCACAGTGACACTAAACAATGCGTAAACACCATGTGCTATAAACACCATCAGTGTTAACATAATTAGGCTATATATAGATATATCCTATAAATGAATGAACCGCACTGACTCGTATATAGGCATTGACTTGTAGTTAACATCCTATAAATGAACTGGACTGTATGACTAAGATGAACCTAAAAATTACGGTAATAGCAGTAGTTAAGCTAGAGACATCATACAGATATCGAATCCACCTCCGGATACACATAATCTCAGCTCACAAAAGGAGATGAGTTTTAACAATCTAACTGCAGCCAGCTATATATACGTACAGCTAGTTACCTGCAAACAATTATAGACCTCTATATATATATATATTATATATTAATATATTATAACACAGCCGCGAGGGGTTTGACTGATATATACGCACGACTCCTGAGGGCGCGTAGCGCCCGAGGGAGAGTGCGTATATATCAGTCAAATCCCGAGCAAAGCTGTGTTATAACATTTATGTTACACTTTGCTTAGGCCTACCTGGCGAATAGTTGAAGGCGCCTCGGGTAGAATGGCGACCATTGTGGGTTGCTTCATTAGACGCTCTCTGGCACGATATCAGCCAAGATTCCATTAATACTTAGTTTCTACGACATTATTAAACTGCCGTCTCGAAGATAATTGCCTAAAAACTTATTAAACTTCAGGCCTAAAAACGAAACCCACAAGCAAATGCGTATGTCACGTAACGGGTTTATTATGCACTTCGTAATCTTATTAAAGCCAGACAGGCCGTATAAGGCAACTGTGGTATATAATCTTGCAACTGTGGTATATTCTGATATACCACGGCAAACTGTGGTATATCAGTTATATACCACAGCTCGAGGCTTTGATGTCGCCCATGCAAAGTGTTACATATATATATATATATATATACCAAAGCTATAGCTCAGAAAGAAGGTTGGCTCATCAATTGTATATAAGTAGCTAAGTAGATACTGCATTTCATTAGTTGAACACCATGCATGCATATATATAGCTACTTTTGATGGTGGTCATTCTTAGACAATGAAATAGCCAGGTGGTTAGCTATATATAGTGAAAAATTAGTTGTATAGCAACATTGCACGCGTGCACCATTTCAGGTGAATGCCATGCCTCAATTAGTAGACACACCCTTTACGACACTGAAGTTATAGTATCCTTGTCCAGTCTGTGATATATGGTACATGCATGCATATTTCCCATCCCATGGCATGCACACCGCATGTATAGTATAGCTATATAGCTTAAATGATATCATGATAATATCGATTATCATGATAATATCGATTATCATGATAATTATTCTCATGATAATATATCCTGACATGAAATTTATGTTATTACCCTACTTACATGCAATTAAGATGCGAGCTGGTATATATACCTACTGTAACAATTTTAGTGTACCAATTAACAATATCTGCTAGACCATATATATTTACTATACTATACAAACCTAGCACCTGGCTATGGCAACCATATATGTATATAGCTAATATTTTGCTAATTGCTATATTCTCAGTAGCTACTGACATTTCTTCACAATCAGTGCTAATGGACAGCTAGCTATGTATGGCATGAAGCACATTATACCATTCTATAGTGTAATGATGCATGCATACCTCATATAGCATGAAGGCTGTTTAGCTAGTTCTTAATTCTTATGATAAACTTAACATGCCAGCTGTATAGTCAATAGCCACACAGCTATATACATGTAGTTACATGCATGCATGGATGTTTAAGGACAAGACTGCCAGCACTATACAAAGCTTTATATGTACAGAAGCCATTTAACCGGCATTGACATGCAGTATTATTATAGCTACATGCATGCAGCTGCCAGCTGATATCAGATAGCTAGCTATAATGCAAGCTAAAATATATACATAGGCTGCCAGCTATTTCTACATCATAGACAATGCCAATACCTTTAATAGTGTCACATTGTGTGTGTTACTGACATACTCACTGCTTCAGTGTGGATGGGATGTAGGGTGAACAAGAGTCCTGCCAGCAACCCAGTAGCTGGTGAGGCTAACAGCGAGCTGCTGAAATACGTGAACAGCACGCATACTGCAGTGTGGGCTAGGACGTTGAATAGGTGGTAACCCCAGGGACTCAATTCGTGGAGGTTCCTGTTGAAGCGAAACGTCAAGATCGTGAGTGGTCGATATGACTTGTGAGACTCCGGATGGGTTAGAGGAGATCCCCAAAAATCGTTGGAGAATACTGAAGCCAATGGGGTGTTTTCTCTATGATTTAAACAGCTGTAACAGCAAAATAAGATGCTCTAGACGACACGTACCTTACGTCACGATTATTAATAATCGCTTCTTGATCGTCAAATACCAGACCTCCAAATAAAGTATTCGCAAAAACCAGCACCGAAACAACTGTAATCACAGCTATCGCTTGATGCAGTGGTTTCATTCAAAGACTTTTGCAATATCTTGGTGTTTACAGTGGCTTAAATAATTCGAAACGATCGTGGGTAATGACGTCATTTATAAAATTCTTGGAGGCGCTCGTTTTCACCTCGGAAACAGACAAACAAACAGCAAGCGCAGAGGGCGGGATAAAGGCCGCGCACCATCAACAGCCCTAACCAGATGGAATTTAAAGTAGAAGTAGTGCTGCTCAACGTATGCGGCGCATTTTACCAGGTGAGGAGTAGCCTGTACTATATTACACCTTCCTGTTTCGTGTGGGAGTATTCTTACTGTATTTGACCCAAAACCCTTTAGGAAATAAGAAATTACCAAGCATCCTAAAAGTGTTCTTTAACATTATTACATCTTGTGGTGTGCTCTAATTAAATTTTGCGCTTTTATACAGGCCAGCATAAGAGCATTAGACGTGGATACTAGTACAGCAGTAGTATCGTTTGAGAATAAGTAAGTGTAAGGAATATATGCACTGTATGTCTATACTGATGTTAATGTACAGCTGGCAGCCTACAACGACTGTACAATTATCATGTGTACGATATCCACCAAAGGAGACCACTGTTGTACAATCCTTAGAGAACGGCAGTCAAGTTGAGGTAAGAACACTGCCACAGATATTGTGTCGCTGTTATGCTGTGCTTACAGGCATATTTGCCTCATAAGGAAGGTGAAGAGTCTGGCTGGTGGATTGGAAAGATAGCTAAAAACAAAGGAGAAGTGAGTCTTATCAGTATTTAATAGAACTGTTTAACTCTGCAAAATATTTTAGCTTTACGTGGTTGAATTCAATGATGGACATAGTACTTATACTGATATTCTGGAAAAAGAGAAACTCCGACTTCCAAATAAGAAGTATGCGTGACATTATATTATACCTTTTATTAATAGGCTTGTCTTTTTAGTCCTCCCCTGTCAGATCTTGAATTTTCTAGTAAAAATTATGCAATACCAGTTGAAATTCAGGACTAGTGAGTATTTTTTGTGGTGTCTGTGTTAGTTATATCTTGTTTTTGCTTAGTTGTAAAACTCCTGGAGTGCATCAGAAGTTTAGAGAAAAGATTGGTGCTTTGCTAGTCACGTATGACAGTGCACAGCAGCAATTGACAGTTGTGGTAAGTGAACTGAAACTTGAGAGAATAGTTTTGAGGTATCAAAAAATGCTATCACATTGCATTTTACCTTACACATAATTACTTTATGTCATTTCACTTCTTGTTTTTATCAGGCTAGTGACGATAAATGTATTGAAAAGGCTAATCTACTGATTGATCTTCACTTTAAGAACTTGAGAACAATGTTCATGTTACAATCACACAATCAAGAGGCTCAACAAAAGATACAGGTTAGAAAATGATCTTCAGCCAGTTACTAGTATTTCATGAAGTGCCATTTCAGGAGAGTCAGAAGCAAAAGCAACACCCCACCGGGAAGTTTGTTGAGGAAGTGTATGTTCCCCAGAGTTTGTTGGGCATAGCCATTGGCAGTGGGGGGAACAATGTTGGAGCTGCTAGAAGCATAGCCGGCATCATTTCTATTGAGCTTGATGATAGCACATCAACTTTCGCCATTGTAGGCGACGTAAGTGGTAATCCTCGTGGCTTGAAGATGATATGGTGTCTACTGTATGATTCTTGTAGTCTAAGCAAGCGGTGAGTGAGGCCAGAGAAATGCTGGAGTACACTGTGGAAACGATTAGTATTCCACGAGAATATGCAGGTATACTTGGTACGATTTTGATGAAATTTTATAATGGTGTATTTGGTTGCAGGGAAGGTTATTGGAAAGAAAGGTAACACTATTCAGGGAATTATGGAGAAGTCGCGTGTGTTGAACGTGAAGATCATGGGAGATGACGAGGCAAAGAAAAAGAATGTTGATACAAAAGACAAAGTGAGTCCATCCTTTGCATCAATTTGCAAGTAGATTTGATGCAAAAATTGTTTTTTTATTATATTCTAGGTACCATTTGTGTTTACTGGTCTCAAGAGCTCTGTCGAGAACGCAAAGTTAATGCTTGAATATCATATGGAACATCTTAAGGTGAAGATTTTGTTTATATCTGTGTTGAGTTGATATGTTGTAACACTTTATTACTAGACTATTGAGCAGTTGGTTGAAGATCGGGAGCAGTTAGACCAACAACTTCGCCAGTTACAAATAACACGATCATCTAATTATTTTCCTGCTCCCGGGAGAGGTGGACTACGTCAATCACAGTTGTCTAACCGACCTAGTGGTCGAAGTTACGGTAATTTTGGAGGAGATCGTGGTGCTACGGCTAACGGTCCCTCACAAAAAGGGGATGAGAATAGTGACCCTCACTCGGATGAGGAGTCGTCTCAGGAAGAAGAGAGTGCTTTCAGTCGTGAAGAAGATAATGATGAAGAAGATGAAGGAGAAGAAGGAGAAGATGACAAGACTCCTGAAGCCTCAGTCACCATTACAACTCAAAGTAACACCACCCGTGGAAGATACAGAGGGAGGGGGGGTGGTCAAAGGGGACGTTTTCGAGGACGTGGTTACAGAAACACTGGTAATACTAATCAAAGGTTTTCTAATCATCGTGGCGGTGGTGGCAGAGGAAACCATCGGGGACCACAAGACCGCAATCCTCGCCAGTCTTATCCACCATCCAACAACACAAGATTTAACCAGTCAGACAGGAAGGCGGAGGGAACACAGGATACCAATGTCGAGCCATCTCAACTTGACAACCATGAAGAACAGATAGAACAAGAAGTATCACAGTCCGTTAGCATACCAAAAGACCAACGACCGCCGAGAGAGAGACGAACAGTGCCACAGGATGCTAGCAGCAGTAGTCCAACAAGTGAGCAGCAACAAGAAGACTCACCCGCACTAAAGGATCAATCCACTACTGTGGATGAAGCAGAAAACCATTAAGAGTTAAGCTACATTATAAGCGCAACAATAAATTTCATTATTTGCCATTTTGCTATGGACTTACGGTTGACATTACACTTCTTTTAGCACCTTTTTAACATGATGAATAGCGCAATAAATGCGCACGTGATAATTTATTTTCGATGCGTTAGGTGTCTCGTGATTTGTTTCTAAGTTGCTTAGAGGCACAAACTTTAGAAGGTGGTTATTGTGATGGTCACGAATTGTTTATTGGGTAGATAGTCATGGCCACGTCTCCTCAGGAACTGAATAAACTTCCGAGACAATTTCGCCAGAGGAGCGGCGCAGCAGTTTTAAATATTACGACCCCTGAAGTCCAGCCCAACTTGGGCAGTTTTCAGAGGAGCTCAGCTAAGAAAATGTTAGTCAATGTACAGGAAGAAGGTGTTAAAACGTTGGGAAAGAAACAGAGAAGGGCAAAAATGGATAATCCGGTTGTAGATCCCAGTATTGACAAAAGGATGCTTAAAAGAGGGATTTACAGTGATGTAAACGACCGGAGTAGATCTTCATCAACATATACACCATCAAATACATTAATACACTCAAATTCAACACCTGCATTGTTGCCACCTCCACAGGCCAGACGAGCATCCTTACCGTACGTACGTCATGATGTTACCCTTGAACAACCATCGGTTAATAGTAGTCCAAAAAATTTTCAGTCATGTGCTCCCGGTCAATCATTGGATAATGGAGTCATCTTGGATACTGTTGAGTCGACACCACATAGACCACAAGTACTATCAAATTCGTTAGAAGATTTGACAGAACAGCGTCCACGGACAAATACAACACAGGTGCAATTTCCGCTGAGCTTGACAAACAATGCTACAAGCGACGTAACAACAGTTCAAAAATGTAGCGAACATTTAGATCATGTTTTAACTCAGCATGGTGATTGTGTTGTCTGTGATGTCCTTCGCAGTGAGCCGGCTGTCAATAAAGATTCAATGGTAAACCACTTAGTTTCTGAGCAGAGGGAAATGGCGATGCATAACAGGGACTCTGGTATAGGGAACGAACTACAATTAAATATACTACCTAACACTGGTAGTCGTGTATCACCAATAATGATGTCGACTGAAAGTTTACCTTCACCCTCTAAAGGGTTGGGGTTTAGTCATTCAGTTGAATTACCCTTGACAGAACCACGTTCCATGGATTTGCGTTCCTCCCTCAGAGAGAAAGACTTTTTTGAGACCACCAACGATCTTGCAAAGGTGTTTAGTATCAGTTGTTGAGTGTGAGGTTTATCCTTTGTTCAATTTTTTTGGTAGGAGTCGGCTCATTTTACGATGGCCGAGTTACTGATTGCAGCTGCAGAAGAATGTAAATGTAATAATCAGGAGAAGTTGATGGAGAACGATAACAGTACAACAAAAGATTTTACTGATACTCATAATGATAACAATAGAAGATCGTCTCATCAAGGTATGTTTATGTGCGCGCGCGTGTGTGCGTGCATGCTTGTATATGATTGCTAAATGTTAACAGATAATTTGTTCCCTTCCGTTTAGCATGTAAAACTAAAACTTGACTATTACCATAAAATATTTTATTTTTCATATGCCAAATACAATAAGGGGTTTACCATGAACAATAAACTGCAATGATACTGTCAGCCAAACAGCTGATAATATTAACAATAAATAGAATTGTTTTCACTATTATATTATGACCACTTCTTAGTATTACTACTGTTATTGTGTATGCTGTATATGCATACATACATAAGTATTGATGCATGTACATACACGCATGCACACACGTACACGTACACACACACACACACACACACATACACACACACACACACACACACACACACACGTACACGTACACACACACATACACACACACACACACATACAGGGCTGCATTTAAGGGGTGGGGGGCATTCACCCCTCCTAGGTTAATTCTTGCCTCCCCCCCCCCCCCATGGTTTTGGAATACAAAATTGAAATTCTATGTTAAAAGATTATAGACTATAAAAGTATTTAGTGCTTACAAGATAAGCCCCCCTACATTTCAAAAAACTTCAATTTGCCCCCCCCCCATAGCATTTTCTGGATTCAGCCCTGATATACTCTTAGTACTCTTAGTAATACCAGCTGTTAAGGGATAGGGCTAAGCATATTTCTCAGTTACAAAAGTCGAATTAATGTATATTGAGAAGGTTTCTGTCCAACATATATTGCTCGTAAACATTGCACGTAATTCTGTTATTGCTATATATGTACAAAATTCCTAATGTGGAAAATGTTCAAAATATAGGTATGACAGATAGTGTGCTTAGTTGACATCATGAAAATTATAATGTATTAATATTTGCTACCTTATAAAACTCCATCCTTGTTCCCTCGTTTTATGCCAGTGGAAATTAAGATTTAAACTGTTAATAACATTGAGCTGGAAAACTTGATGCAATAAAACTTGGCATTGAAGCTAAATGGTGCAGAAGTTATTGTTGTAAATTTTCTGTGTCAAAGTTTTGGCTCTAAGGTTATAATGCCAATTTGCACTGTTATAAGTACACCTGTTAAGGGAAATACATAGTGCAGTGTGGGGTTTGTTTGCATAGTTTTTAGTGGATGATTTGTATGTGTGCATCATCTGTGGCACTTAGAGCTACGACCTGTAACAGCACGTATGGATGCTGGATCAAGTTCTGCTGAATATGTTACTCACCAGTTTTTGCGATACATCGAGGATTTGATGAATAATGCATCTATCACAGGGTCCACTCCTGTTAAAGCATTGTCTGTTGTCGAACATTTCTCTTCGGCACTGTCCAGCAGACAATCGGAGCTATCTACTGCAAAGGTGATTGAGGGCTGTATAATAATCAGTGTTTTAGATGTGTTTTTTTACACTTTTGTTTTCTGATATAGTCAATCACTTGTAATCGTGGTGACGAACAGTGGGCACCGCCTCGACAACAGGTCATCTTCACCATTCCACTAAGCCTCAAGTGAGTTAGATTTTGTGATAGTTAGTTTTGATTTTTGAGCTAAACTGTCATATAAAAATATTCTACTACAAACTTGCAATGCAATGGACTATCACTATGTGGACTGTGGAGTATGTGTATTGGGGGTGGGAAGCCTTACAAATTCAATGACATAATATTATGTTGGTCCCGGGGCTCCGTGAGCAAACTGACAAGCCCTAGAAATTCACAAAAACTCCTCATTATCAATTGTGACCGGATTTGCAAAAAGGGGTCTTATACACACATCCAGTTTTGCGACTTTAAGGATGTGTAACTCAGTTCATGTTTGACCTACAACTTTGAAATTTGGTACCTGGCCTTTCCTATCATTGTGGTTAACGAAAGAAAATTTCAGCTTAATAGCTCACTCACAAATGAAGTTATGCCTCTTCAAAGTTGCAAAATCGGATGCGTGTATAAGACCCCTTTTCGCAAATCTGGTCACAATGGTTTGCAATCAAATCATTACCAGTTTCTTATTTTATCAGGCAAAATGTAATACCGTATATTGCAAATTGTTCGAGGTGGAAAAGTTTCGCGGATGGACAAGGTACTTCATATTCGCTGGAAAACTTTTGCGGTTCGTTCACCCAGGTCAAAATGTGCTCACGTACGTACTCGATTTCATTAATCGAACGCACTTGTTTAATAATTCTGAATAATTATATGTACCGCTTAACTTGTCGCTTTCTGAGCTTGGCAGATATAGCTAGGCAGTGTGGCTGTAAGATTGTATCAAGCTGGAAATCACACAATGTAGCCTGAGCTACAGTTTCAGCAATGCCGATGCACCATGCCAACTGCATGGACACGTGAAATCTTATCAATGAGAGGAGTTCGAAATAACTATATATCGCATTGACAGTCCTGTTTTCTTTCTGTAGTGTTCGACCATGACATTCCAATTTAAAACTAGAACGAAAAATGTTTAGCTGGAAAAGTTTCGCGGTCACCAATTAATCTGCAAAAACCGCGAAACTTTTCCACCTCGAACAATTTGCAATATACGGTATGTAATAAACCAGCTGTGATGTTGTATTTGTGTTAGGAGACATGAAGCTCTGCTTGAACAGGAGTATCGGTGTCACGGTTGTGGAATGAAAGTGGACAAAGACCTTTCTAAGCACTTCCGCTACTGCCACTACTCGGGAAAATATTTCTGTCTCAGTTGTCACTCCAATTCTCAGAACGTGATCCCTGCAATGGTACTCAACAAATGGGTGTTTAAGAAATACCCTATATCTAATTATGCCAAGTCTATCTTGGACAAAACTTGTGATACACCAGTTTTTATTATTGACTCATTAAAGCCAGACCTCTACAGCAAGTGCTCCCAGCTCAACAGAGTTCGTCACATCAGGCAACAGCTGGTTGCAGTAAAGAGGTATTTAGTGACATGTAAATTTGCTGAAGAGTTGCACGAGAAGCTGACACAAATGAGACACTTAACATTTGATGTACACAGCTACTCATTGTCGGACTTGATAGCGGTGAACACCGGGCAAATACACCGTCCATTACAAAGCGTTTTGACAGAAAGCATCAAACATATTCGTTCATGTGACTTGTGCAAACAGAGGGGATTTATTTGCGAGTTCTGCAAGAATCAACAAGATATTTTGTATCCGTTTGAACTGGATAGGGTAACAAGGTGCGTGTGCCACGCATGCTATCACAAAGAGTGTTACGTTCGTGAGAAATGTCCTCGCTGCTTGCGACTGAAACTCAGACAACAGCAGAGAAACTGTACAGATTATGATATTTCATAATTATTTAGAAATACTTAATTATATTTATACTAAATAAATACACAAAATGTTAAATCTCACAGAAAGCAATTCTATTGCAGTTAATGTATATACAAGATGCTTGATTTTAAGTGTTCAGGTCACCACAACATTAGTAAAAATGTGAAGGTTCATTGATCACCGTTAATAATCTGTAAGTAATTCATTTTCATCCTCGCTACTGCTGCTGCTATCACTGTTGTCAGCGTCAAGCAGCGACTGTAGAGTCGGGTGATATTTGGAAGGGCCCCTCCTCTCCAACCTGGCCCGATCCAGCCAGCAATTTCTAACACTTGAGCACCATCCACTACGTGTCAGTATATACACTCCAACGAACATGAACAGCAGTGACAACAAGTAGTAGTATCCACTGTATACCACAAACTAATGCGAGGAGGGAGATAAATGAAAGGGCATGAATTCATGCAAGTGCTGGGATGTACCATAGTTGCTTCAAATTACGCTACACAGGTTTTATTGTAGATAGCATATGATTGTACTAAGTATGGTTTTCTATCTTAGGATGTTGTGTGAAATCCATTGCTGATAATGTAGATACTATATATGACAACATTCAAGGGGGAAACTTTTCCCATGTTTCACATCGAATGGTATACTAGATTAGGCATTCATTACTAAAAGCTGCTATTGCAAAAGTTTTCCTATGAACTTCCATTTTTTATTCTAACCGCAAAAGTTTTCCCCCTCAAACAGTAATTATATACATACCTACATGCATGTAAGTTAAAGAACAAACCTGAGTCTTTACATCCAGTTTCAGTGGTCCGTTTCCATCCACCACTATAAATGTCAACAAACTCTGCATTGCCAATGCGATGAATGAATTGAAGCCAAATATTAATGCAAAATTACCGTGATCCACGTTAAACGCTATTTGGGAGCTAAAAACATGATATCAAAAATTTAATATGTTTTTATGCCGGTATGCTTACCTAGCAATTGTGATTAGGAAGGAGTATGACATACGATAAATGATGTGGCAAACGTATGCCAACCAAAGGGTCTCGGCACTGGCAGCAACAAACAGAAGCACGGCATCTAACAGTGAGAAAAGTGCTATCGTGAATTCACCCCATAGTGGCCAGTTAACTTTGAGCAGTGATATGATAAATGCTGCACCCGCAGCAAAAATGGTTGCCGTGGCCTCAACTGCTCCGTTGTACACGTGTCTGTGCTCCAGTGTGTGTTCATTTCCCGGCAATTTCTCTATGTATGTCCACAAATTCTGAACATAGTTACCGACCTGCAGCACACCGCAGGTGGCGAATGCCCACCATAGCGACCACTTAAACAACATGGGCTGTTCAAAGTAGAATTTCTTAAAATCTTTCCACATGTCCAAAACTATCTTCTTAGAACTTCTATTGCAGGAGCAATTGTGTGTGTTAGGGAGTATTATTAAAATGACAAAGGAAAGGAATACTGAGACACTGACGCTAGCCAACGAAAAATAGTTTAACTGCTTCAAGTTTAATGTTTTTGTAGAGTAAAGAGCTTGTGCAAGGTAGCCGGCTAGGGCTCGAGACGTCAAAACGGTTGCACGAGTATAGCTGGCCACTTGCTTGAAGCGTTCAGTGGGTACCACGGTGTATATGTACGCATAGTATGCAATCTCCGTGGCACTTGCAATGCCATAGGTAGCCTGAGCTAGCCTCTGCCAGCTTACTGTATCACCCCATATCAACACGACCCTTGTAGATAAGTAAGAAAATCCTTCCACAACTATTACTGGCTTGTATAACAAAGCATCTGTTACTGGAAAAGTAAAAAACGCTGCAACCAGGTAAGAATAGGTTGACCATGGGTAAATTTCTTCGCTGGTGACGGTATTCGAAAATCCCAGTCCATCATCACTGGAATTCTTCGGCGCGGTAAGGTAGGAGTTAAGGTAATCTTCAGAAGGCTTAAATTCCTTGAAGAACCCAAAGCTGCACAGCAGAGCAGTCACAAATGCCCACTTCGAAGTCCTCATTTCCCCGTGACTATCACGTGATCTTGGTAACGTTACAGTACAATTTTTTTGTTGGCACCCAATTACAGGAAGACGTAGCCTTTTAACTTTGAGGTTTTTGAAATGTTCGTTTAGAAACTAGTTTTAAACACGAAGGTAGTTATGCTTCTTCGCAAACAATCTATTGATTTATCTTTACAGATGGAGTGATAATAGAATCAATTAGAGTGTTGATTTTTCATTGGAAGATCAGTCGTAACCAAATAATTTACAGTCATTAAAATGATCTAACTGAACCTATGGACAGGGTAAGTTGTGTTAAGATGTTCTGTTTTGTTGAAATAGCCCCTCCCCTTATGCGCACGCAGGTGCATTCCACTAGTAACCTACCGCAGAGGAGGTGGGGCTCCAGCGGCGCGCAAGACCAGCGATCTGTTCGGCCCACAACTGCTTCCCAGCGCCCTGGCTACAGCGGCAGCCGACCCATGAGCGGCAGACCTGTCAGTGGCTATGGTAACAGCCGGCTACAGAGCAGACCGACCACTGCGCTGTCACTAGCACAAAAGCCGCCTCCTACTCCACCGTTATTTCTGCATGAGCCAAAATCAGGTGTAAGTACAATGTATCATGAACTGAAGTTAGCTATTTGAGCATGCAGAATTGTTACTGAGATAGAACTGATATATATATATATATATACTTCTTGTTTTTATTATAGTCTTCAGCACAAATTCCAGCTGGTCATTTGAGACCTGCTTCAGCCGTGCGCCCGCTCTCAGGTAGAATCTTCCTACGCAAGACACAGGAGAGGGGGTGGATTGCCAAGAATGTTCCAGAACTTTCTTACGAAGGTCTAGAGATTGAAGACTACGATGACTTTGGTGATGATACTGAATCGGTTGATTCCTTCTTCGACGATGATTTTGATACTGAAGAGCAAGACGAAAAGCTTCAACGACTGCTCACTTGCACAACTCTAGGAGTAGCCTCTAAGGTATAAGAGCTATGACAATAGTAGTGCGCCACATGTACAATCACAGTTGACAAAGCTGCACATGTATATAGCTAGCTACAGCTAGCTAGCTATTGGGCTACTTTCTTACTAAAAAGGTGCAGACTCTATCCCAAGTTGGGTGCATGGGAATAACTATAAAGCTGCATAAGTTTTGGATCACCTTGCGGATGCATTGGCCCCTACACATATGCCTGGGATAGTAAACTATGGAAAATCAGCTATGTATGTACATGGTATTATTTCAAGAAACACTGTTTTAAAACATTCAGTTAATTAAAACATGTATAACTGGCCGGCTTTTATTAGCAGATAGCTAACCTTGTAAATGGCCGATGGCTGAATTTCATGCAGGACTTTTGAGACATATTCTCTTTCAGGTGGCACTAATTTCAGGCTAGCAAAGTGAGGGGGCAGATTGTAGGTGGAATGAGGGGAGGGGAGGGAGGGTGGGAGGTGGCTCAAAAACTGCTACGAACTGTTTAGAGTGGGAAAAGCCATCAAAGTAACCACAAGGTGCCGGTGAGGTGTCTAGATGGGAACAATTTCAAGTATCAGCCACCCCGGCAATTGGTGCTAGCCCTCCATAGGTGCCATTATCACATTCATGACTTTACAGGGTTGACCGCAAAATGCCCTCCAGAAAGCAGACCCTTTCACATTGTCCAGTAGCATGAATATAGCTAGTTCTTGAGTGTAGCTGTAAGCTTGTGCAATAAAATGCAACACAGTTTTTGCCGGCACTGCTAGCTACATGATTGTTTTGCAAACCTAGCCGGTCACATATTAGCTATGATTGTGTAACTGTTTGTGTTCTAGTTGTATCATGGTATGAACATTTATTTATTGTTGCAGGGACACAAGCAAGATTATGTGTCAGGTGAAGTTGCCGTGCCGAAATTTCACTGCCCTCGATGTAGAGATCACTACTATGGCTTGACTCCATACCCATGTGATGAAGAACTGGCCAGGCTGATGCGTGAAGGATTGTGGCGGACTGGTGAAACACCTTCCCCTGATAAATCCATTCGTCGTGGAATGATGCGGGCTTCTTTGTCTGAGACGAACATTCAAAAGAACAGAAAGTCAAACAGCAGCAAAGACATGGAGTCGTCTTCTAAAATTAAATTACCACCACTGGATACTAATAATAGTAACATGACATCATCACATGATGCTATCAAAGGTAACAGAGATGGGTCAACCACAGCTGGTGGTCATAACAAGAAAAGAACAAAGAAAATTTCTTTTGCGTTGGACAGTGATTGTAGTGGGGCTAGTCCTTCAACTTCTGAAGCCAGTTTAACTGATGGTTCAAACAGTAAAGGAAGAAAACGAAGAATTGGTGATGATAGTAAGAAAGGCAGCCTTGGATCTAACAAAAGCTCTCTTACCAGCTTGAATGATACAAACAATGCAGGCGGAAGCAACTCCAGCTTGGATAGATATAGAATGGCAGGGCATCAGAAGAAATCAGATAACCAGTCGTCTACTTCAAAACTAATCAGCAGTCAAACAGATGTTGCAGGCATTCTAAAAGACAGAGGGCATGGTGGGCAGGGTTCATTATCAGCCTCAGCTTCTAATAAAGAAGCAGGAGGAGGAGGCAAAACAAGTAATGGTGACTCAGTTAATGCCAAAGGGAAAGGGTCTGGAGGTACGGACTTTGATACTAGGACAAGATCAAATACTGACGCTGCTACCTCAACCACAATGCTCATTGATGAAGCATCTATGACAGATTTAGCTGACAGTAATGCGGGAGGTACAGGGTCAAGCAGCAGAAATGGCAATACCTTGAGTACTACCAATGAAAGTGGCTCTGCAAATAATGATGGTAATACTGTGGGCTCTAAATATGGCAATAAATCATCTGAAGCAACTGATAGTGGTAGCAGTAAGAAGTGTAATGTTGTCAACTGTCAAAATAACACAAACTTTAAGTCGAGTGCTGCGGCAGATGGCAACAATAAGAAGAAAGCTCCACCAGGGTACATGAGGGCCGCGTCACCCAGTCAGAATGAGTGGGGCGACCCAACACATGCAAAGAAGTGGATAAATAACGCTGCCCCTCCTCACCCAACCTTTCGATACAATAATGACAACGACAATTATGATGATGAATTTTCCGGTCAAACTTTTAACCCACGTGGATGGCTTCAACAAAAGAAGCCTTCCAAATCGGAGCCCGATGATCCTCTGTTCTTGCCAATTGGACCAAAATTCACTAGAGCATTCACATTCTCATATATGCCGGGTAGTGGTACCACAAAAGCAAGTGGCAGCAACTCTGCAGCTGGTGGCAGCAAAAAATCATCCAGAAAGAAGTAATCAATAATCTAGCATGCATGTAATGCGTGTATAATTTAAGTTTTTGTAAAACCCATATTTTTGTATTTTTGTATCGATTACCCGCTTAAAGTGTAATAATAACTTATTTGTTTGATTGTGGGTTTATATTTCGAAGAAGGCGCGTGCGAAACTAATTTGGAGCCGGAGCGTGCAAGGTACAAGCCAATATAATGGCGGTAATATGACACAATCTGTGGTTATACAAGGTATATTTATCTAAAGCTATAATATTAAGTGTGCATAGATTATTGGCACGCTTATTTTTTAGTTGGCCAGTGTGGAAATCAAGTGAGTAGGAGGCATCACGTGACATAGCTACTTGCATGAGTGTATGGTATTCTTCAGATTGGCTGCAGATTCTGGGATCTGGCATTAAGAGAACACTCGCAATGCAATAAGGTGAGTGATATACTGAATTTTTATCCCTGTTAATTTGTTCTGTTGTAGGGTGGTGTTTATGATGAACCATTGAGCAGTTTCTTCCGTAACGTTGACACCAGGCACGGCAGCTGTAGTGACATACCGCTCGGAGATGGCAAGGGAAAAATAAAGAATCTGAAGGCCAGAGTGAGTGATGCAAGACTGGTACCACTGAATACCATATAGCAAGAACGCTATGCATGATTTCCCAAACTAAATTATTTCTTCTGCTTATTCCTTTCTACCTTATGGTTAAATCTGTCCATTCACAAAACTTTCCCACTAAATTGGACTAAACAATATCTGCCATTATTACAATGACGTATCCAAGGGTGGGGCTGGATGATCACATGTCCATCCAACTCCAAGTAGAATAACCATTATTACAGGACCTATAAGCCAATAGGCAAGTTTTTATAATCACTCCTCAATGGAAGGTCCCCTTCCAATGGAACA
This sequence comes from Spongia lamella, assembly GCA_963930835.1. Classification (NCBI taxonomy): domain Eukaryota; kingdom Metazoa; phylum Porifera; class Demospongiae; order Dictyoceratida; family Spongiidae; genus Spongia; species Spongia lamella. Next base: position 1,289,243 of record OZ005749.1, read on the forward strand.
AATCTAGCTATGCTGCTGCTGTTATACGAAGTGATAGTGCTATAAGTCTGTTCCTGAGAATGATCTAGTCTGGTGTAGCCAACCTGGCTGAACGCAAAGTGCTTTGCACTCAGGTTGGCTATGTCAGACTAAGAATGATCATAGTTTGTCAATCTTAAACCACCAACATTTTGTGTTGTCATATGATAATATGTTTTGTATATATACACTTTACAGCTGGCAGGAATGAATAAAATTACAAGTATAGGATTTAACATGTATGTAAAGAGAATTATATTTAATTTGGTAATTATCAAAGCACCAAAAATCTTTGCCAATTTTTCTGGTATTGTTTAATGTGTCATATCATTGGATTGTCGTTGTATGGCTTCTCCGTAGGCTGTACTGATTGATATGGAGGAGGGCGTGGTCAGAGAATTGTTGAAGGGACCGCTGGGGGAGGTGTTCGACCATCAACAGTTATTGACCGATGTATCGGGATCCGGGAACAACTGGTAATAGTGTAAACTAAACTTATTTGTTTTAGCTTTAGTAATGATTTCCTGTGGATTATTGTATTAGGGCGGTAGGGAACAAAATGTATGGACATCAGTACAAAGACCAGATTTCGGAGACGCTTCGTAAAGCCGCTGAGCATTGTGATTGTCTGCAGTCATTCTTCTTACTACATTCCATGGGAGGGGGTGAGTAGAATTTTTGATAGGGTAAAATATTGAGGAATGCACTTAATTGAGGGGAAAATATTGACGGACAGCATCTTACGCCACCTGTGTTGGCTATACTACTGAAAGGGAAAAATTTGATGGATCACTAGCTTAGTGTCAAATCTGTCAATATTTCCCCATCAAAAATTTTGGACATTTGATGTACTTTAATGAATGACATTTGATGTACTTTAATGAATGACATTTGATGTACTTTAATGAATGACATTTGATGTACTTTAATGAATGACATTTGATGTACTTTAATGAATGACATTTGATGTACTTTAATGCAGGAACTGGCTCGGGGGTGGGAACTAAGCTATTAGAAATTCTACAGGACGAATATCCTGATGTTCATCGGTGTGTACTGTGTATGTCTTAATTTGTCTGTGGGTGCATACGTGTGTGCCAATAATATCCATTCTCCTTATATCATGTATAAATTGTAGGTTCACTACCGCGGTGTATCCCTCTGGAGAGGACGATGTTATAACATCACCTTACAACAGGTCAGCGTCAATATTAAGTATTGTGTGAAATCATTAGAATACAAATATGCCTTGGTGTATAGTGTTTTAGCTATGAAAGAACTGACTGACAAGGCGGACTGTGTGATACCTGTGGAGAATCAGGTGTACAAGAGGCACTTGAAATCTTTACCTTACAATTCATTTTGCACGTATATTTTATCCACTCCCTTTTTATCTAAATAGGCTTTACTGGATATTTGTGATAAAGCATTGGTTGGCCGTAAGAGGCCATCTTCTCACTTTGCTGCGGTATCATCAGCCATCAAGCAAGATAGCGAGATAACGTCTAGCAAAGGGGGCGTGGCACAATCCAGTAAGCCATTTGACGACATGAACAACATTGTCGCTCACCTTCTGTTAAATTTGACCAGGTAATTATAATTTACTTTGAGTATTTATAAATACATATGCATAACAGGAATTCTTTGCAAATTGGAATGCACTAGCAAATATGTCCCAAATCTTTTGGGGGACTGATTTCTGTGGAAATCTTCGAAATACACTTCATATTCACGAATCCAGTGGACTTTTTGTAAATTGCAGGCATGCTTTTACAAATTCATTTTCAAGAATTGAAGGAACCAATACAAAATTTACAAAATGTTGTCCCACAATTTGGGCTACATGTTGTCTTGCTGTGGATATAAGTGCATTTTTAAAGTCACAAATTTTTCTTCTGAGAGAAATTTGCAAACATATTTTCTTGTAATGAAAAACAGACGAAAGCAGTGATCAGAAACATATTTAGTAATATTTAGTATTTGTTAAATACAACTATATAATTAAGTAGCCATTGCAATGTCTGATGATGAATCAGTGATTTTATTTTGGTGCATGTATTCTAGTGCCTCAAGGTTTGAAGGAGACTTGAATGTTGATTTGAATGAGATTACGATGAACCTTGTACCATATCCTCGTCTTCATTACTTGGTTTCTGCCATCTCTCCTCTCTATACTCTGAAGGATGTCAGTCTACCACCACGAAGGTCTATTTTGTGTGTGTGTGTGTGCGTGTGCGTGTGCATGCGTGCGTGCGTGTGTGTGTACACTTGTATGTATTATTTGTTGTGTAAATGGTGTGGATTGTTGTCAACAAATTTGAACAGGTTAGATCAAATATTCAGTGATGCATTTGCTCGGGACTACCAGCTGATCAAAGCCGATCCTAAGCATAGTCTGTAAGTGTGTGTGTGTGTGTGTGCGTGTGCGTGTGCGTGCATGTGTGTGTGCGTTCGTGTGTGCGTACGGGCATGTGTGTGTGCGTGCGCACATGTGTGTGTGTGCGTGCGCACATGTGTGTGTGTGCATGTGTGTGTGTGCGCGCGTATGTGACGTGTGTGTGTGCATGTGTGTGTGTGTATGTGTGTATGTGTGTGTGTGTGCGCGTATGTGGTGTGTGTGTGTGTGTGTGTGTGTGTGTGTGTGTGTGTGTGTGTGTGTGTGCGTGTGTGTGTGTGTGTGTGTGTGTGTGTGTGTGTGTGTGTGTGTGTGTGTGTGTGTGCACTTACTCCTATACTGTGCTACATTGTAGGTACTTGGCATGTGCACTGATTCTAAGAGGAAAGGTGGATGTATCAGATATCAGACGTAACATTGACAGGTGTGTATTTGTATTTAAAGTTTACAGATTTAGAACAGACTTTTATATCTTAAAAACCAGGCTCCGATCATCACTACACTTCATACACTGGAATAAGGAAGGTTGGAAGACTGGCCTCTGCTCTACACCACCAGTGGGGCAGGTACACTGGTCACAAATACTTTCTAATAGTGCAGTCATCCACTTTAGCTTGCGTACACTAGCTTAATTATTTACATCTGACTGCAAGGGAACAAGAATCATGTGAATAATCTCGTATACAGTTTTGCACAGGCGTAGGAACCTGCGTCTGGGGGGCCTGTGAATTAGGGGGGCCTTTGTGCCACAGGACCAAAGGCCCCCCTAATTCACAGCAGGCAGTGTTAAATAAATTGCTAAATCTTACAACATGTGTGTCAATCAAGTAGTGGCCCCTACAACTCTGTGCCCCTATTGTGGGGCCTCTCTTTGAATAATGTGTGAAGACGACATGGCACAAACCTGAGCGTACATATACTCACGTAGTCTTTTATGCCTTCCCATAGTCTCCTTGTGTCTCTAGTCTTCTCTTAGGCCCAGTAGAGTTTTGTTTGTTGCACTGAATGAAGACTCATTTTTGCAACGGTCCAGTTGTATATTGGGATTATCTTGTGGGTTTTAGATCTTTCCAAGCCTAGCCAATATATTCCCTACCCACTCACAGTAGAGTTTTTTGCCTGTGAAGGTCTGAACACTTTATATGTTGCAGTGACATGCTACCTGTGGTCATGTGATCATAAAAGGCTATTTCTAACTGGAGTTACAGAGGTTGCTTATTACCATAACAACGATGTTTTTAGTAAAGCTTTAGGTGTGTTGGTCATGGATTGCCTTCAAGCTCACACTCATGTCATAGCTTGTGCTTTCTGCTTCATGTCTACTGGTTTCTCCATGCTTAAAAATGACAGCTCTTATAAAGGTAGTGATTATTAAATTTGTGCAGGCTCTTGTAGTTTCAAAACATTGTCTAAGGTGATTCATATTAGCAGAACTTTTCCAGGAAATACCATACATTCAGAATCCTTATTTGAAGTTGGCAAGCTTAGATTCACAGAATCAGGCAGTGCTATTGTCCTATTTACATTATGAGGTGGATGATTCCAGATGCTGGAGGACCCTCAGTCTTTACTGTTGGTCACTTCATAGGAATGTGAATTTTACCACACAAATGTATATTTGAGATATCTCCCTCTCAGTACTAGTAATATACGTTCTAAATTTAGATTTGCTAGTAACCTTAAGATAGTAACAATAAAATTTGACTGCTCAGCAAAACCATTCTAGCATACGCTTTCAAATTTGCCGCTTCAATGCTTCATAAAATTTGTTAGGAAAAATAGAGTCAATATCTGCAGGGCCGTCATTGTGAGCTGTTCTGAAGATTGCCACAATTATTGGAGGTGTGAACTTGTTCAGTCGCATAATTTTTTGTAGGCATTTATTTTTGCAAATTGTAAAATTTGCTACAATTAATCCTCATGAGTATTAGTAGGTGTTCATTGTTTTATGATGGATGAATGTAAACTTTTACGTTTGTGTTTTCCCTGTAGCCTTATTCCCTACTCTCACTGGCGAACAACACATGCTTCAAACACTCATTGGTCACTTTACGAGACAGCTTTGTGAAGCTCTACAGGAGGAAGGCAAGTGATCAGTCGGTATACAAAACAGGCGCTTGAAGTTGGTTGGTCATTCAGTAAAAAGGGAAGCATTATTAGACTATTATTGGCTTCCCCATTGGAATTGTACAGTAAATTTTTGTCCTACCAAATTGCACTTTGCTCAGTCGTATTTGACCTGTGTCAGACCATTTCTCTGGTGTGGCACTATTATGTAATGTAAAATTGTGTCTACCATGTTAAAATGGACCCATAAACCAGTCACTTGTCCTAAAGCCACAGGAAATGTTTCATAGTGTGGAAGGTTTCAGAAAAGGGAACCCCTTTAAATAATTAAGTTACTTGTAGGTCATCATTCACACATAGAATGCATCTTGTCTTAACCACTTATATTGATAATGGCAGCCAAATGGTCGCAGTTGAAAGCAATTAATCCATGTACAGGGCTACATTTAAGGGGGGGCATTCACCCCTCCTAGGTTTTGGAATACAAAACTGAAATTCTATATAGTAACTATGGTATTAGTGCTTACAAGATAAGTCCCCCTACATTTTGAAAAGCTTCAATTTCCCTCCCCTCATGTGTTGTGTGTGTGAATGTATCAGTGTAATTGAGTATTGATCTGTTCCTCTATCAGGCACACTTGCATCACTATTCCAAAGTGGATGGAATGGACGTCGAATTGTTCACCGAGAGCTTGGAATCTCTGCAGTCCCTGATCGGTGACTATGATAAATTAGAAACTTCATTTCAACATGCACCCATGACAGAAATACCAAGACTCAAAGTCTTATAATGTCTTGTATACAATAATTTACAGTCACAATATATATATATGTGTGTATGTATGCTGGAGATCATGTGATTAAATCATTGTCGTCGTTTCTTCTTCAAGTTACTACAACTCGGGCAATACCATTTGCCCTTGGGTGGTGCGGTGATGCTGACACACCCGTAGTGAAACCACTCGATCATACACTCCGGGTTGTCACAGGCGACCATTTCGCCATATGACACTTGGTTACAGAGACAGTATCGGGGTTCCTCTGGGTCTGTGATTATCCACTCAGGGACTGGTTGTTCAGCCATTGGTAAGTCCCCTTCTTCAAGTACATACTCCATTTGTTGAGCAAAATTGTTCTTTCTTCTGCCCTTTGATTCTGATTGTGACACTTGCATCAGAGGTGGCTTTCCACCACTCCCTTGGTACAGTCTTGCTGGAGACAACACTGATGTTTCGTCACCTTCAATACTTTCGCCTTCGCCTTCGCCCTCAGACGAAACATTGAATAATAAGTTATTTGTAATTCTGCCGCGACTGCTACGTGTCCGACGGCCGGTAACTATGGGTGACGAAGGACCATACTCATCAAGGAGGTCACCATTATAATCAGGATCCAGTGCAGTATGTCTGTTACGTTTCTGCCCTGCGGACATGAGAGTTTTCTCGGGGGAAGGCGGACGGTCCAAGAGATACGAGCGTTGCTCTAGAATCTCAGTCAGTCCTGCGGTATCGGCTTCTAGCTCAAGGTTGAACCTTTGTAGCTCCTGGTCCAGTCTTTTCAGGTGTCGTTCCATGTAGTCGTGCATTTGTATCGCTATCTGCACCTTCTCCTCTGCCTCACGCACTACTTCATCATACTCAGCACAAATCGCATCAAATTGTTCCTTCTTCCACTCCGGCTTTCCCTTCCTTGCAAGAGTGAAGAAAGTTTTTGACCTGCAGAATAAATAGAACTCACTAAAATACTTCAGTGAAGTATTCTTACTGCTAAACAAGAGTGTAGAGTTGGTTCTCTGTCTGTCTGTCTCACACACACACACACACACACACACACACACACACACACACACACACACACACACACACACACACACACACACACACACACACACACACACACACACACACACACACACACACACACACACACACACACACACACACACACACACACACACACACACACACACACACACACACACACACACACACACACACACACACACACACACACACACACACACACACACACACACACACACACACACACACACACACACACACACACACACACACACACACACACACACACACACACACACACACACACACACACACACACACACACACACACACACACACACACACACACACACACACACACACACACACACACACACACACACACACACACACACACACACACACACACACACACACACACACACACACACACACACACACACACACACACACACACACACACACACACACACACACACACACACACACACACACACACACACACACACACACACACAAAGGCACATTAAGGATGATATTGCGTTTCATTGATGATATTGTGTTTCATTAATGGAGCATGAAAATATTTGCTCACACTCTTAATTCTTCATAAATGTGTAAGAAAATTGCACCATTAACTCTCAATAACGGTTTGACAAAACATGTACGACTTTTTATTATCTCACCTTTCAAGCAATGCTTAGACTAGAATTACAACAATTGAAAAACCTACTCACTACCTCAATCACCTAACAGTTATTGTGAAATAAAAATATGTACATGCAGTAATGGATAGTACATGGATAAATGGCTAGATACTTTAACAAGTGTTTAGAAAGCATTTGGCTGTTTCATATTACTCCATGGATCCAGTGTAGCCTGAAAAAGACTTTCGTATGCATTTGAAAATGGCCCATGCCTGTGTATATGTACATGTGTTGTGTACGTATGTACGAGTGTTGTGTGTGTGCATGCATATAATTTTATTATGTACGTGTGTATACATTATACATTGTATATAGACATAGTATGCACAAAAGTGATTACCTATCCTCCAAGCTGTCTAACTGTGTTTGTACACTGTCGTCAAGATCTCTGATACGGCTGAATTTGTTCTGAAGCTCTCTTGGCAATAGTTCAATCACCTCTAGGTAGTCTTCTAAATAATGCATACCTTTGACAAAATCTAAGTATCCGGACTTTCCTGAATTCCGTATATTAAGTTAGTGTAAAAGTGAATTAAAGTTTATGAGTTTTTCTTCCAATTAATGAACATAATTCATCCATATGTCACTTTTCCTCAGTTATTTACCCAATACTCCAGTTAACTGTGATAGCAAAAAGAGACGCGCCTTAAATTTGAAGCGATATCACGTGATCCCTGTTATGATAAATTAATCCGCTGTAAACGCCACTTGCCGATGAACTTTATTTTGCTAAGTCTGGAGTAAGCGGGTGATACTGATACGTTGATAATGAAATAATTGGTAAGTTTCTTCTGGCTACTACACGGCTACACGGTTCACATATAATTTTAGTGATTGTTTTAAAATGATCGTATGCGTATGTAAAATACGACACCCTACGATGCAGTGTGCTAGCAAAGATATTTAATAGAGATCATAAATATAAATATATTTACGTATGCGAGTGTTATTGCGCTGTGTTTTACACTTGGTGTAGTAGGTTGTACTTTTTCCTTAACTTGCAGTGAAAATGAACAATTATGGAGAAGATGGCAGTTATTGGCCCTGGTATCACCAGAACCTCAGCCGCATGGACGGTGAACAGATGCTGGTGGAGACCAGCCAGGATGGGGCGTTCCTTGTACGCAGCAGTGACACAGTGAAGGGTGCGTACGTCCTGTCATTGATGTAAGTCCACCTTACACACAATGCGCACACACATATTACAATAATTTTTGTCACAGATGAGATAAATTATTTAACTACTAAATATGATATGTTGAAACAATGCTGTATTGGGTTTCAATGCTCACTTATAGAAATAACGGGATTCTTGCAGTGTTACAAGAGCTAGTGAATGTGCCCTATTGTGATATAATAATTTGTAATATATTGATTTGACATTAAGTGCCACGTTTCTTGATGCAATGGTTCCTGGTTTTTGCAATTACTAACTTATAAGTTGTTTTGTAAAATGCACATGCCTTGAATGGCTGCTTGTCCATTCATACAAACATAGCCTGTAATTTGGCTGGTAGAATATATATAACATATGTAATTTCTATATATGGAATTGTCTTTGTTGTTGCATTAAAAGTCAAATTAACTTGGTCACCCAAGCTTATTGCCTGGTTAACTTATTAATCAGGTGCTATACATTTTAGCAATGTTAGGACCACCCATCAGGCATGGTTACCATAATATTAATGAGGTGTTGCTAAGGCATATACAGTTCCATTACTTGTTGTTTCTTCATGTTTCAGCTGTCAGAACAGAATCCACCATTACCGTATCATACCTTGTGAAGACAGATCACTACGTATCGAGGTAACATAGCATAAAATATTATTTTAGCTCCAGTGAGTGGTGTGTGTTCACCTAATAGTATATACCTCATTGTCATATGATTAATGGAGTATTGTAATGAAATGAATTTGGGCCATTTTTGCATTTTTGGTACCTATATTTAATTCTTTTCCTGATGTGTTAAATCCTTGTGTTTTTATATAAGGTACAAGGAATGCATTTTTCACTTATAATGGAGGGTCTTCTTTGTCCTTTGAGAGGATCGGTTCCCTTTGTATTATAACCAGGACATTATACCAGGATATGTTGTGGCCAATTAGTATATACAATAATGTGATCAACTAAACTAATTTTCTATAATATGTATTGTATATAATTATATGATTGTGCGTGTGCGTGTGTGTGTGTGCGTGTGTGTGTATGAGAAAATCACAGTATGTAAAAATAAAGGAGTGGGACACAGAGAGAGAGGATTTTCCAGATCAGCACACCTGATTTTCTCTCGAACATCTTATAAGTTGATAAAAGTTCCAAGATTTTGTTGAATCAACTTCGATCCTTTCGTATCATGTTTGTAGCAGTTGTCACCATGGAGACGATGTCCACAGTTACCTACAACCTGCCCTGTGGAATGTGTGATAAAAATAGTATGCCTAAAAATAGACTTGAGCAAATTATAATTTGCTATTTTCAAATGAAATAGAATATTTATTATTTGAGGCTGTTGAATTATTTTTTGGTGTGTGTTATGTCTTTCAAATTATGTAGAAAGTGTTAGTGAAATTGTACAATAATATCATTTCAATTGTTCTCTGCTACAAACTGGGACACAACAGATCATGGCAACTTCTCAATTGTGCTCACATGCTTTTTAACACCGACCTTATAATAAATATGGTCTATGTTTGAGCTACTCAAACCCTGAATTCTTTAGGACAGTATGTGAATCAAGGGTGCAATGTAAATTCCTTACTATCAAAGACAAACCATGCAGTTTCTTGGTTTATCAGTGAAGGATAGATACTGGTGTATCTTAAGAAAATTGTGCTTTAAAATGTGTCATGATATACTGTGGTGTTGCTAAGGTGATAGTCATGTTGCTAAGTGTGTAATATTAACATCATGAGGTGATGATGGTGAAGGTCTTCAGGTAATAAAATCTCAGTTCCATATTCCTTAGCAACTGCCAACTGTATACACACACAATAATAGTATTATCCTAGTGTGTGTGTCTGTCTGTCTGTCTGTCTGTCTGTCTGTCTGTCTGTCTGTCTGTCTGTCTGTCTATCTGTCTGTGTGTTTATACGTGTGTGTGTGTGTGTGTGTGTGTGTGTGTGTGTGTGTGTGTGTGTGTGTGTGTGTGTGTGTGTGTGTGTGTGTGTGTGTGTGTGTGTGTGTGTGTGTGTGTGTGTGTGTGTGTGTGTGTGTGTGTGTGTGTGTGTGTTGGATACACACACACACACACACACACACACACACATACACACACACACACACACATACGCACACACACACACAGACAGACAGACAGACAGACACACATACACAGTTGTGTGTGTGTGCAGTGCACAATATATACATATGTACATACAACTTGTTTACACCTAACACTTTACATTCTATTCCGTCAGTCTCAAGTTGGAGTACAAGCAAAGCGATTTGGCTCTCTGCCTGATTTGATTGACTACTACCAGGAGCCAAGGAGAGGTTTGGCTAGCACTCTAGCCTTGCCTGTGCAACCTCTGCAAGAAGTTGAAGAAGAAGAGTCTGGTAAGCTGTAGGTTACTAGAGAGCTACTATTATACTATATCCTATAGGGAGACCTGTTAGAGCTACTATTATACTGTATCCTATAGGGAGACCTGTTAGAGCTACTATTACACTGTATCCTATAGGGAGACCTGTTAGAGCTACTATTACACTGTATCCTATAGGGAGACCTGTTAGAGCTACTATTACACTGTATCCTATAGGGAGACCTGTTAGAGCTACTATTACACTGTATCCTATAGGGAGATCTGTTAGAGCTACTATTACACTGTATCCTATAGGGAGATCTGTTAGAGCTACTATTACACTGTATCCTATAGGGAGACCTGTTAGAGCTACTATTACACTGTATCCTATAGGGAGACCTGTTACAGCTACTATTACACTGTATCCTATAGGGAGACCTGTTAGAGCTACTATTACACTGTATCCTATAGGGAGATCTGTTAGAGCTAGTATTACACTGTATCTTATAGTATCCTATATTCCTCTACAGATGATGATGATGACAACTACTTTGAAGGTGCAACAGAAACACCGGTGACAGTAAACAGTCAACCAGAAGCACACAATGGTTCCAGCATACTGTCCAAGGTTTTTGGTGCAGCGCTAAAGAACCAAGACAAGTCTTGGTAAGTTTATTTTTTACTCCTTACCTGCTACACTGTAACAAAAATTTTGGGTAACCATTCAAAATTTTATCCTCATGTGTGAAGCCAGTATTATTATTATTATTATTCAATTATCATAATGTTGACATTCATTGGTAGAGGGGTATTTTTTGGCTTGAACAATAACTTTAATGCTAGTAGCTTCCCTTCTTTATTGACTATTATTGAGTTGAGGAAGACTGATGACTACACTGGGGTGTGTATGGCAGGCGTAATGTTGCTGCGTGTGTCATCCGTGGTGTCATAGGGAGGGGGGGGGGGGTGTGCGGTGCACGGTATCATGTCTGACACTGCCGGTACGAGGCTACCACAAGTGTCTGGTGTTGCTTGGCTAGGAGCATTTGATAATTGACTTTTTTGACACCATGAGGGGTGGGGGTGTAGTGAAAATCCAACTATTGACAATATTTCTGTTTAGCAGTTACATACATTTCCATGTACATCTTACATTTTATGGACAGCCTGTGCTTACCGTGTAGATGGTTATTTTTGCTATGAGACTAAAACGCTAAAATTAATTCCGCTAACATTTCTTCTACAATACAAATTCTATGGGAAGGATCACCAAAACGTGAAAATAAATACCTGTGAAATTTTTATTTGTGAATATTTTTAGCAGTGATAAAACCAGCTATACGGTATTTTTAAATGGGTCTTTAGAAGGTCGTGTATCGATTGTATCTAGCATGGAGCCGGAGTTCTATGAGGCGATCAAAATTTACATTAACGCTGGTGGACTAGCGGAAGACATGGAGGTTGTGTGTTCCAGTCAGCCAGCCATCCATAATCTGATCAAGCTGGTTTCCGAGGACTGCCATCGGCTTCACAAGTAAGTCTCTTGACACATTGCACAAAACCATCTATTATTTATTTAATATAGTGAAGCCTGTTCTTATCATGTCATTGCGTAATAAGGTCACATGTTTGAACCAGTCAACTTGAAAATCTCATTTATGTACAAAGTGACCTTCCTAATGCAAACACCTGTTTAAATAAGGTCATAAAATTGTGGCCCATAGGTGACAGGCTTCCCTGTATCCAGAAGGATTCTGGACCCAGAACTGGCACAAAATTACTGATAAGTAAATAGTTGTCTTTATACAGTTCAACATAAATACTGACAGATAAGAACACAGTTGCTCATTATTTTAAGCAGTTTTGAAATATGTTTTGCATATCAAAGAAAGTTTAAGAAACTTTTATGCAAACTATAACAGTGTTCGTAGTCATCATCAGTACTACAGCTTTTGTACGTTTACATGTATAATGTTAAAAACACAAGTTTGATGATGTCATCATCTGTAGGATATCTGTGAAGTATTAGTATATCCAGATAGTAAATTTATTATTCTCATGCTCCCCCCTCCTGTGTTTTGAAAAGCACCCAGCAAAAATTCAGACCCATAATAGCATCCATCGTTATAGGTGTACGTTCTATTAGGGTGTTTTGACAAAAGTTTACAGTTCCAAATAGTGGATTTCAAAAGGATATTCTATTTGCTTCAGTCCTACCCTAAATACAGCCTTGTCCTAGGGGGAGCATGAAGTATCATAGAGGGAGATTCCTGACAAGATAGTGACAGGGGTATATCATCTTACAAGGAACAAGGTGGTTACAAGGTTGCAACGACCTTCTGACAGAAACCTTCACGGTACAATTTTGTATAGGGTCAAAATTGAATCCCACAAGGAAAACTGATACTGGGTGGTTATCATCTTTGGATTGTGTCTTGCAGGGAGTTGGACAATCTTAACACAAAATTAGAAGTGCTCAAGTCAATATTTGAGACAGCGAGCGGTGTTAGCTTTAAGTCAACCACTCTACAGCGTAAAACGATTAGTGAGGTAAGGCCCTAACTAAATGGACAGTCTGTTATATGTGTTCATGTTATAGGATGACTTGTATGAGACCTTACCAGATAAGTTGATGAAGTGTAAGGAGTCAGCTCAAGGACTAGAGGATACCGTGAGTTTTGTAGTTGAAATTGTGATAAAAGATTTGATCCCTACTTCAGCTTGATGTATTATTAAATCTTGTAGGATTTGCAGCTCTTGTTTCCTTACTTTTTGTTGCGGAGGTCAATCCCTGACCCCTTTTTTAAATCCATAATTTTAAATTATTCCTTTCACTATGTCTGCATAACACTCACTAATATATAAGCTGTCAATGTTTTAGGCATTCACTGCTCTTAAAGAATTGCATACTCGGTTGGACGGCCTCCCTTCATCGCCAGCACTAGCAGTACCGAGCATCGATACCGTCATCACCCCAAGAGCAACCTCAAGTGAACGTAGCTGCGATGGGGTGGTAACCTTCCCGGTGAGCTTATGACCTCCATGCTCTTTCAGTCAGCTGCTTAAATCTTCTTTTTACAGGTGTATCTCCAGAGTGCATTGCAAGGAAGAAGAAATCCGATTAATTTTAAAATCAACATTAGAGAAGGTGCATCCATCATGTTACCTTTCAGGAACAGGGTTAAAGCTTCGTTAAGGAAATATTTTCGTTGATATTTAATATTGCGGGTTACCGATTAACTTCAATTAATATTGGATCACAAATTTTTGACAATAATAAACATCTTTATTACCATATAGTGATGGGGCAAAATGTTGATGAATACGCTTCATTGAGACATTTGATGGGGAAATATTGACGGACAGCATCTCAGGCCACCTGTATTAGCTGTACTACTGGAAACTATTGAAAGGGACAATTTTGCCAAATCCGTTAATATTTTCCCATCAAAACTTGTGCCATGCAGTTATGGTATTAATACACGGGCCATGTAACACCGCCATTTTATTTCTTGCTCATAAACAGCCTTGTTTCAAATTTGTAGCATACCATTAATAGCAGAAACAAGAATAGTTTTGCAATGTACAGTAAATTTGTCCAACCAAATAATATTAGTATTGACCAATCAAATAGTGAAATTGGTTAGAGAATGGTTGACTGTTTTCCCCTGTAATGTAACCTCGATTGTTTTGTTAAACAGCAGGGATTTTTCTAGGGGGCAAAGGAGACGGTTTGCCCCCCAAGAAATGATTTTGCCCCCCTGAGTTGGGCCTCAATGATAAACATACACTTAACCAGCAGCTGCGCTCGACAATCAGTTGAAGTCTTGCCCCCACTGTATTTTTGAAAATCTCTCCCTGAATATATTTTCTAGAAAAATCCCTGAACAGTAACAATGTTGTAAGTTAAGAAGATAACATCAAAGCATATGTTACACTATACATTTGCCCTACATGTCTGTAGGAAAATTGATAGTCGGTAAAACTGGTGAGGCCGGGTCAACGTTTGATCACACTCAAGTACATCAATTGGTGAAATCGCGTTCCAAGGAACAGCGACTAGGAATCATACTAGAGGGACAGGGACGCAAGGATTACATGTTTGAGAGCCTGCAGGTGTGTAAGTGGGAGGGGCTGCATGTAGATCACGTGTTTAACATGTCGTCCAGGCCAGAGAACACTTCAGTCAGCTGATTCAGTTGATCCGTAATAAGAACAACGAGAATGCTGCAGTGAATTCTCTATCACTCTTCATCGGCACCTGGAACATGGGTGGGTGTGGCTAAAAGTGGGCGTGGCTGTGTCCATTTGCTGTTACACTACAGGAGATGCCCCACCTCCTCTTAACCTTGATACCTGGTTGATGTGTGAAGGAACTGGCAAAGAACTGCCTGATCAATTCAAGCGAAAGGCACATGACATTTATGCCATTGGCAGTCAGGTATGTGTAATTATTTTGTCAAATCTAATTTTTGCTGTGTATTAATTTTGCTGAATTAATGAGTGGTGTTTGGTTGACAGGAATGTAGCAAGATGAAGGAGCAGGAATGGTTAACAAAGATAAAAACCATGTTGAAACAACTTACGAAAGTTGATTATGAAAAAGTATGTGTGTGAGAGTGTATGTGTAGTGTATACTGCTAATGCACACGCACACGCACACGCACATGCACACACACACAGCATACACACACACACACAACGCACACACACAACACGCACACAGCACACACACACACACAACACGCACACAGCACACACACACAACACGCACGCACACACACACACACACACACACACACTACACACACACACACACACACACACAACACGCACACACACACACACAACACACACACAGCACACACACACACACACACACACACAACACACACACACACACACAGCACACACACACACACACACAACACACACACACAGCACACACACACACAGCACACACACACACTACACACACACACACACAACACACACACACAGCACACACACACACAGCACACACACACACTACATACACACACTACATACATAATGCACATACTACTGTGATCACTACAGGTAGCAATGAACACATTATGGGGTATGAGGATTCTTATACTGACAAAATCAGAGCACATTAACAGCATCAGTCATGTACAGATGTCACAGGTACGTACCGGCATCGGTAACAATCACTACAGGTAGCAATGAACACATTATGGGGTATGAGGATTCTTATACTGACAAA